>CM033276.1:627774-1227774 GCA_019343175.1 Oedothorax gibbosus
AGATTGTTTGAAATAATGTCGTACACTATAGTTCCCGCCACCCTTATTTGTTACACTTTAGGGATGGAACCGGTATTTGAAAAACCGGTTTTTTTGAAAAACTGTCATCCCTAACGTTGGTTGGTTGGTTGGTTGGTAGACATATATATTCAGGTTTGTGTGCTTGGTCAGCGACCCGCTTATAAACCTTCGTCAAGTAAGACAGACACAACAGACAACACACACACACATAAGTGGATCCATCTAATTTTTAGAGACAGAGGCCAACTAGAGGATCCCCAGAATTGGCTTGTCACCCCCAGAGGTATTGATTGGGTATGGGAACTTGGAGGACTTTCGGACCCAACAGATTTAACGAGCACGTACTCCGCATATACTCGGTAGGTCTTCAGTGGTACCGGGACTCGATCGCAGGACCTTCCGATCCCGAGACGCTGACCACTAGGCTCACTACGGCCCTATCCCTAACGTGTTCTAATTTGGTTGGGGGCGAGTATAATTCGATTATGAGCATGGCTCGCGTCTTGAGTGGCAACGGTTCCAGCGGTATTGTTTTCATTTTGGGTACTTCTGGAATTACATTTGTTGTGGTATTCGCGAAAGTGTGTGTCTCTTTCTGTTTCACGAATGTTGTGTACAAACTTTTTTTCAGTAGAAATAAAGCTTTTCTCTGTTCGTGAATCACTTAAAATTGTGCCACAATTTTGCGTAATTTTTCCGCATAAGACAAAATATCATTTAAACTGAAGTTTTTTTTTTTTTTTTTTAAACAGCATTGACGTTTTAGTAATGCTTTGCCTGCTTGAAATTCAATCAAATTAAAACCGATAAAGTTTTTTAAATAGCTTAAAAAAAACAAGTTGCACGTAAAGAACTGTAAAATAGATTACAGCAGACGAAAAATTCACTTATTGAGAGTGAAACCGATGCAACCAATAAAATTTCGGAAGAACAAAAACTGAGGAGTTGCGTCATCTGAAACAAGTCAATGTAAACAAATAAATGTCTATTTTTGCTCAATGCTGTTCATAATACGTTAAAACATTTCAGTTAAAAATAGGTCTACAGTGATCATAGATATCATAGTTAAAGTATTAGATTGGCAGATCACGTGACCCCCAATGCTAACGACGGGACGCGCATGGAGGGCAGAATAAGAGGGCAATTTGGCCAGTGTTGCCACCAGTTTTAGGAGAAAATCACTACGAAAAAATACCATTTAATTCTAAAATTACAAAAACATACCCTAAAAATACTAGCAAAGCGTTTCACGTTTTTTTAAAGTCACTAAAATGATTCCAAAATGCAGCTAAAAATTTTATGGTATTGTTTTGTAATTTTAGAATTAAAGGGTATATTTTCGTAGTGTTTTTCTCCTTAAAGTGGCAGCAACACTGGCCATTTTGCCCCCTTATTTGGCCTCCATGCGTGTCCCGTCGTTAGCATTTGAGGTCACGTGATCTGCCGATCTAATACTTAACTATGATATCTATGGTGTAGCTACAGCGATAAAGCTCTTGTAATTCTTTTAAAATAAACAACAACCACTGTCTAAACTAAATTATTTTAACTACAGTTCTTGTCCGTAGTAGGGCCAATTAGTCAAACCTCGTTAATTTCACATAATTGCTTTAAAAAAAACTTGCATAAGATAAAAGAGAGAAAAACACGAATATATATTTTTTTGTGTGGCTATTTTTAAAAAATGAGTTACGATTACACGTTGTGGTTATGAGTGGAGCCAATTATTCGTGATTTATTGTTATTAATTTGATATTTTTAAACTCATTTTTTCACACTTCAGTGGATAGATGTAATTATGTGTACAAATAATTACCCTTGTTTATTTTTTAACCATTGAACTTCCGTGACCGTAAACAGAAAAATTTAATATAGTTTGAGCACGCTTTAGTTACATTTCTTTACTAAACCTTTATTTAAACTAATTGTTTTCTACACAAATTGTTACAAATTGTAAATCAATGCACTTAGATTCTTTTTAGAATTTTTTTTCTTCCTTTTTTTTCCAAATATATAAATACTAGCTTTCTAAACCCGGCGTCGCACGGGTTAACCTTTAATTACGGTGATTTGTTTTTGACACAGCTATAATAAAATGGTCGGTTTGTTCATTGGCGACTTTTGGCAATATTTAAAATTTAACAACCCAAATGTGTTAATCATTCTACAATCAATAAATGAAATAAAATAATGGTACTCAAATAACAATCCTACAAATTAAATCCTCTTGATTTTTCGTGTTTATACTTAATTTTTGCTCGCGCTAAAGTTTCTTTCAAATTGAAAATTAAAAGTAGAAATCGAATTCGTGTTAATTTTTTAACGGCTCTTCTTACTGGATTTACATGTTTATCTACGAATGACGTCAAGCCCCTGTTTCAGCCCAGCCCATGTGTTTTCAAGTCCCAGATTCGGTCTCTCACTCTCAGGTGGATGACGTATTTTTGTAAATAATTATATTAATTCAAAAATCGTAATCAAATATGAAAAAACTAAGCCTCAGGTGCACACGTAGGTATTACAGGGAATCTATATATTAAAAATTTCGAATTTTTTCGAGCAGTATAAGTAGGTCTTTCACGATCCACAGACAGACAGACTCTTTTATTATTATAGAAGTATCATTGTTACTAAAACCCAAAAAACCATTTCCCCCTCGAAATGAATTATTGCACACAACTACCGCTGGAAATTTGTAACGCCGACGCTTTTCGGATGTGCAAAAATAGAAAGAATTGTTGGTGTAGCGCATTTTTAGCCTTCATTATCGAATATTTCCGAAATTTGCGTACGTTGTCTATTGGAAATCCATTATTTTATGTTTTAAATGAAAAGGGAACGTTCCTTCATAAATTACTTTTTCAATCGTCAGATGTTTTGGGGTAATACATGAATTGATAGATAACTAATTTTGTGTGGGAGGCCTTAAATAGGTAGGAATAGTTTATGGTTCTGCCTAGATTGCACTGTTAAAAATTGTGTGCTTGGTTTCACCATGATATTGGTTCCTTTCACCATGATATTGGTTCCTAGTAGCTGCAACGGCTGGTTGGTGAAATGTTTCACCTTTTTTTCGGTGTTTGGTCGAACCATTTTTCTGGATTTGGAAACAAAAATCTGAGAAATGGTTCAACCGAATACCAAAAATATGGTGGAACGTTTCACCATTCAGCCGTTGCAGCTACTAGGAACCAATATCATGGTGAAACCAAGCACACAATTTTTAACAGTGTGGAATATCAGGTAAATTTAATCTTAAATGTGTTCTGTTCTAAAGTGTTTGACACCTTTTGATTATGTTAGCACAGGGGTTCCCAACCGTTGGTACGCGTACCAGTGGTGGTACGCGGGAATATTTCGGTGGTACGCATGAGTGATGTGAGCAACATAATGCTATCAATAACTTCCGTACTCATGAGCAGTGAGCAAACATATTACTCTCTACTTTAAACATCATTTTAAAGAGAGACCTTTAATTAACTGGGGCCGTAGTGAGCCTAGTGGTCAGCGTCTCGGTCTCGGGATCGGAAGGTCCTGCGATCGAGTCCCGGTACCACTGAAGACCTACCGAGTATATGCGGAGTACGTGCTCGTTAAATCTGTTGGGTCCGAAAGTCCTCCAAGTTCCCATACCAAATCAATACCTCTGGGGGTGACAAGCCAATTGACAAGTCAATGTAAACAAATAAATGTCTATTTTTTGCTCAATGCTGTTCATAATACGTTAAAACATTTCAGTTAAAAATAGGTCTACAGTGATCATAGATATCATAGTTAAAGTATTAGATTGGCAGATCACGTGACCCCCAATGCTAACGACGGGACGCGCATGGAGGGCAGAATAAGAGGGCAATTTGGCCAGTGTTGCCACCAGTTTTAGGAGAAAATCACTACGAAAAAATACCATTTAATTCTAAAATTACAAAAACATACCCTAAAAATACTAGCAAAGCGTTTCACGTTTTTTTAAAGTCACTAAAATGATTCCAAAATGCAGCTAAAAATTTTATGGTATTGTTTTGTAATTTTAGAATTAAAGGGTATATTTTCGTAGTGTTTTTGTCCTTAAAGTGGCAGCAACACTGGCCATTTTGCCCCCTTATTTGGCCTCCATGCGTGTCCCGTCGTTAGCATTTGAGGTCACGTGATCTGCCGATCTAATACTTAACTATGATATCTATGGTGTAGCTACAGCAATAAAGCTCTTGTAATTCTTTTAAAATAAACAACAACCACTGTCTAAACTAAATTATTTTAACTACAGTTCTTGTCCGTAGTAGGGCCAATTAGTCAAACCTCGTTAATTTCACATAATTGCTTTAAAAAAAACTTGCATAAGATAAAAGAGAGAAAAACACGAATATATATTTTTTGTGTGGCTATTTTTAAAAATGAGTTACGATTACACGTTGTGGTTATGAGTGGAGCCAATTATTCGTGATTTATTGTTATTAATTTGATATTTTTAAACTCATTTTTCACACTTCAGTGGATAGATGTAATTATGTGTACAAATAATTACCCTTGTTTATTTTTAACCATTGAACTTCCGTGACCGTAAACAGAAAAATTTAATATAGTTTGAGCACGCTTTAGTTACATTTCTTTACTAAACCTTTATTTAAACTAATTGTTTTCTACACAAATTGTTACAATTGTAAATCAATGCACTTAGATTCTTTTTAGAATTTTTTTTCTTCCTTTTTTTTCCAAATATATAAATACTAGCTTTCTAAACCCGGCGTCGCACGGGTTAACCTTTAATTACGGTGATTTGTTTTTGACACAGCTATAATAAAATGGTCGGTTTGTTCATTGGCGACTTTTGGCAATATTTAAAATTTAACAACCCAAATGTGTTAATCATTCTACAATCAATAAATGAAATAAAATAATGGTACTCAAATAACAATCCTACAAATTAAATCCTCTTGATTTTTCGTGTTTATACTTAATTTTTGCTCGCGCTAAAGTTTCTTTCAAATTGAAAATTAAAAGTAGAAATCGAATTCGTGTTAATTTTTTAACGGCTCTTCTTACTGGATTTACATGTTTATCTACGAATGACGTCAAGCCCCTGTTTCAGCCCAGCCCATGTGTTTTCAAGTCCCAGATTCGGTCTCTCACTCTCAGGTGGATGACGTATTTTTGTAAATAATTATATTAATTAAAAAATCGTAATCAAATATGAAAAAACTAAGCCTTAGGTGCACACGTAGGTATTACAGGGAATCTATATATTAAAAATTTCGAATTTTTTCGAGCAGTATAAGTAGGTCTTTCACGATCCACAGACAAACAGACTCTTTCTTTTATTATTATAGAAGTATCATTGTTCAATAAAGTTACGGAATATAAAAACAGAGAAAATTTAAATTAATCAATTGACATAGTTCTATCAATTAATTTAAGCATTACATTTTTTTATATATATAAAATAATGTGTTATAGTGTTTTCTGTGTATTTTATTTTTTCTAGATTTAAAGTACATTGTGGTTTTTTATTTACTTGTGATAAGTTTATTCAAGTAAAGAAAAATATTATAGTAAAACTCTATTTTTTTGTGTACCAGATTAAATTACCTAGTAAAATATTAAATCTAAATCGTTTAAAATTATACAAAAGTATTTTTCTCTTTGATGAGGCAGCTTAAGCTAGTTTTTCTCCAAAGTATTTTATAATTTATCGTGTTTCTAGAGAAGTTCAAAAAAAAACTTTAAACCTTCAAATATCATTTGCAGAGTACAGGGGAAAAATCCCTTAATTGCATATGAATCTGTCTGCATGAGGCCTCTTTGGCGACTATAGCAAGTCATTGCATAAACTGGTATAGGTAAAGCGGTTTCTCACTTGGTTCTTCTCTCGCGGCAACCCCGATTCGCCCCAGACACGAGTCCCACGTTTGTACCGCGAGAGAAGAACCAAGAGAGAAACCGGTTTCCTGTCGTCAATGTCAGAATACGGGAAGAATACAGAATGCGGGAAGATTCCTAATCAATCAAGGGGTCCTTCCCCCGTATTCTTCATGAATGAAAGTCGCAAATAGATCATTGAAACATTTCAAATAACACCTACAGTACTAAAACCCAAAAAACCATTTCCCCCTCGAAATGAATTATTGCACACAACTACCGCTGGAAATTTGTAACGCCGACGCTTTTCGGATGTGCAAAAATAGAAAGAATTGTTGGTGTAGCGCATTTTTAGCCTTCATTATCGAATATTTCCGAAATTTGCGTACGTTGTCTATTGGAAATCCATTATTTTATGTTTTAAATGAAAAAGGAACGTTCCTTCATAAATTACTTTTTCAATCGTCAGATGTTTTGGGGTAATATATGAATTGATAGATGACTAATTTTGTGTGGGAGGCCTTAAATAGGTAGGAATAGTTTATGGTTCTGCCTAGATTGCACTGTTAAAAATTGTGTGCTTGGTTTCACCATGATATTGGTTCCTTTCACCATGATATTGGTTCCTAGTAGCTGCAACGGCTGGTTGGTGAAATGTTTCACCTTTTTTTCGGTGTTTGGTCGAACCATTTTTCTGGATTTGGAAACAAAAATCTGAGAAATGGTTCAACCGAATACCAAAATATGGTGGAACGTTTCACCATTCAGCCGTTGCAGCTACTAGAGGAAAAACCCATAATATCAATGGTTGTAAAACCAAGCTACAAATAGTTTTAACATTGGTGGACATATCAGGTAAATTTAATCTTAAATGGTTCGTTTCTAAAGTGTTTGGACACCTTTTGATTACGTTAGCACAGGGGTTCCAACCGTTGGTACGCGTACCAGTGGTGGTACGCGGGAATATTTCGGTGGTACGCATGAGTGATGTGAGCAACATGATGCTATCAATAACTTCCGTACTCATGAGCAGTGAGCAAACATATTACTCTCTACTTTAAACATCATTTTAAAGAGAAACCTTTAATTAACTGGGGCCGTAGTGAGCCTAGTGGTCAGCGTCTCGGGATCGGAAGGTCCTGCGATCGAGTCCCGGTACCACTGAAGACCTACCGAGTATCTGCGGAGTACGTGCTCGTTAAATCTGTTGGGTCCGAAAGTCCTCCAAGTTCCCATACCAAATCAATACCTCTGGGGGTGACAAGCCAATTCTGGGGTCCTCTAGTTGGCCTCTGTCTCTAAAAATTAGATGGATCCACTTATGTGTGTGTGTTGTCTGTTGTGTCTGTCTTACTTGATGAAGGTTTATAAGCGGGTCGCTGACCAAGCACACAAACCTGAATATATATGTCTACCAACCAACCAACTTTAATTAACTTCAGGATCGGATGTAAAACCCCTTTGATCTTCCCGCTCTACTATTTTTGATGCCATTTGTTACGAGTTACTTGTGAGAGAGTTGATTTTCTGAACTCTTGTACATAAAAAATAAACATAGAAGAAGAATAACGAAGACTTAAGAATGAAGATAAGTTCCATTGCTCCGAATGTTGATATTTTAATCTCAGGCAAACAACGACAAATTTCGCACTAAAGACTAAAAAAGTATAGTTTGTATGATGATAAATTTTTTGCTGAGTTTGTACTTTTTTTTTATTTGTATGTTTTTAGGCCTATGGGTAATAAACAAACCTGTAAATTAATACTGTTTTAATCTTTTTAATTCTCCTTTATTAAAAGCATGCTATAAATAAACAAATATCTAATAATTAAATGTGAAGTTTTCTCGGGAACTCAATTCAAAAAGCCTTTGAACACTTTTAGAAGAGTGAATATTAGACGTTTATTAATATATTAGGTCTGGTGGTACGCCAAAATTTCTCAAAACGTCAAGTGGTACGCAGGTGCAAAAAGGATGGGAACCCCTGATGTAGCATATTGAAAATAAGCATAGCAGATTTGTTTCACTATATTATCTTTTCCCGATCGGGGGGTTCGAAAAATTCGTTTTCGACAACATTTTTGCTAGAGAAGAAAACTTTAACCCTATAAAGGATAAGCAAATCTGAAATGTAAACTTTCAGAAGATTTTTTTTTTTTTTTGCAGACGATTGTAATTGACTTCTCCATAATGGGGTTGTTTCACGTCATGAATGGCAACAGCTCCAGCGGTCTTGTTTTCATTTTTTTTGTCTATAATTAGTTTTGTTTTGGTATTCCAAAATTAGTTTTCTAAGAATATTTTACTATTTAAATTTTTTAAATGCCAACTTCTTGCTGTGCTGTTTTTTTTAAAAAATTATTTCTTAAAGACAGTATGCATTTTCTTTTCCTCCAAGACGGTTATTTTGAGAGTGAAACCGAAACAATTAACGAAATCGCAGAAAAATTTAAACAACAGAATTACATCATCTCAAACATTCCTATTGTAAACTAAACTCTAAACTCCTCGGCGCAACAGCCAAGACCTGCCGTGTCCATTTCAGATTTCGTGACCTAGGGCTCTGGGGTGCTAGGCATATGTCCCGGTAAGGGGGTCAGCCTCCCGCGGAACCCCCAGTGTTTAGTTCCCAAGCATGCTTGGTACCCATTTTATCGACCCACTCAAGGGATGAAAGGATGGGTCAACCTCGCCCAATCCGGTATTCGATCCCCGGACCTGTGGCGTGGCAATGCGAAGCACTACCACTAAGCCGCTGGGCCTCATTCCTATTATAAAATTTAGTAAAATTATAAAGTTTCTAAAGCTCTAAAAACCGTTCGTGCGGTGCCGAGAAATTCTAGTTGTCAGGTGACGGTTTTTTATGCTTCTGTATCCCTCAGAGGGATTTAAAAACGTCCTCAGTGAGTCGGTTGCGCTACTTTGGATCGGAAAACTTCCAAATAATGTTATCTAAACTTGATTTATCATAAAGTTCATAGCTTTGTTGGACATAGAGTTAGAAGGGAAACGGGAGTGAGGTGTCAGCGAGCCGAAAACCCACTCACACCCTTTTGAGTGAACAGGGCAGAAAAGGACTATTTTCCCTACATTTGTATGCAATGCTTGTGTCAGACCCCTCTATCATATTGACTTGGGCTCCTAAATGTATTTTAATATTTTTAGTGCGAAAGAAATTAACTTTCTTTAACTTTAAATTCCTACTTTTTAAAGAAATAACCATGTGGATCACTAACTAAGAACCAGCGAAGACGAACCCAATAGCGAAATAGGCAAGTTTCTAGGTTTTCTGCCCGGGTTCGTTTCTGCTGCAGTGCCGTGTAGCCGTGTATTCCTCCGCGTTTCGTTATTGAACCGGTTCGTTTGCTGCCCTGTTCAGTGAATCACACACCTCACACTACGTTTCTTCTAGCTCAATATTGTTGGAAGATATGTTGGGAAACTTGGTGGAGGTTCAAAAGCGGTAACTTTAAAAAAATTCAATTCGTTTTTCGTGTAAATTAATTTATTCCATATAAATTGTATAGGACAATGGTCTTCATTTGTCTGCTTTGTGGCTGTCACGTGGTATAACTATAAACAAACTTTGAAACACCATTTTGGAATCTACTTTAAGCAAATCTGAACTATCCGCTTCGTGGTAAACACTTTGGTGCAAATTATTTTGAAGTCGTTAATATTAAATAGTACCGGTCAACATTTAAATTATAAATTCAATTACGGATTTTACGATTGTTCAATCAATTAAATTTACATTAAACACACATTTGATAAACATAGATATAAGTGACAATGGTCAGTCAATATGACGTACGTGCTTTGTGGCTGTCACGTGTATCTATGACGTACTAGTAACTATAAACAAACTTTGAAACACCATTTTGGAAATCTACTTTTAAGCAAATCTGAACTATCCGCTTCTGTAAAACCTCTTCCATTATCTATATAATTCTTATTTTAATAGTAAATTAGATTAAATCAAGTTTATTGCAAGCAAAAAAACATCACACGTTTGTTATAGTACTATGACTCAGCCAAATCGACGTGTTGTGATCACGTGCGTACCGATGAAAATAACCATTTTAATGATTTTATGAATATTTAAGAGATTTATTGCCAAAAATATATACGTTTTATTTAGGTAAACTATAATTCAATTAATATGAAGGTATTTTAGCGATACTGTCAAGTACCCTATTGTACTCTTTAAAAATATCAGCAGGCAATTCGTCTTGGACCATATCTTGATATTGCTTCCTTTTAACGAGGTGTATATTAGCCACGTTAAAACCTTAAAAACAGTCCACAAATAGAAAGCCGGAAGCTTTACCAAATAAACAAAAATTCCAGAACCAGGTAATCGTTTTAGGTAACAATGCCGTCGTACGCTAACTGCCACATGGCCTCTCCATGAGGTATTTTTATTACTCTATCTAAAGGCCATGTGCTGCTGACTTCCACGACTGTACTTTTCAAGACGTACTTATCTTTTGGAAGCTCTTTTAAAATAAAAATAATTTAAATGTCCTATGCATTTTCTGTGGAGAAAAGATTGTGGAAATCCAGATCCGGCACATTTTTATCCTCCTTAATTATACTATCACTTACCTTTATTAATCCAGCGTTGCACGGGTGTACCCTTAATAACGGGGACTTGTATATTACAGTCCTTGAACAAATTATTAGACGCACTGCAAGATTTCATGTAAAATATTAATTACCGGGTGATATTGTACCGTTTTATTATTTTAAATGGATTTGTTTTTTATTTTTATATTATCCAATCAATTACTGATTTATTGGACATCAATAAAACAGCATTCATTTAGAAAAGCATATGTTTATTAAGTTTTAAAGAAAAGGGAAATGAATGTCAGTAAAAGTCAATATTGAGTTGAGCCACCTTTAGCCGCTATCAAAGCTTTAATTCTGCGCGGCATGCTATCCATGCAAGACTGTACTGTCTCCTGCATTTGAGGATGATGATTCCGCACATAAATAATCTTATAATAAATAATATAAATTAATATTAATCATAATTAATCATAATTATCTTAAAATAAATACAAATATGTAGTCTACAACAATTCTTTTAAATAAAAATCAATAATATTGTAGTTTAAATACACCATTATTGCATAAAACCTCTTAAGAAACATAAAATTGCTAAAAAAATTACAGTGCGTCGAATAATTTGTCCAGGGACTGTAAGTACATATTTACTTCATGCCAATCAATACCCTTCCTCACTGGTCTGAACCCCCATCAGGATATTATAAGCACATCTCAATATTTCCATTTGTAAACAGCAAAAATTAAATAATGATCTCTATAGAATCTAAATTAAATTCGGAAATGTAACTATAATCCAGTAGAGTAAATTTGGCAAATTATGGAAAATCTAACAAAGATTTTAAATATATATATATTTTTTTAATAAAATAATAATAATGTCGAAGTATACTAAACTCGCATATTTTTTTCTGCCTTATGCTTAATTTTCGCTCGATCAGAAATTTCTTTCAAATATTAAAAATTGCCATATATCCTAAAACAACGCATGCTGTTCATATGGAGAAAATCTAAAATCGTAGGAAGCGTCAATTTTCCTCCTGTTTTTTTCTTTACTCAGTGAAGTTGGAGTCAGCACATTCTGTCAACGTTCCGTCAAATGTTTACAGTGCACGCGAAAACCCTTATAATAAAAACATAATTTAAGTAGTAGGGTTGTTACGTGGGCATTTGTGAACCTGTTGTTGTTGTTGTTACTAATGCCACTCGGTAACCGAGCCCGGAGTAGAGAACTACCCGATTTTTAAGGCGAAGTGGGGCGGCTTCCGTTTTTTATTGAGCGCCACAAGGGAGGAAGTCCGACTTTTTGCTCGTCAGCATGACACATCTGTTTTTACGGGAAGGTCCCTTTCACACATCCATTCTCACTCACATATCGGAATTTTGATCCAGATCAAAGGCCGATAACCCCCTGATCTGGTACCCCCAGAGGTATTAATTTGGTATGGGAACATGGAGGACTTTGTGACCACGACATATTTAACGTGCCCCAGCCACCATTAGCAACACGGCGGTCTTTAGTCGAATACAAGCGCCAACCCAGCAACCATCAGAATTGCGAGCACCGCCGAGGACAGAACCCACAACCCTTCCGATGCGAGTACGACGCTTCACACGACTGAGCTACCGCGGCTCTTTGCGAACCTACTAGTGCACAGCTTTTTCTATTTTTTTTTATTTCTTTTAGCATACAAATAATATTTTTTTATTATTATTTCCATGAAGATAGTTTCCGTCCTTTTATAAAGTAGCAGCGTTACACTAAGATATACCAATTTTTACTGTGTAAAGCCCATTTCACACCTTGTCACAACTACTTGCAACTCCCATAGGACACCATGCATTTAAAAGTTGCACTCAAGTCGTGAGATTTTTTCATGCGATCACGAAAAAATCTCAAGTTGCATGTACCATTAGCCAATCAGAATACAGTATTTGTTTGGCTACATTGTGGCGAACTAGACTTCGCCAACTGGTTGTTTATTTACTTTTTAAGACGCCAACTGCGCAATTATAAATGGGTAGTAATTGGACGGCAAATATGAAAATTGATCTTATTAATGAAGTTCGGAAACATAAATTTCTGTACGATGCAAGCGATGCCCTGCAAAAAGATGAAACTTGCCAAATTGTGAGATAAATAATTTTTTGAGGAAACCCGAAAAACAAGGTTTCCACAAGTTACGAGTTGCAGTTGCATTTAGTTGCAACGGAATTGCATGTAGTTGTGCAGGTGTGAAATGGGCTTAAGAACCATTTTATCATTGATATTCATTTTAATCCGTAGGCTCCTTTCATATGCTATACTCTCTGCTATTTCATATACATTTCTCGAATTATTGTTTTTTTATAACTGGCTTTCAAATGGAAGATTTAATCTATGAAAACGGTGGCATTGTTGTTTATTGATTAACGTTACGCCACAAAATCGGAGCAAGCATCAAGATGTATTCAATTTTTCGTTGCTCCGTAAAGGTGGAGTTGCTCCGTAAAGGAGAGCTCTGTAAAGTTTTTACAAAGTGCACAAAAAAGCTCATAAATGATGTTTTAAAAAGTTTATGTTTTTACGTAGCATTGTGGCATTTGTGAACCCACATGAGAACAGCTTTTCTGATTTTTTCTTTCAACATACAAAAAAAATAATTATAGGTTACTATACACTGCTCAAAACATTTAGGGGAGCACTTTCCGTACTTTTGTTAAACCTTTCAGTTCCAACTTCTTATTTTTTATTCTAAATATTTAAAATTAGTGAAATCGATTTATTATGCATCCTGAATGAAATGGTAACAAACAGGGTGGGGAAAAAAAATTTAAACTAAAATTTAAGGGGGAAAATTGGAATTATAATTTTTGAATAAATTATAACAATAATTTTTTCAAAAACTTTATTTGTAAAAAAAGTTAAAATCAATTTTTAAACATCTAAGAATGCAAGCGTGAAGAATTTAGGGTCAATTTATTTCATACAATTTTTTGGGAGTGAATTTTATTTTACCATGTTTTTCATATTTTCATTTAATGAAAACAAACCTTATTTAATTCTTCAAAAGACACGATTATTCCATATAATGATAAATAAGTGTGAGCTCAACTTAGTGAGAAAAAAAATCGCAAGCTGATGATTCCAAATAGAATCATTGGGGGTGAAAGGGTTTAAACCATGCATTCCCCTAATTGTTTTAGCAGTGTATTTACATGAAGATAATTTCCATCATTTCATGGTCTAACGTTACATCAAGTTATACCATTTCATACAATGTAGGAACCATAGATATCATAGTTAAAGTATTAGATTGGCAGATCACGTGACCTCCAATGCTAACGACGGGACGCGCATGGAGGCCAAATAAGGGGGCAAAATGGCCAGTGTTGCTGCCACTTGAAGGAGAAAAATACTACGAAAAAATACCATTTAATTCTAAAATTACAAAAAAATATCGTAAAAATACTAGCTGCATTTTGGAATCTTTTTAGTGACTTTAAATCCTTTTCTAGTATTTTTTTTTGTAATTTTAGAATTAAATGGTATTTTTTCGTAGTATTTTTCTCCTTAAAGTGGCAGCAACATTGGCCATTTTGCCCTCTTATTTGGCCTCCATGCGCGTCCCGTCGTTAGCATTGGAGGTCAAGGGATCTGTCACTCTAATACTTTAACTATGATGATATCTATGGTAGGAACCATTTATCATTGATTTTCTTTTCAATTTGTATGCTACCGGTTACGGTAACATTCATCGTACTTACGGAACCGGATGGTCGCAGTGGCAGTGTTAGGGCAATTGGTGCTTACCCACGTGACCGACACGAAAACCTGATGTACGGGTTTACCTGCGGTTTTTAATCAAGTAATGGCCGTGTTAATTGAATTTGAAATGCAAAAAAAATGCTGCTTTTTCTTATGTGTTTACCCACGGCCTACTCAACTACTAAGGCCGAAGAAGCTTTCCCAAACAAGCTCGGGGACGGAAATTTTGACGTCATAGTTCCGAGTGACGTTGTTCCGAAGATGAAGAAAGCCTGTCTCGAAACCTGTTGCCAGCTCAAGGCGTTTGGCGAGAAGAGGGGATTGTTGGTCGAGTTTGATTATAATGTATCACACTGGAACTACACATCAGTTATCGGCGATAGAGGATTGTTGTTGATTGCTGGTAGCGGTTAACGATTATACGTTTATTTCTTTGTTATCTTAACTTGATCATTAATCGATATAAGAGTGAACCCGATGCAAGTTCGATCTACCCTTCAATTGATAATCTGTTTATAAACCTTGAAGAAATATGCGCCCATAAAAGCAATGAATCGCCAAACATAGTAACTCTTGCCCCAAACCAAAACCTTCCTTACCTTTTTTCGAAGTGGACCACGGCCGACTCAACTACTAAGGCCTAAGAAGCTTTCCCAAACAAGCTCAGGGACGGAAATTTTGACGTCATAGTTCCGAGTGACGTTGTTCCGAAGATCAAGACAATCTGTCTCGAAACCTGTTCGGAACCACTCGTTCACGGCTGACCACAATTTTAGGGTTCCGAATGCGTCCGAACTGGTTTCTCGATCTTCGGCACTGGAAACAGTGACGTCAAAATTTCCGTCTACGCTCGTGTTTGGGAAAGCTTCTCTGGCCTTGTTATTGAATTTGGCCGTGGTTAACCTGGTTTTTTTTACATGTATTATACTGAATTTTTAATGCTTGTTGATAGTCAACATGTTACAACTTAACTTTTCATAAATCGCAAAATTGTAAGTCATGCTTTTGTTTTTAATTAGTCATTTTCAACTGAGCAAATAGTCACTGAAACAAATATTCTAGGTCGCTCACTTGAGTGCATTTGAAATCTGAAATGTATCGAAAAAATATCTATTCAAAAGCATTTTAGCGTCTTTTCTCTAAGCTTCTGAGACATTGATTATCAATAATCCATATTTTACGACTTAGGAGCGTAGAATAGTTATCCGTTTTGAATAGTCAGGCGGACTGTGCCATATTTATAATTGAAGTAAAGAAAGGTTAGTATTTATGAATGTTAAATATACAGATATTACAGGCAATTGGTGTACTAAATATGGAAGGAAGGTTGTAATTCTAGTTTAAATTTAATGCGTCTCAAACATTAGAGCCATTTGTCAGTATATACTGAAGTATAGTCAGTATATACTGCCTACTAGTAGTAGTCAGTATATACTGCCACGTATACTGAAAGATTGTACAGGAACACTGAAGTAGGTGCTGGGTAGCCCAGTCGGTTAGGCATCCGCCTATCATGCGAAAGTTCCCAGGTTCGGGTCCGGGCATCGCCAAAGTAACTGCCGACCTATAAACGGCACGTGCAGCCCAAAATGTCCGACGAATAATACCCCGTGTAGAGGGAGTGCACGTTAAATATCCTTCAAAGTCCTAACGCTGCGTACGATGTCACCCTTAACGGTTCGTTGGGTCCCTCTACTGACGGTTTTCGGGCTCGTCACTTGACCTGTGGTTTCTAAAATTACGGAAACGCCCGTCTACCAATAGCCCTCGTATAGCTCTAGTGCGAGGATAATTCATATTAAACTAAACACTTAAGTTTTTTTTTGTAGTTTTAAAGGAATTAACGTCGTGATAGAGCTATATGGAGAGCACTTGGCGACTTTATTTTAAGGTGACATTGCAAGCACTTTGGCTGTCACTTGATGCAATCTTATAGCGACATTGTACAAGTCGAGTATAGTACGTATGTTTGTTTAAAATATTCAATACAGCCGAAGTAATTAGGCTTAGAATTTATTTTCCATTGGGTTAACACCATAGATATCATAGTTAAAGTATTAGATTGGCAGATCACGTGACCTCCAATGCTAACGACGGGACGCACATGGAGGCCAAATAAGAGGGCAAAATGGCCAGTGTTGCTGCCGCTTTAAGGAGAAAAATTCTACGAAAAAATACCATCTAATTCTAAAATTACAAAAAAAATATCGTAAAAATACTAGCTGCATTTTGGAATCTTTTTAGCGACTTTAAATCCTTTTCTAGTATTTTTTTTTTTTTTGTAATTTTAGAATCAAATGGTATTTTTTCGTAGTATTTTTCTCCTTAAAGTGGCAGCAACACTGGCCATTTTGCCCTCTTATTTGGCCTCCATGCGCGTCCCGTCGTTAGCATTGGAGGTCACGTGATCTGCCGATCTAATACTTTAACTATGATATCTATGATACAACCGGAGTAATTTTAGGCTTAAAAAAATTTCCATTGGGTTAACACAGAGAGAAGACTTCTGTTTGGAGTCAAAATGAATGTCAGTTCTCAGGGGCTATTATACAAGTGCATTTAAATCACCTTAGTAATGATTAGAAAAATATAAATTTGTGTTTAATCATTTGCTTTCTCTTCCGCATAGACGTGGTTTTTTCCCATGTCTGTAAAAGTTGTTTTTCCTTGCATGTAGTATGCCCGCAGCGTAGATCCTCTTACAATGTACGTCAGTTTCACAATGAAGCAGAATTAAGGGGGAATGGGCGCGCTGGACCGCGGGTATCGCGTTTCAAACTCAAGTGCCTCAGTGTTAATCCAATGGCGAAAAAAACTATTTTCTCTGCCACATTTCTCCGGCTGTATTGAATATTTTTTCAAGCGATTTTTTTTAAAAAAATAAATGTAGATAACTTACAGGTCTCTATCTTCCCACTTTTTGAAATTGCTTCGAATATTTTGTGTAAAACTATTTATTGCAAATTTAAAAAAAATATTCGAACCCATTTCAAAAAGTAGAAAGGTCGGGACCTGTAAGTCAGCTACATTTATCCTATAAAAAAATCCGCTTGTAAAAATATTCAATACAGCCGGAGAAATGTGGCAGAGAAAATATTTTTTTTCGCCATAATATAAACACTGATGCACTGTAAGCATTGTGAAAAAGGCTATCGAAAATGTTACTTAACCTTTTACTGCAGAATTTTTGTTTTTGCATAAACAAGTATTTAGTTCTTCCGATTAGGCACATTGCTAGGAAAATTATTACTTGATGAATGAATTAAATAGTGTCATATTTATTTTTTAAAGGGAGGAAATAAATAAAATTTTATGAATTTTAATATTTTCTTATTTAAACATCATTAACATGTTAAACACTTTGGTTAATTTGTTGTATATAATTCTCTTGTGTGGTGCCGAAATTAGCAATTATTTCTCTTTTACGGTGGCAACGGTCACCGTAAAAGAGAAATAATTAATAAGGTGAATTAAGAGGCGCCCACGCACATTTGTTTACATTTTGCAAATTTGTTTGAGTTCAATGACTTTAATCGCGGGCCTCCTGCCTGTAGGCATAGCCTAGATCACCTTCTCAGAGGGGGTCGAATCCCACTACTGCCAGTCATCCTTAATCGATCGGCTGTGAATGTAGAAAATCCTCTCGCGGATGGCCGAGTACACGGACAGCTGCTCGTTAAATCGTGAGTCCAAGTCCGACGCTTAGGTACGATGTCGCTCGAGTCGTTGGTGCCCTCAGGTCGACATCGTCACTTGACCATTAAATTACGAGGCGTATTGCTGGTTAAGCTCCTGAAGAGGCTAGAATACACAGCCGAAACGATTACCTTACCTTACCTACTTTATCGCAATTCCTTTCAAGCATATTATATTCTTTTGTGTCAAGAATTTTTGTAGATTTCCTTAATTATATTCTAAAAGGATCGCGAGAATAATTAATCTTCATTTTAAATCCAAAACTAAAGCCGGCTTCAAACAATTAGGTATGAGTATGAGTTACGTATTCGTTATCAACCGACACGAATTCACTGTAGAATCAAACATAAATTCTTGATATTCAATCCTAAATAATAGCATAACTATTATGCCTAGGACTAGTGTCACGTTCGGTCTATGAAGCCTGATATCCTACCACTGAAGATCCGAGAATGCGAGTACTCTCGTTAAATCTTTTCCGAGTCTCTATTCCATACAACAACCTCGGGTGACAACAATTCTGGATCTCTAGTGCCTCTTCTCTAAAATTAAGACACTTATTGTTTCCTGTTGTGTCTGTCTTATTACGAGTTTATAATGTGACCAATGCACAAAACCTGATATATATGTCTACACCAACTATGATATAAGAACCATTCCTCTCATTACTATTTAGTGGTGACCATAAAAACTTTAAATCGGGGTTTTGCAGCTTTCAAGTTGAATAAAGTTACAAATAACTGTTTAAGAAATGTATGTGTTAGAACGGCTATGATATAATGTCAATTTTTTTTTTTTTTTTGGATTGGCGTTACATTTTCAAGTAACGAAACTGTCCAAATGTGATAAACATATTCCGTTTCATATTTCGTACAACTCAATAGGTATATCAATTCTACGTTAAATTTTCTATCTCGCTAAAAGTCGCCAAAGTACAAATTGGCCATTAGATCATAGCTGTACCCAAGGGTTTTTCTAGTTGAATATATAATATCAAACGTTAAATAAAGTCCAGCATCTATCTATCACAGCAATTCCAAAATAAGTTTCACTTAATTGAATGAAAGCGGTATAGCTCCTAACCTTCTCTCTGTGTTAATCCAAAGGGGAAATAATAATTTTCCAAGCCAATAACTTAGGCTGCATTGAATACTTTTGCAGCCGGGTTTTTTATATAATAAACGTACACTCTTAAAACAAACGAGCGGTTTTAACTCAGTCTGAGTTAATTTCCACTCCTTTCCGGTGCCGAAAGTGCACTTTCCCTATAGGAGTGGATTTCACTCCTTTGTTTTAAGAGAGTGTAGCTGGCTTAAACATCCCCATAATGCCACTTTCGCAATTGGTTTGAATATTTTTGAATTTTTAATAAATAATTTTATAATAAAATATGTGAACCTATCTCAAAAAGTGGTATTACAGGGACATTTAAGACAGTTACATTTATCATATTAAAAAACCGTTTGTAAACATATTCAACAGCGGAGCAATTCGGCTTCGATTTTTTTTTTACATTGGATTAACACAGAAAGAAAACTTCGGTTTGGGGACAGCTCCCATTCCAACTTAATCCACACTTTAAGCCAAGGGGTCAGTATTACTGCTGTGGGCACCAGTATACTCTCTGATATTCACCTCCGAAGTGTTTTATTGATTACTTTATCCCCTTTATTGAACGTGATATCTAATGCCAGATAATCATAATTAAAGTTTCGATTTAATGATGCCGTATAATGAGAATCATGTTGGTGGGAGTCATAGATATCATAGTTAAAGTATTAGATTGGCAGATCAGGTGACACCCAATGCTAACGACGCGACGGGACGGACGCGCATGGAGACCAGAATAAGAGGGCAATTGGCCAGTGGCCCCAGTTTTAGGAGCATATGTCCATTTATCTAAATTTAAAAAAATACCATTTAATTCTATTAAAAAAAAATACCATTTAATTCTAAAATTACAAAAAAAAATACCATTTAATTCTAAAATTACAAAAAAAAAATACCATTTTATTCTAAAATTACAAAAAAATACCATTTAATTCTAAAATTACAAAAAAAATACCATTTAATTCTAAAATTACAAAAAAAAAATACCATTTAATTCTAAAATTACAAAAAAATACCATAAAAATTTTAGCTGCATTTTGGAATCTTTTTAGTGACTTTAAAAAAACGTGAAATGCTTTGCTAGTATTTTTATGGTATGTTTTTGTAATTTTAGAATTAAATGGTATTTTTTCGTAGTGTTTTTCTCCGAAAACTGGTGGCAACACTGGCCAAATTGCCCTCTTATTCTGGTCTCCATGCGCGTCCCGTTGTTAGCATTGGGGTCACACGTAATCAGCCAATCTAATACTTTAACTATGATATCTATGGTGGGAGTTCAGTAAAATCGGTGGGATATGCTGCAAGAGACACAAGAAAGTTTTGGTTGGGTGAAATTAAATGGGAGCAATGGGGATACTGGGGTATGGAGCTACAAAGTAATACTAGAAATTTAAAAAAAAAATAGACTTTGCTTGTTAGGTTTTAAATTAGTAGAACAAAAGAACAAATACGGGAAAAGTCAAATGGTGTTATGCCTTTTTTACTTTCAATTACCTAATCTATAATAATAAAAGAAAGAGTCTGTTGGTCTGTGGATCGTGAAAGACCTACTTATACTGCTCGAAAAAATTCGAAATTTTTAATATAGATTCCCTGTAATACCTACGTGTGCACCTTAGTCTTATTATTGATTACTTATATTTGATTACGATTTTTTAATTAATATAATTATTTACAAAAATACGTCATCCACCTGTGAGTGAGAGACCGAAACTGGGGCTTGAAAACACATGGGCCGGGCCGAAACAGGGGCTTGACGTCATCCGTAGATAAACATAAAATCCAGTAAGAAGAGCCGTTAAAAAATTGACACAAATTCGATTTCTACTTTTAATTTTCAATTTGAAAGAAACTTTAGCGCGAGCAAAAATTAAGTATAAACACGAAATATCAAGAGGTTTTAATTTGTAGGATTGTTATTTGACTATCATTATTTTATTTCATTTATTGATTGTAGAATGATTACAACATTTGGTTTGTTAAATTTTAAATGTTGCCAAAAGTCGCCAATGAACAGACCGACCATTTTTTTACAGCTGTGTCAAAAAAAAAAATCACCGTTATTAAAGGTTAACCCGTGCGAAGCCGGGTTTTAGAAAGCTAGTATGAAATATAAAGTACTGAAAGTATTCAGATGGGGAATCCGAAAAGGATATTTTGTGTTTGCTACACAATTTGTAGGGTAACGATTCTGAAAGAGTTGTTTTAAAATATGGGTCTAAAATATCTGTCAGTCCGTCTGAAACCACTCTATAGCTCAAACTAAAAGAGCCTTCAAATTTGGTACACGAGTTTCCAGTACCACATAATAATAAAAAAAACGTTTGTAAAAATATTCAATACAGCTGGAAAAATGTGGCAGAGAAAAACCCCTTTTTTCATTACATTAAGGGGGAATGGGCGCGCTGGACCGGGGATCTCCAAAGCAAAGTGCATCTGTGTAATCCTGAGGAGAAAATAGTTATTTATGCAACAAGTGTGAAAAGTAACACTTTTTAAAACTAGTGGATTTAATTTCACGAGCGAGGTACGAGCGAGTGAAATAATGACACGTGTTTTAAAAAGTGTTACTTTTCACACGTGTTTCATACACTATTTTTTATAATTACGTGAAAAAAATCAAATCTC
This sequence comes from Oedothorax gibbosus, assembly GCA_019343175.1. Taxonomy (NCBI): domain Eukaryota; kingdom Metazoa; phylum Arthropoda; class Arachnida; order Araneae; family Linyphiidae; genus Oedothorax; species Oedothorax gibbosus. The sequence continues at coordinate 649,404 of CM033276.1, forward strand.
ATTGGTTCAAAAATAATTCACGTGCTAATTTTTTTACGTAAAGAAGATCGGCATCGATAAATCTCTGGAACTACAAAGGTAAACTAATTTTTTAGTTTAAAGTCAAACATTTGAACATGGATACTGATTCAAAAATAAAAATAATAATAAAATTCACGCGCATAATATTTATAAATAAAGCAGATCAATAAATTTCTGGATTTTATGGAGATTATGAAATAGAAATTTTACTTGAAATGTTGGCATCTTATGAAAAGAGTGAAAAAAATTACTTTTTTTTCACTGCTTTTGGGTGAAAAAAAGTAATTTTGTATCACTGTTTCTAAAAGTATAACTTTTCGCACGCGTCTGATATTAAAATTATATGTAAAATCGGATTTTTTCACGCATTATAAAAAAATATTTTCTGTGCCACATTTCTCGGCTGTACGGAATATTTTCGCAAGCGATTTTTTTGTGTGATAAATGTAGCTGACTTACAGGTGGTTTGAAATTGGTTCGACTATTTTTTTAATTTTCAATAAATAATTTACACAAAATAGTCGAAGCCATTTCAAAAGTGTGAAGTAAGACCTGTAAGTTATCTACATTTATTATTAAAAAAAAACGTTTGTAAATATTCATACAGCCGAGAATGTGGCAGAGAAAACCCTTTTTTCATTGCATTAAGGGGAATGGCGCGCTGGACGGATCTCCAAAGTAAAGTGATCTGTGTAATATGAGAGAAAAAAATATTTTCTGTGCCACATTTCTCCGGCTGTATGGAATATTTTCGCAAGCGGATTTTTTTTGTGTGATAAATGTAGCTGACTTACAGGTGGTTTGAAATTGGTTCGACTATTTTTTTTAATTTTCAATAAATAATTTTACACAAAATAGTCGAAGCCATTTCAAAAAGTGTGAAGATAGAGACCTGTAAGTTATCTACATTTATTATTTAAAAAAAAAACGTTTGTAAAAATATTCAATACAGCCGGAGAAATGTGGCAGAGAAAATAGTTTTTTCGCCATTGGATTAACACTGATGCACTTGAGTTTGGAGACCCGCGGTCCAGCGCGCCCATTCCCCCTTAACTGTGTTTTATATCTGTTTTGTCCGACTAACACTATTTTTTCTCTTCTAGCCCTCTCGCCGTGAGCATAGGATGCTCCCTTGATGACGATGTCAGGCGGGGGCGTTCCGGGGGGGCGGTTCGACTTCGACGATGGCGGGACCTACTGCGGCGGGTGGGAGGACGGCAAGGCCCACGGACACGGCGTCTGCACCGGACCCAAGAGCCAGGGCGAGTACAGCGGGTCGTGGCACTTTGGATTCGAGGTACGGACACTCCAAGGTTAACCTAAAGAATCATGCCCGGCCATTTTACGCCAAATATGGTAGCCCCGACAAGTTGGTATTATGGCAACCTTCGGCGAAATTAGCAATTGCATTGCCAATTTCTAAATGTTAATCTATTTAAAAAATGCATATAATTTATTCTGATTTTTTTTTATACCAATAGTTTATTTAATTTTATGCTTAACCAGTTTAAATAATTATTTACTTGTTTTTTAAATAAATTCTTCGGCATTTTTACGTTCCATGTTTTTTTATAAATCTGGTCTGCAGTTTAATGAATTTTTCCTGGTACGAAAAAGTTTATTTTCTTGGTCGGCCATTTCGAGATGGCAACCATCTCGGCAAGTGCCGGGGTTTGTTGTCATTTCGACTTGGCGATATTTTTTTAAAGTCGCCAAATCCGGGCACTGTTCTTTAGTTTAACCCACTCCAAGACTATACCTTTTGGTTTGAAATAGGTATTTAAAAATGAATGAACATATGTCCCGGTAAGTATGGTTCCTAAATACACCGTCACCAACCACGTCTCACAGATTCGGTTCGCTAATGTTTAATTTCCTCAATAGAAGACGAGATGAACAAAGGTGTTACCGGTCGTAACTCCTGAGGGTTGTGCCCAACGGGGGTGGGTATCGGTTTGGTTGATTTCGCAAAGACCCATACCTCTAGTCGCATCTCGACGATTGTTTTAAAAGGCGCGAGATTGTTCGAAATTTCCACGCCTTACCCCAAGAGAGGCGTAAACGTCTTTTCGACTTTCCTGCAAAAGTCCTTACCCTCGGTGGGGCGGGTCGTGACTGTACGACACGGCTTAAGTGTGGTCCTACTTTTCAAAAGCACGACACAGATAGCCACGGAAATTACTTTACGTCAACCTCACCCACCCCACCTAACAGGCCGGACCATTGAGATGAGGATGGTCAACTCGCCTACCGACGTCTACATGCACTCACCTAAAGCCACTGAGTTAGTTTAGTTTAGTTTGACTTATCGTCGCACTAGAGCTACACGAGGGCTATTGGCGACGGGCGTCATATTTTAGAACCACAATCAAGTGACGACTAAAGCCACTGGGTCTTTTTTGGTTCTATACATTCTTAATGTCACTTGAACCGAGTTCTAATTTGCGAGACGTAATTCGGCTGTGTTAAAGCTCGAGTAATCGTTTCCGGCTGTCTATTTCTAGCCTCATCTAGGAGCTTTAACACAGCCAATCGCGCTTCGTAATTTAGAACCCTGGTCAGGTGACAAGGTCTGAGCGGGCACCCAACGGAACTTCGAGCGACATCGTAAGCTAACGCCGTCGGGGCTTTCGACTCCACAGATTTAACGAGCATGTGCTAGTTTCGGTTTAGAGGACAATTAGAATCGAAGCTATTTAGGGGTTTTTGACTATATTTTAACTGGCTTATAAATTTTACCAAATGCAGCAGTTGATTTGATACTGAGAAAGGAAGTACACCCAGGGCAAAGACGGGAATCGAACCCGTACCCGTTACAGCGCGCGAACTGCTAGTGTTATGTCCTGCGATCCAAACCACTCGGCCATCGGGCCCCACATGCCACCTTATATTTTCTGCGTGTTGGTCCATGGTGCTATTGCCAGGCTCAGTCTCTACCCCCACTATAGAACTCTTTGAGTACACTGTGATATACGTGCTCGTTAAATCTGTGGAGTCCGCTCAGGTGTCGACCTCGGCACTTGACCAGGGTTCTAAATTGCGAGGGGTACTTGGCTGTGTTAAAGCTAATAGATGGGGGCTAGAAATAGACAGCTGGAAACAACTAAATTACCAAAGCTGTACACACACGTGGATCTTTGTAAAATTCACCTAACAACTTTTTGTAATTTTTCTTTATTAATTTTTAAAAGAAAAAGCTGAATTTTCTCTCCTAAACTAGAATTTTCAAGCTTTCCAAAAGTATTGATACTGAAGCAACTTATTTATTAATCGCATTAAAAAAATGACGTAGCATGCGGGTCAAAAAGTTTTCGGCAAAAAGATTTTGCACAAAAAAAAAATCAGCGGTAAGTTTTTTAAGACATTTTGCATTAAACAAATGTTAGAATGTACTATTAGTTACAAAAAGCTGATAAGCTTGTTTGTTTTTTCACAGTGCATATTTTTTTTTCCAAGTTCACTCAAATTCCACAAAATTTGTTTTCTATCATGCTAAAAGCTGTAGGTCACCAAAATTTCAGTAATTTTTTTAATTTTCTGATATCCCACTTTGTCTTTAGCTTGACTTTGATTTAGACTTTGAACAAACGTGATTGGTTTGATCAATATTATAAGGAAGTTATATTATAAGGCATTTTAAAGTTTTTTCGAAACTTTATTTGTTAAAAATAGTTAAAATTCAATCTTCATTTGAAAATGCAAGCATGAATTTAAAGCCAATTTATTAAAAAAAGTTGTTTCAGGATGAATTTTATTCTTACCATGTTTTTCATATTTTCATTTAACTATACAACAAACATTATTTAATTCTTCAAAAGACATGATTCTTCCATCTGACAATACAAAAAAAATCTAACTTTATGGGAAAATGTTTAGAAAATTTAATAAAATTTTATTTGAAATAAGTTCGAGTTTGTCTTTGTGAGAAAAAAAAATCGCGAGTTTGATTCCAAATGGAATCATTGGTGCCGACTTATTAACGGCCTGTGCAGCCAAAAATGTCCGACGAATAACACCCGTGTAGAGGAAATGCAAGTTAAATGTGCTTCAAAGTCCGACGTTGCGTACGATGTCGTCTTAAACGGTTGAGTTGTAGGTGTTGGATCGTCACTTGACTGTGGTTCTAAATTATGACGCCCGTCGCCAATAGCCCTCGTGTAGCTCTAGAGCGATGATAATTCAAACTAACCCATACAACTTTATGCGAATAGCTATCCTACGTTAAATTTTCAACTTCGCCAAAAGCCGGCAATGCCAAAATTCAATCGGGCATTATATCATAGCTGTACCAAATTGCCAGTTTCATAAACATAAAGTACATACGCTATACGTAGAGAGAATTGACATTTCTTATTCATCAGATCTAGAACAGTTATTGCCTTTACTGTCATGAGACATTGTAAAAATTTCTTAATTTCTTACCATTTGTAAACATCGATTAAATTAAACGGTTGAGTTGTAGGCCAACTCAGGTGTTGGCTCGTTACTTGACTGTGGTTCTAAATTATGACGCCCGTCGCCAATAGCCCTCGTGTAGCTCTAGAGCGATGGTAATTCAAAACTTACCTAACTAACCTAACCGACTCCCTGAAGCGGATGGATAGTGACGTCACGAAGAGCTGCTGTGGCTTTAAAGTTGAGAGTAGGCCCATGTTATTTCTCATTCCTTTAAGGGGCTGGGGAGCCCAGTCGGTTAGGCATTCGCCTAGCATGCGGAAGGTCCCAGATTCGGGTCCGGGCATCGCCAAAATAACTGCCGACCTATAAACGGCCTGTGCAGCCAAAAATGTCCGACGAATAATACCCCGTGTGGCGGGAGTGCACGTTAAATATCCTTCAAAGTCCTAACGCTGCGTACGATGTCGCCCTTAACGGTTGCGTTGGGTGCCTACTCAGGTGTCGGCTCGTCACTTGACTGTGGCTCTAAAATACGACGCCCGTCGCCAATAGCCCTCGTGTAGCTCTAGTGCGACGATAATTCAAACTAAACCTAAAATCTCATTCCTTTAATACATTGGTTCCCAACCCGTGGTGCGCGTACTACTACTGGTGGTACGCGGGAAAATTTCAAGTGGTACGAGTGAGTGATGTGAGCAAAATGATGTTATTAATAGCTACTGTACACTTGAGCAGTGAGCATATTACTCATTATTCATAAACATTAACATTGAGAAATCTTTAATTAATCTGGATTGGATGTAGGGGCTGGGGAGCCCAGTCGGTTAGGCGTACGCCTTGCATGCGAAAGGTCCCAGGTTCGGGTCCGGACATCGCCAAAATAACTGCCGACCTATAAACGGCCCGTGCAGCCCAAAAAATGTCCGACGAATAATACCCCGTGTAGAGGGAGTGCACGTTAAATATGATCCAAAGTCCCAACGTTGCGTACGATGTCGCCCTTAACGGTTGCGTTGGGTGCCTATTCAGGTGTCGGCTCGTCACTTGACTGTGGTTCTAAATTACGACGCCCGTCTCCAATAGCCCTCGTGTTGCTCTAGTGCGACGATAATTCAAACCTACCTACCTACCTACCTGGATTGGATGTCAAACTTGGTACCCTTTGAACTTCCGGCAAGCTCTGCTATTTTTACCCATTTATTACGAGTACTTGTGTGAGAGTGGGTTTTCTGAACTCTTTAGTACATAAAAAAAATAAACATGGATGCAGAATAGATGTTGAAGAGGACTTAAGAGTGAGGATAAGTTAGATTACTCCTGATTTTGATATTTTAATCACAGGAAAACAATAACAAGTTTCGCACTAAAGACTATAAAAGTATATTTTTGGTAACACTCTTAAAACAAACGAGCGGTTTGAACTCAGCTGTTAATTACACTCCTTTTCGTGCCGAATTGCACTTCTCCCATAGGAGTGAATGTCCCCTCTTTTCCGGAGTGGTGATAAAGAAATAAAGACAACTGCGTCCTACACTCTTAAAACGAGCGGTTTTAACTCAAGTCTGAGTAATTCCAACTCCTTTACGGGCGGAAATGCACTTTCCTGAGGACGTGAATTTCACTCTTTTGTTTTAAGAGTGTATGATGATTAATTTTTTGTATGATGATTGATGGTCCGGTGGTGCGCCAAAATTTCTCAAAAAGTCAAGTGGTACGCAGGTGCAAAAAAGGTTGGGACTCTGCTTTAAAAACTTTTGTCTTTTTTTTTTCTGAGTGACCAATAGTCAATTTTGAATAACTTTAATTCACTGTTGCAATCACATGGCATAGCAGCATTATGTATTTAAACATATTTGAAAGCAAAAATATTAACCATAATCAGTTTGGAAAGAACGTCTAAAATGTAGTCACAATTGATTTTTGATTATTTCATTATTTTATACTGCCAAATACAAGCGCCAAAGCATACCTTTAGCATGCAATTATGCCTTAGTTTTAATTTAACGTTTCTTATTTTTTTAAAGCATTTCGGATATTTCATTACTGTTTGTTTTATAAAATTTAATTTTCTTCGCACTACAATAAATCCGACATATGATAATTAATATTTATTAATTTACGAAAGAATATTAATCAAAATAGTTGATTTTGGCTTTTAGAAGTTTAAATTATAGCTGGGTGCTGTGTTTCGATTTTTTTTTTCTAATGTGTATAAATCTAGTGTAGAAACGGCTGTTGATGATATTTACTTTAGGAACCTAGGTTTTTTTTCCCGATTAGAACTTCAGTAAGTATTTAAGTAACAGGAAAGTAGGCTATTTTAGTTCTTTATGAACTTCTTTTTTTCTAGGTGTCCGGCGTGTACACGTGGCCTAGCGGCAGTACCTACGAGGGACAGTGGCAGAATGGCAAGCGGCACGGCCTAGGCGTCGAGTCCCGGGGTCGATGGACCTACAAGGGCGAGTGGACTCAGGGCTTCAAGGGGCGGTACGGGGTCCGACAGAGTGCATCGTCCGGCGCCAAGTACGAGGGGACGTGGGCCAACGGGCTGCAGGACGGGTACGGCTCGGAAACGTACGCCGACGGAGGTGAGTCTTCCCTCTAAGGGATTTGGTTGAAGTGCAATCTTGTACGTGGGCTACAGCTACATATTTGGCTTGTTTGTGATACTATACAATGTACTAGATAATATCAGATTCACATTGTACGCAGAATATAATGGATATAATAAATGCGTTGTGGTAAATGTAACAAAATAGGTTACATATCGTCGGTCAAATGACAAAACCACGAATGTGCAGATTCTAGGGATTTGCGTTTTTTTTAAAAAATAAAACCGCTTCTCGGTTTAATCGGTTCTTTTTTTTTTCTCCGGTTTAGTTGGGACCAGCTAAAAGTAACTAAAAACCGATCCTTTGAAGAACCGGTTTCAGTTGCTTGATTGGTTGAACGATTCCGGCTGTCCATTTAGTCAGGCTTAAATTATCGTATTGCGACGAGATACACGTACATTTGCGACGAGAGAGAGTGTTAATAAATAATAAACCCATATCATACAAATACATTGATATATTTTATGACACCATAATCCATTGATTTATCTAGAAGCATTAATTTGTTCATGTTTAGGGGTGTCTCTGCTCGTCACTTGACTGTTGCTCTAAATTACGAACCCCGTAGCCAATAGCCATCGTGTAGCTCTAGATCGACGATAATTCAAACTAACAATAACCTTCAGTTTAGCCGGTTAAAATGTTTGTTCAAACCGGTTCTTCAGTTTTAACCGGTTCAGCTAAAGAACTATTTCTCCTCATTTAACCGAAGCTAAAAACCGTTTTAACTGTTTCCGGTTTTCCATCCCTGTGTCAGAAATGGTTTTTCCACATTCGCGGTTTTGTCATTTTACCGACGATATGACATTGATTGGGAAATTCAGTCCATAAGTTATTACAGGCAAACCGCGTAATAGAAGTAAGACACCAATAAGTATAACAGAAGCATTAACTCTTCGATCGTTAGACCTTGCTTTTTCCGTAGTTGTGCATCAGTCTTTCTTACAATAATCTTAAATTTTACAATTTTATATTTTACAAATTTTTATACATAATGAACTTTTTTCAATTGGAAATGTTCAGAAGATCATCTTTTTCAAAATAAACTTGATTCTCATTCTTTTAAAAAATATTTCGATTGTAAAAAATTTAGTTTATGCAATGAAAGCAATCATACATATTTGTCCATTTCCTGGCCGATCGGAAGGTTAAAAAGAGAATAATACAAAACAATAATTTTTAGTAAACAACATCTCAACTGTGTAGTCTGGCTGCCACAACTTAGCATCCCAAATGTTTTGATTGTGGAACAGTCCACTCACGGCCAACTTCAATAACAAGGCCAGAGAAGCTATTCCAAACATGAGCGTAGACGGAAATTTTGACGTCATTGTTCCCACTGCCGAAGATCGAGAAACTAGTTCGGGCACATTCGGAACCCTAAAAAATTGTGGTCAGCCGTGAACGAGTGGTTCCGAACAGGTTTCGAGACAGATTGTCTTGATCTTCGGAACAACGTCACTCGGAACTATGACGTCAAAATTTCCGTCCCTGAGCTTGTTTGGGAAAGCTTCTTAGGCCTTAGTATTTAGGCGGCCGTGGTCCACTTCGAAAAAAGGTAAGGAAGGTTTTGGTTTGGGGCAAGAGTTACTATGTTTGGCGATTCATTGCTTTTATGGGCGCATATTTCTTCAAGGTTTAGAAACAGATTATCAATTGAAGGGTAGATCGAACTTGCATCGGGTTCACTCTTATATCGATTAATGATCAAGTTAAGATAACAAAGAAATAAACGTATAATCGTTAACCGCTACCAGCAATCAACAACAATCCTCTATCGCCGATAACTGATGTGTAGTTCCAGTGTGATACATTATAATCAAACTCGACCAACAATCCCCTCTTCTATCGCCAAACGCCTTGAGCTGGCAATCCTGCCTCCTTCGGCTTCAAACCTTAATTCAAAGTGGAATCTTCGTCACAATCAAAATATTTGGGATGCCCAAGTTGTGGCAGCCAGACTATACAATAGAAACATGGAGCAATAGAGAAACAAGTGCTGGACACAAAACGAAAGGAGTTCTTGAAAAGGGTCTTTGTTTAGTTTAAATTATCGTCGCACTAGAGCTACACGAGGGCTATTGGCGACGGGCGTCGTATTTTAGAACCACAGTCAAGTGACGAGGCGACACCTGGAAAAGGGTTTTTAGTTCATTAGGTCCCTTGCTTTCCAGTATAGTTTACAGATGTCTCCGCGGTTCTGGGATTCTTGGTCAAGTCCGGGGTATAGGAGTAGATGATCGGCATTCATAAAGTGCTGGTTTAAGTGTCATCTTTTTTTCATTGCATGGAATTGAAATTTAAACTGAAAATATAATTTCTTTTAAACCCATTTTAAATTTTATTTCTGTAGCACATCATTATAAATGACTGCTTCATACTTTACATTTCAAAATTTAATTAAAATATAAATTGTATAACTTTTTAAAAATGTTAAATGTGTGTTGCTGGAAAAACCTGATGACGAGGTGACGTGTTTATGCATGTTATAGCGTCGTGGTTCTTCAGAAATCTAGATGGTCTCGTCACTTGACCATGAATCTAAATTATGAAGCGTAATTGACTGTGTTAAAGCTCTTAAAGGAGGCTAGAAATGTACAGCCGGAAACGATTAAATTACCTATATATCGAGGCAGTTTTGGGTTGTGACGTGTTGCTTTGGTAAGGACCGGGCTTTTATTTTGAGTTGATGCGATGTAAGCGTTTATTTTTTTGAACGTGGCTGATGCAAGAACCTTCTGGCAAACTTTAAATGATGTGTTGCTTTTCAAAAAAATTACCAATGTGAACTTTCGGCGAGAGTGCGTTGTTTTTGTGAGCATAAAGTTTTTTTTGAGAAATTCATTGTTTTTTTCTTCTAACGGGGCTGCTTTATTGGCGGTCAAACCATTGCAGACTCAGCATATTCCCCAAAACTGAGAGCCATTTTTTATGTGGCGCCATCTAGGAGGCTCTTGTTACCGATTTTGACGCTCAGATTACAACTAATCTTAGCTCTTTGTGGATGTTAAAGTATGCCGAGATTTAAAGGTATGGTATTCAAGAAGTAACTCGTCCATCGTAAAATTAAAACTTTTACAGTAAGTGTGAGTTAGTTTTACGTCTGTATCCCTTAAAAGGTTAAGTTCTATTATTTAGTATGTGTGTACACTCGAAGTTTCTTTGACACGTGAAATCTGCTCTTTCAGCATGCATATTTGTTTATTTTTTTTGTTCATTCATATTAAGTGGGATTTCTATCCAAAATTATTCGGGTTGTTTTGAGTTCTCGTTAAATTTGGTTAAGCTTCTGAGTTTTGTAAATATTTTGGGAGTGAATTCAAAATTTTGCTAACCAAAAATGAAAAGCGTTTTTTTTTAATGTATCATGGTCATTTTTATTAAGAACGTAAATAAGGAATTTTTAGTAGCGGAAAGGTGGATATGAAGTTACCATTCTTCCTTTTCGTAAAATTTAAGTACTTTGTACAGTTTCCAAGATAGTAGTACCATGTAAAAGTACTTTGTACAATTCTCGAGTCATTTTTCTGGAGTCATTCCTATAAATTTGAATACGTATTTTGTCTGCTTCCAACCTTTTTTCTCGGTTTCGCGTTTTTCAATTCTTGTGTTTAATAAACCTCTAAGGCTTTTTTGTTAATTAAGTTAGAATTTTGAAATTTTTAACCTGTGTTCTTATATAAATGGTGCACAAAATTGTGCATGGAAATAGTTTTTTTTTAAATAAAATGTTGAATTCAATTTGTAATTTTTTTGTGATTTTCCGTACAATACAAATCTACAACAAATCTAATACAATACATAACTGTAACTCACATTTTAAAGTCCATGCACAGTTCTTGAACAAATAGTTCTAAAAACAAACTATAAAAGTTTGTTGGAGTTATTCTCGAAATTGAAAGAGGAGTAGCGTTTTATAAAAGTTTAAAATTTTGACTTTTTTTTTAAATGAAAAACTACTTGTAAATATTTGTTTTTATTGCTAGAAAATGTTTATTTAGAGTGAACATTATATAAAACCACAATAATTTACAAGTTTATGTTATTATTTCTAGAAATAATGTTTTGGGTACCGTATCCCCTTAAGAAAGTTTGATGCAAGATTGCACTGGAATCCTGGAACTTCCCTCCTGCCACAACTATTTGAAGCGTGAATTCACCAATTTTGTGGTAAAACTAAAACTTCGATAAGGCACAAAAGTGGTAAATCTACGTTCCAAATAGTGGTGACACTAGAAAGTTCCACAATTCTCGTGCAATCTTGCAAAAAACACATTAAAAGTGTAGCGTTCTAAGAAGCAATTACACTTTAAATACTGTGGAACAGATCATTAAAAAAGTCCTTTAGTTCGTTACTATGGCCCAGTACGTTGTACAGGGTGGCGCAAATCAAAGTGGCCCGACCATACACTCTTAAAACAAGAGTGAAATCCACTCCTATAGGGGAAGTGCATTTTCGGCACCGAAAAGGAGTGGAAATTAACTCAGACTGAGTTAAAACCGCTCGTTTTAAGAGTTTAGGACGTAGATTGTTTTCTTTTATTTCTTTTACCCACTCCGCAAAAAGAGTGAAATCCACTCCTATAGGGGAAGTGCATTTTCGGCACGGAAAGGAGTGGAAATTAACTCAGACTGAGTTAAAACCGCTCGTTTGTTTTAAGAGTGTAGATTTAGGAATAAGATAGAAATGGCTGCCAAGTAAAAAGCCAATGCAAAAACACGTTTGCTAAGTGAAGCTATTGATCGCTTCAATATTATGCCCAAACAAACGCTTGGCGAATTATTTGCCGGATCTAATCAGCTTAAACCTGCTCAACCGGCACTAAGATCTGAAATCGCCAATTGTCCATGTGTAGCTCTAGCCTGGTAACAAACCAGCCAATAAAAAAGCAAGTTTGCCAAATCAAGCCATTGAACGCTTGAATAATTTATGAATTTTTGTGGATGCACTGCCTTTTGGACTTTGAAATCAAAAAGATGGTTGTATTTCCAACAATTTTGGGATGTTGAAGAAAACCTCTTTAGTTCACCCTTTTGAAATAAATTTCGTGTTCCTTGAGACTGATTTGGAGAGAGCGTTTGATTTGTCCAAGATATGTATACCATACCATACTTGATAAATAATTACCATAAATTTGATAAACACCCCAAGTATTAAAATATCCATGGTTTGTGGAAGGCTAGTGAACCTGATTTTATTAATAGGGAAAATTAATATTTGTCTGAAATTGATTGAGATTTTTAACGATATGGAAATTGATTTTAGAGCAGAAAAAAAGGAAAAACTATTGACTTTAAAATTTTTGAGCTTGCAGTTAGGACTTGATCTAGACCAAGTGGAATAAGAAACATGAATTCAACTTGGCGGCTTTCAGTCAGCTTCAATAGTTTTTCTCGCCAAGCATCTCCCTGCATTCGTAGCTCTACAATCTTAAAACAAACGAGCGGTTTTAACTCAGTCTGAGTTAATTTCCACTCCTTTCCGGTGCCGAAAATGCACTTCCCTTATAGGAGTGGATTTCACTCTTTTGTTTTTTAAGAATCATGAATTCAACTAGGCGGCTTTCAGTCGGCTTCAATTGTTTTTCTCGCCAAGCATCTCCCTGCATTCGTAGCTCTATGCCGGGGCAACTTTTATTTGCGACACCCTGTACAAAGTACTTTTAGATGTTACTATTGACTAGAAAAAAGTACTTGTAACTCCAGGGCCGGATTTAGAGATTTGCCGCTGGCAGGCTAGGATTGAATTTATTTGTGCTTTTTTTTGTCGACGTCTGGATGGTGTTTTTCCTTCCCCTTATTCCGTTGTAAGATATCCCAGATATAGGTTTCTTGACTATTTTTTTCTGTCTATACATATTAGAATCATCTGTCTAACTTTACACTCTAAATCGAAAGCGAAATAATAGGCGAATTTCTTTGCAATTTACAATTATTCTTTCAACTTCCAAATGCGGGGGGAGAGAGAGCAACTGCCCTCGCAAAGCCATGTTTGCTACTAAATATTATTACTATATATACTTCTACGGTTTAAGTATTAATGTAAATTATTTTTTTCTATTTTAAAAATATTAGAATCTTTAAAAACTTTTTTTATGTCCAATGCCGCTTTAATGGGTCATAAAATTTGCCGCTCTAGGCTACAGCCTACTTAGCCTATTTAGAAATCCGGCCCTGCTGTAACTCTATGAAATAGTATAGCTTTCTATGAAACAATTACGCTTTCTCTGAGAGGTTTCCGACTAAAGAAGACTCTAAGGGGTCACCATACCCAAAAATAGTCGGTGAACAATGTTGGTGCAGGATCGCAAAATAGATCGTCCCGACACGTGTCCTTTTGTTCTCCCCGAACAAGAAAAAAAAAACGATTCGGTAGTGGGTTCAAAGAGCTGATCAAAGAGAACACGAAAATAGAACTGCCTTCCTCTACCGAACGCTCTTACTCGTCTTGGTTAGGGATGGAAAACCGAAACCGGTTTTTTGCCCTCGGTTTTGACCGAAAAACCGGTTTTTTGCCCTCGGTTTTCTGCTGGGAACCGGTTTTCTGCTGGGAAAACCGTCTAAAAACCGGTTTCCGGTTTTGAGAAAAAAACCGGTTCTCCTCTGACTTTTTTTGCCTTTGAAAAACCGGTTTCGTGGAAAACCGGTTTTATAAAACCGGTTTTTAAGGGTCGGTAAAACCGGTTCGGTTTTACAGGCGTTGTAAAAAACCGGTTTTTCAAAAACCGCCATCCCTAGTGTTGGTGACGTTGGGCGACTTGAAGGTACCCGACCTCACAACTCAAAAATGCGAAGAAAAAATAGTGCGAGATGTCTGTTCATAAAATAGTCCGATGCCCTAACGGCAGGGTTGTTATGATTTTACCCGACCCGAAAAAACCCGGGTGGTTTTTTTTAAAAACCCATTTGAAGAAAAACATCCAAAAACCCAAGTAGGCAATTGAACTTAAAATTGCCTTAACTGAAAATTAAAAAAAGTAACTTTTTATACATCCAAAAAATATACGTTTCATATAATTTTTAAGTAATATTTTAGTATTCTTGATATATTTTTATATTTTTGTACCTTCAATATTTAAAATGCATTTAAAAATTTAAATTTATACTAATTATTTAACAATTAAATATAACAAATACAAGAAACTCCTTTGATGTATTTTACCGAATGTCTCGGCAAACAAATGCCTGCTTCAGTCATCGCATTTACACTAATGATTTTTTACTTAATTTTTTTTATAATCTTTTTTAATTAAGACATCCGAATATTTTTTTTAGTTTTATTAGTTTTAACTTTTTTGTTAAGATTAAGAATTTTAAACCGTACTATATTTTTTTACAACGTTGATTTTTTTTTTATAGTTCGAATACTATATCTTATTTTTCTTACTTTCTTTTAATATTTATAAAATATAGTTACTCAAGAAAACTCTGCAAAGTGATAAATTACTGTATGCTGAAGCGTTTTAAAGAACCTTGTAATTTTTCGTAAGAATTTATTTTCTTAGTTTTTATGTACCAACTTATTTGATTATCATCATCAATAGCTCGACAGTCCTGGGTGGACCCTGGCTTTCTCAAGGAGATTTGCCCAGTCTCTCCTTCTGCGCGCAACAGCTTTCCAGTCTCTGACCTTTATCGAAATAAAGTCCTTTTGGAGGCAGTCCACACACCTCAGTCTGGGTCTGCCTCTTTTTCTAGTTCCATTTGGTTTAGCCCAAAAAAAATTTGTTGTTCTGTCATCATTCATTCTTATAATGTGTCCGGCCCATTTCATGCGTTGTATTTTATGATATTTCAAGATGTCCGGCTCTCTGAATAGTCTATAAAGTTCAGAGTTAGTTCTCCTTCTCCGAACTCCATTGTCACAAACATCACCAAAAATTGATCGGAGAATCTTCCTCTCAAAAGTAGCGAGGGTTCTCTCATCAGCCTGGGACAAGGTCCAGGTTTCAGACGCGTAGGTGAGAACTGACCTGATTAAACTTTTATAAATCAGCAACTTTGTATCTCTTTTAATGTTGTTAGATTTGAGAAATTTTCTTAATGCTATAGAAGCACCTGTTGGCTGCAGTTACTCTCTTTCTGGCCTCTGGGGACAAAGAGTTTTCATAGTTGATTTCAGAGCCAAGATAGGTAAACGAGTTCACCTTTTCAAATTTGTATTCTCCAATCTCGATGTGTGTGGAGATGTCAGTGTAGTTAACAAATTGCATATACTTTGTCTTATACTTATTTGATTATGTTCGCTTTAAAGTCTCATTTATTAGAATCATCATGACTAAATAATTAGTTACTTTAACAAGCCAATGATATCGTAATCGCAAGTTTATAGCTTACTAAGCTCAGTGACGGTTCATTAATTGATAGATTTCATGATTTTGACTAATACTTACTACAAGAGCCAAATTACGTTTTGGAATAGAGTAGGGATGCACCGAATACCAAATTTGGCCGAATACCGAATAACGAATATTCGGCCTACCTAAACCAATTTTTATTTTTTGTTGGATCCAAGTAATTTGTATTTATTATTCATCAAGTTCAATTAAACATAAACATAAGTACACAATCACACAATTTTAATACAATATAGCTATTAAATTTTTACTTGAAGCAACACAGAATAAAGTCGTACTCGTTTGTTATTAAAACGAGCCTTTTAGAAAGTGTAAATTGGTAAAATCACAACACGAAAAGGGAAGTATGAAAACAAAAACAGAAATAGGTGGATCCGGTGTAGAATGAAAATCAGAAAAAAATAATAAAACCATGGCATTGTTATATATATAAATTTTTTTTTAAAAGCCCACTCATTGTAACTGTTAACTTAAAGATACATGTTTATTTAATATAACTTGAGTAAAGCTTGATTTAACATTATAAATAACTAAAACTTAAGAATTTGAGTCTATTATAAAAGAAAACAATTCCTGTTTCGGAATTTTTCGACGTTTTATAAAGATAACTTGAAGAAATTTGGAAATTTTTAAATTTCACTATTCGGCCAAACCGAATATTCGGCCAAACCGAATATTCGGCTAAAGTGGCCGAATAGGCCAAATACCGAATATTAACCGAATATTCGGTGCATCCCTAGTATAGAGGATAGCTTTACAGGTTCTAGCCTTTTTTGCTATGCTACACTCTTAAAACAAACGAGCGGTTTTAACTGAGTTAATTAGAGTCTGAGTTAATTTCCACTCCTTTCCGTGCCGAAAATGCACTTCTCCTATAGGAGTGAATTTCACTCTTTAGTTTTAAGAGTGTATATAGTGGTTCTCGCATAGCTCTAGCACAAGATTAAATGAACCAAAATTACAAGGGAAAATCTGTTCAAATGAATGCATACCATGGAATTAGTTCAAACAAAACCGCTGATAGAACAATATAAAAAAAATACACTACTCGCAACAGTTTGGGGAACACATGGTTTAAACTCTTTCACCCCCAATGATTCCATTTGTTATCATCAGCTTCCAATTTTTTTCTCACTAAGTTGAGCTCGCACTTATTTATCGTTAGATGGAAGAATCATGTCTTTTGAAGAATTGAATGTTTGTTTTAATTAAATGAAAATATGAAAAACATGGTAAAATAAAATTCACTCCCAAAAATTTTTCCGAAATAAATTGACCCTGAATTCTTCACGCTTGCATTCTTAGATGTTTAAAAATTGATTTTACCTCTTTTTTATATATAAAGTCTTGATAAAATTATTGTTATAATATATTCAAAAGTTATGATTCCAATCTCCCCCCCCCCTTAAATTTTAGTTAAAAAATGAAGATTTTTCCCCTGTTTTTTACCATTTCATTCTGGATGCAGAATGAATCTATTTCACAAATTTTAGATTTTCATAATAAAAAATAAGAAGTTGGAACTGAAAGGGTAAAGAAAAGTACTCAAAGTGCTCCCGTAATTGTTTTGAGCAGTGTATATATCTTAACTTATTTAAAACTTTGTAACATCAACAATAGCGGTCTTTGCTGATCTAATCGCGCGACAATATTCTAACAAAAACGACTCCACATTTCGGCGTCTCTTGATCACAAGAAGTATTTCTTCCTCTCGTACACTGCTGCAGGTGCACGGCGGAAGTCCCCTCAAAATAGAACGCGAAAAAAAGAATTAAGAAGGAGGCATAACTCTGCAGAAGATCTTTTTGGCACTCCTTCCCCAAGGACGGGAGTGTTTCTTCACCCTCTTTTTCTAAGATTCGTCTGCCCACAGGTCTGGGGAAACTCCATTTTGAAAAATCGGGCATCAAGAAATATTTTTGAATATACAAGTCCTGTATCACATGCGGTAATTTTCGCCGTACCTGAACCTGCATTCTTGGCAGTCGTGTCATATAATTATTTGACATGTAAAAGATCCCTTGAAGTGCCCATTTAGCTTGGGTTCTCTGGGCAAAATTAAATATCGGTGTACTTAAACATCCACATCTGATTCATTGTACAATTTATCATATATAAAAAAAATATTCAATACAGCGAGAAATGTGGCGTAGAAAGTACAGGGTGTCCGTAAAATAATGTCCGAGTTTCAAATTGTAATAGTAATGTGGTTGAAGTGTAATTGTAATGTGGTTGAAGGTGACGAATGAAGAATAACTCCAACAGTTTCCGATAAGCGCATGCGCTTGTACCGCTACATCGTTGCACAGGCTGTTGCTTCCATTACTCCGGACTTGCTGCAGACAGTATGGGAAGAATTGCATTTTCGTTTGGATGTGTGCCGTATCACTAAAGGCGCACGCATTGAGCACTTATAGGAAAAACTAGGTTAGTTTTCCTTCAATCTCATGTATGATTTGTTATATTTAGTATAAAATAAACTCGTGTAATATACCATTAAAACTCGGACATTATTTTACGGACACCCTGTATTCCGAGCAGATTCATACAATCTTTTTTTTCTCTAATGGGGCTGCAATATTGGCGGTCAAGCCTTTTGCAGACTCGGCATATTCCCCAGAACTGAGAGCCATTTCTTTGTGGCACCATATAGGCGACTCTCGCTACCAATTTTGACGCCCAGATTACAATGAATCTGAGCTCTCTGTGGATGTTAAAGTATGCAGATTCATACAATCTGATCAGATGAATATTTCTAAATTTGAACAAAAACAAATTCATTGTAATCTGAGCGTCACAATTTGGTGCGAGATCCGAATAGATGGTACTACAAAAAAAATGGCTCTCAGTTCTGGGCAATATACCGAGTCTGTAAAAGGCATAGATATCACAGTTATAGTATTAGATTGGCAGATCACGTGACCTCCAATGCTAACGACGGGACGCACATGGAGTACCAGAATAAGGGGGCAAGATTGTTGCTGCCACTTTAAGGAGAAAAATACTACGAAAAAATACCATTTAATTCTAAAATTACAGAAAAAAGTTACTAGAAAAGGATTTAAAGTCACTAAAAAGATTCCAAAATGCAGCTAGTATTTTTACGATATTTTTTTGTAATTTTAGAATTAAATGGTATTTTTTCGTAGTATTTTTCTCCTTCATGTGGCAGCAGCACTGGCCATTTTGCCCCCTTATTTGGCCTCCATACGCGTCCCGTCGTTAGCAATGGAGGTCACGTGATCTGCCAATCTAATACTTTAACTATGATATCTATGGTAAAAGGCTTGATCCGCCAAAAAATCAGCCCCATTTAAATAAAAAAAGCTTAACATATTTAATTGAAAACCAAAGGTAAAACTGTTTTTGTTTCCGTCGTATGTGGGAAACCCAAATGACTTGACATTCCAGTGTGACAATCATCTGGCGACGTAAGTGCAACGAACATTACTAAAACAGTTTCGTGTGAAAAGGGCTTAATTGTTAAAGCTGTCCGCGTTTCGTGGGAAAATACAGTCGAACAGTACAGTCTTTAAGAGTTTTTAAGGGGATACGGTACCCAAAAATTGGTCAAAATATCGATTTTTCCGTTTTTACTTATTATTCACAATATCTTTTTGAACATTTACTGAAAGTTTCATAATGATATCTTTTGTAGAAAAAAGTTATTAAATATTTTCTGGAGTCACATTCCTATAAGTGTGAATACGTATTTCGTCTGCTTGTAACCTTTTTTCTCTGTTTCGCGTTTTTTAATTCTTGTGTTTAATAAATCCCTAAGGCTTTTTTCTAATAAAGTTAGAATTTTGAGATTATTAACCTGTGTTCTTATATATATGGTGCACAAAATTGTGCCTGGAATAAGGTCTATGTATAGTTTTTATTAAATGTTGAATTCAATAATTTGTATTTTTTGTGTGATTTTTTCAGTATAAATGCATGTTACCTTTTAACTGTAGCTCACATTTTAAAATTCATGCACAGTTCTTGACAAAATAATACTAAAAACAAACTATAAAAGTTTGGTGGAGTTATTCTCAAAATTGAAAGAGGAGTAGCGTTTTAAAAAAGCTCAATTGCGACTTTTTTTAAATAAATGAAAAACTACTTGTAAGTATTTGTTTTTTTTCCCTAGAAAATCTTTATTTAGAGTGAACATTATATAAAACCACTGTAATTTTTAAGTTTATGTTATTTCTAGAAATAATGTTTTGGGTACCCTTAAGTTTTCCCCCTTAAGTCTGCTGTAGCTTCTAATTTCCCAAAAACCCACAATTATTTTCAAAACTCAATAAATCTTGCATAAAGCATTCTTAAAATCGAATTTCGCTGTAAAATAATTGAATGAAACTTTAATAATTGACAGAAAATTCAAACGTGAAAAGGTACTAGTTTGCTTTTCAAACTTTTTCTAATTAAAAAAAATTTGAATTTTATTTTTAAACCATTATATTATACGGCAAATTTTTTTTTTATCTAGCACTAAAACATCAGAAGTGGAATAAACGTAAAACAATATCGTCATAGACACCATAAAATGTTCGATATTTGGTCGCAGTCCCAAATGACGTATTTCAGATAAAATAAATTTGAAAAACTGTTTTTGCATATGGCTATTTGGGGTTAACTTGACAAGCTACTCCTTTACAAAAATAGAATAAACTATATTCTTGTTTTGGACCCAAATGTTTTGAGATTTCAAAAACTTCTATGACGTCAAATGACCGTCATTTTGACGTTTGTTTAGTCTAAATGTGGTTTTACAATGAGGACACATGTGCATTCATTTTGCTGTTTGCATTATAAATGAGTTTTCATGAAATTGTGGAAGCTCACTGATAGTGTAATTTGACTTCTTCTATGTACAGTCCCTGGACAAATTATTAGACGCACTTTAAAATTTCATGTAAAATATTAATTACCGGGTAATATTGTACCGTTTTATTATTTTAAATTGTTTTTTTTATATTATCCAATCAATTACCGGTGTTTTTGACATAAATAAAACAGCATTCATTTAGAAAAGCATAAGTTTATTAAGTTTTAAAGAAAAGTGAAATGAATGTTAGTAAAAGTCAATATTGAGTTGAGCTACCTTTAGCCGCTATCAAAGCTTTAATTCTGCGTGGCATGGTATCAATGCAAGACTGTCTCCTGCATTTGAGGATGATGATTCCATACATGAAAAATCTTATAATAAATAATTAATATAAATTAAACTTAATCATAATTAACAATTGTTTTAAATAAAAATCAATAATATTGTAGTTTAAATATACCATTATTGCATAAAAACTCTTAAGAAACAT
The DNA here is from genome assembly GCA_019343175.1 of Oedothorax gibbosus. Lineage (NCBI taxonomy): Eukaryota > Metazoa > Arthropoda > Arachnida > Araneae > Linyphiidae > Oedothorax > Oedothorax gibbosus. Next base: position 670,101 of record CM033276.1, read on the forward strand.
AAAATTACTAAAAAAAAATGCAGTGCGTCGAGTAATTTGTCCAAGGACTGTATATAAAAAGTAGAACAATTTGTACACAGTTTTAAAGAAACAACCATTATAAATGTGAGTTTAGTAACTGTATGTTAGCTTTGCAGTCTCAAATGTTCATATAAGGAAAAACAAGTTGTAGAGAGTTTAAAGCATTACTAACTGTATGTTGGATTTGCAGCCTTAAATGTGTATGTAAGGTAAAACAAGTTGTACAGAATTTTATAATGTATTAGTAACTGTATGTTGGCTTCTTTTATATAAAAGGTCAAATATGTTTTCAAAGAAACTAATTTTAATTCTTCATTCGAATGGGGACTTTCACGGAAGTCCGAGGTTTTAACAGTAGCAATATTTTTATTGTTATGGTTTGTATAATTATCTAACATTTGTACATTATATAACACTTAACTTTATGGATAAAATAGTTATAACATATCCTTTTATTTGCTCTTTCGTCAAGTTAAACAAAAATTCAAATAAATCGATTTTCCGAGGCATGGTTAGTTCCATAGAGCTGAATGCATTAGTTTTGAAATCCTAACTTCTATAAAAGTATCGCTTTGCAACGTAAACATCTTTTAGCTATGAAAATTATTGTAACAACAAAATAAAACTTATTTGAATGGGAATATCATCCGGGTCCAAATACCATCACTAATAGAAAAATTAAAAATAATAATAATGTCCCTGTGGAGATCAGACTTCGTCCAACTCATCTGAGGGCGCCAGAGGGCGCTGCGATCGTCATTGTAAGTCTGGAAGAAGAGAAGCTAAAATAACTGTGACCGTCTAGTGTTTATTAAAAAAAACTAGGGAAGACGAAAGATGTTGTAGTTTTAAGAGCACGTTATTTTGTTTTGCATTAATTGATAATTCTAAACTAAGTTTAAAATGTTATTAAATCCAACTTTTAAATCCTTCATCGTAATGTTTGGTGTTTCTCGTCAGCTTGACTTTCTTATCACCATAAACTGACGAACATCTACAGTCTGTCAATAAATTATCATTTTAAATAATAATTTAACCAGAGGATTTTTGTCCTCCAAATTGCTTTATTTTACTGATATTGATGTGTTTATGCTTACTGAAAAAAAGCAACAATGTGTTGTTGTCGTGCCCATAGATATCCCATGGAAGATAGTCTTGCCAGAGCCTCCAAAGAGGTTGGGCTTCTTTTTACACAAATAACGAAGACGAACGCAGACAATAACATTTTATTGACAAGATCAACATCCATGCGCTTACCAACCGGGATTCTACTGGTTGAGATACAGACTCTCTAATACACTATGGCGGCAAGCAACAATTTAAAATTCAAATACAGGGTGTCCGTAAAAGAATGTCCTAGTTTTAATGGTATATTACAGGAGTTTATTTTATACTAAATATAAAAAATCATACATGATATTGAAGGAAAACTAACCTAGTTTTTCCTATAAGTGCTCAATATGTGCGCTTTTGGTGATACGGCACACATCCAAACGAAAATGCAATTCTTCCCATGCTGTCTGCAGCAACTCCGGAGTAATGGAAGCCTGTGCAATTCTACCTTTCAAGGTTGGTAAATCGTGGGGTAGGGGTGGAACGTAGACCCGATCTTTTACGAAGCCCGAAAGGAAAAAATCACAAGGCGTGACGTCGGATCACAATTTGAAACTCGGACATTCTTTTACGCACACCCTGTATAATACATCAGGTTTGTATGACTTAGCATCCCTCTTACTAAACTTTATTACTTTCCCATTAATATTTCCCCAAAAAACTATCGGGTTACTATAGCGAAAAAATAGCTCGTTCTATAGTTTCATTTTTGTTCCTTTTTCTCGTTTATCACTTTGTTGCATTTATCTTCATGTGACTTGTGATTTATTACGTGCCGCGGTTCAAACTTGTAGACGTGTTCTTTCTTAAGAAGCTCCTTTTTCGAAAACGTCTAAAAGTTACCATTAGATTGTTTCGTTAGACATGCATAAAGAAAATAAAAGTTTTGCACTTTGTAGAACCAAACTTTGGTTACAGCTATTTTAGTACATAGCGGATGTGAAGAATTTATCAAAAACAAAATTTTATTTATATTTAATAAGAATGTAAAAGTTATAATCGTTTGGATAAACTATTTTTTAAGAAATAAAAACTGTAAAATATCGAGAACGTAACTGAGACATTTTGGGCAGCTGAACTGCCCAATATTTACTTGTAATGTTCTTATAATATTTCACTCTCTTTCCCTAAAAATTTAAAACGATTTCCACATAAAGCCTTTCCTGCAAATTTAAAAATGTCTATTTGGATGAAAAAAACGGTATGGCTCCCTTATTGGAAGAGTACAGGGGAAAAAACCGCTTAATTTCGTCGAAAACTTTCCTCATTGGGCCTCTTTGGCGATGAAAGCGAGTCATCGCCTAAACTGGTGGGAGGAAATCGGTTACTCACTTTGTTTTTCTCTCGCGGCAACCCTGATTTACGCCAGAGATCAGCGGACACGAGTCACACGTTTGTACCGCAAAAGAAGAACCGAAAGGAAAACCGGTTTTCTGTCGCCAATGTCCGCCAAGCAGATACAATTACGGAACTACTCCTAAAAAATAAAGCGGTTCTTCCCCTGTACTCTTTATTTGTTTTACTTTCTCAAGTGCGTCCTGCTTGGTTTGGTATCTTGGTTCGGATTTTTCCCATCAAACTTTGCATCTTTAAATTTTTCAATGGTTAAAACACTTAACTGCGCGCCATGCGTCACGAAAATTCTTCCAAAAAAACATGAAAATCTAGATCATCTTAAGGGAGAAATGGGCGCGCTGGAACGCGGGTCTCCAAACTCAAGTGCCTCAGTGTTAATCCAATGGCGAAAAAACTATTTTCTCTGCCACATTTCTCCGGCTGTAATGAATATTTTTACAAAGTTTTTTTTTTAAATAATAAATGTAGATAACTTACATGTCTCTGTCTTCCAACTTTTTGAAATTGCTTCGAATATTTTGTGTAAAATTATTTATTTAAAATTAAAAAAAAATATTCGAACCCATTTCGAAAAGTGGTAAGGTCGGGACCTGTAAATCAGCTACATTTATCACATAAGAAATCCCCTTGTAAAATTATTCAATACAGCCGGAGAAATGTGGCAGAGAAAATAGTTTTTTCTCCATAGGATTAACACTGATGCACTTTGCTTTGGAGACCCCCTGTCCAGCGCGCACATTCCCCCTTAATTATCTAATGCTTGCGAATGTCCATTGCCCATGTCAAATAACTAGCAACAATTGAACCCCAGAAAACTTTCCAAGCAAGATTACTTTTTATTCATAGACCGAGGAAAAATAAAAAGGTTAGTGATCCAATGACCCCCAGCTATACCCAACTCGTATACGAACCTGGGTCGGAAGCGACCAACACCGCAGCCACTAACTTTCTAAGACAACATTTAGAATAAAATCTAAATCGCATGCCCATTTTTCTTTTTGAATTTTGTGACAAAATAAATCGCCAAACAGTTTTTAAGGGGACGCGGTACCCAAAAAACTAAATCCAGTATTTTTATATCTAGCATCCAAATTAAACTTTTTTTTACAAATAACTAACATTCAATAAACATATACGTAAAAATAATAAATATTGAAACATAAGTTTTTTTAAAAATTAAAAAAATTTAAAATTTTAACGTTTTTTCAAAATGCTACTCCTCCTACAATTTAAAGAATGTTTTAATGGATTTTTTTGTAAAATGTTCCCACAACATCTCTTAATTGGTATGGATATTCAGCTAACAGTTAAACAAGAATAGTTATGTAGCTTTATGTATAAAAATTACCAAAAAATAAGATTTTTTGTGAAGTTTCAACTTCATCATTTAAAAAAAAAACTTCACACTAGACCTTATCCCATACCAACTGTTGTTAATGGTATATGCTTCAATACAGGAAAGAAATTCTGGATCTCTACATTAATTTACCGAAAAGCCTTAAGATTTTAACCATTCACCAGTCGAAAAAATTAAAAATTCAAAAAATCAACATAACATTTCAAAAACCATTTTACCAAACCACTATATCATTTTCAATAAACCTCTACCATTATAAAGGATTCCTGCTTTTTTGCAATATCCTTAGCTCACAGCATTCGAGCGTGTTTAATTATTTTCCTGGCAGCCCTAAATTTTGGGTACCGCGTCCCATTAACTATAAATATACTTACCAAAAAATAAAGCGATTTGAAAGAATGATAATCACACCAGAATAGTTTTTAAGCATATAAAATATCGGATTGCAAAAATTAAAGCGAAACTTCACAAAAGATCATCAGAATGCAGACATTTCTAATTTTTTATGCGTCTTGAAATCAATTTCTTAAAAGTAAAGTGAATTCCTTGAAATCCAATTATAAAGTAAATCCTAAGTCATAACCAGAAATCAAATAATTATTTTTAAAGAGAATTTTTGTGCAATAACGTATACTAAATGTCATCGCATTTTATATAGTGTTTCACTTTTTTATGGAAATTGCTAGAAATTTGATTACAATTTTAATTTGAAACTAAATTCTTTTAAGAAAAGGGAATAGCGATCTGAATTAAATTTAATATTTCAACCGATTGCAGAGAGAATCAACAGTCAAAATCTTACGAAAATTTACAGGAACTTAGAGTCGTTATTTCTTTAACGTTTATCAGAATTTTTATGCAATGTCACCTAAAAGTTGTTCAAAATATAAAATGCCTTTTTAACTGTGTAAATAAATAAGCTTCAATAAATATATTTGTAAAATATAGTTTACATGTTTGCGATATTTTCTGTTTTGTGGATTTTATGTTTCAATGTTTACTTTTATGTATTTACTTTTATGTATTTTATGTACTTTTATGTATTTTACCAAATAACGGCTCAAAAATTGTGGAAAGTGGCCTCAAAAAGGCTTGTAAGCGAGGGAACATATTGCATTTGACAATATATCTTGCAACAATGTAAATTTTCTTTTCTGAATTGATTTCCGAATTTTTACTATTTAATACCTCTAATATTTGTAAATTAAATTGCATACACATTTGTATGCTAATCGGTTTGTATAACTTTCATATAGCCTGGGTTTTACCTTCAATGAAAAAAAAGGTGGTACTTTTAACATTTTACCTCAGTAATGTGGTAAATAGGAGTAAATGTGGTAAAAAGTTACTCTGTAATTCTATGCTGCCACCAGTTTTACGGAGTTACTTTTCACCAATTTTTTACAGTGCTTAATTAACGCACAGTTGAAGATTTTACTTGAACAACTTACGTTCTCCCAAGTATAGCTAACATATAGGGTCCGGCTCCATCATTGGCGATATTTTTTTCTTATTGAACTTGCTTTCATCACAAGTCGCCAGTGAGCGTACCGGACACTATATCTTTGTTATACTTTGGGAATGCGAGTTGTCCTCTTCAGCAACATACTATTGTATGCATACTAATATATTCGTTCCTAGGGGTTATTTTAAGTGAACTGTAGCTTTCACATTATAAGTGCGGTAAGTATTCGCATCGGCGGTAAAATTGGTTGCCGTGCATTGCCATACCATAGATACCATTGCATTATTACTATTAGGGGGAGGGGGGGGGGACGTTAGTTCGGTATTTTTCCGTCGCGTGTAAAAACTTCAATTGACTTAAGGGGTAATGGGCGCGCTGGACCGGGGGTCTCCAAAGCAAAGTGCATCAGTGTTAATCCTATGGAGCAAGAAATATTTTCTCTGCCACATTTCTCCGGCTGTATTGAATATTGTTACTAGCGGATTTTTTTGTGTGATAAATGTAGCTGACTTGCAGATCCCGACCTTCCCATTTTTTGAAATGGGTTCGAATATTTTTTTTTTTCAATTTTCAATAAATAATTTTACACAAACTATTCGAAGCAATTTCAAAATGTGGGAAGATAGAGACCCGTAAGTTATCTACATTTATTATTTAAAAACAACCGTTTGTAAAAATATTCAATACAGCCGGAGAACTGTGGCAGAGAAAATATTTTTTTTTTCTCCATTGGATTAACACTGATGCACCTCGCTTTGGGGACCCGCGATCCAGCGCGCCCATTCCCCCCTTAAGATAACCACTGTGATCATGCTGAACCGTAAATGCGTCACAAATTATTGGACTCGCTTCATTCCGTGAAACGGTCCTTTACATTTATTTTTCCTGACGCCAGTACCTAACCAGATCAATTTTGGTCAAAAATTTCTGCCTCATCTAAATGGCATCTGCATGGAAAAATCATTACTCGTGAATATTTGATGTTAGCTTCAGATTGCGTGTGAAAAAAAAGGACCCGAAATATCTACAAACACAAGTAACAATTTTTATATTCGCTGCTGTTTGAGCTAGTTTGTAATATGCTAAGTTAATTGTGGACTTTTTTGAAAGTAAATGCTTATTCGCTTGTTAGTATCAGTTGATATTTGAATAATGATTTTGTATTAGGGATTTTGTGGTTTGGGGAAGTATCTAAAGCATAGATATCATAGTTAACGTATTAGATCGGCAGATCACGTGACCTCCAACGCTAACGACGGGACGCGCATGGAGGCCAAATAAGGGGGCAAAATGGCCAGTGTTTCTGCCACTTTAAGGAGAAAAATTCTACGAAAAAATACCATTTAATTCTAAAATTACAAAAAATAAATACTAGAAAGGGATTTAAAGTCACTAAAAAGATTCCAAAATGCAGCTAGTATTTTTACGATATTTTTTGTAATTTTAGAATTAAATGGTATTTTTTCGTAGTATTTTTCTCCTTAAAGTGGCAGCAACAATGGCCATTTTTCCCCTTATATTGGCCTCCCTACGCGTCCCGTCGTTAGCATTGGAGGTCACGTGATCTGCCAATCTAATACTTTAACTATGATATCTATGAGCAAAACACGTTCATCTTTTCCTTTCTATACAGGCATGTTCAATTCCAAATGGCTCAATGTGGTTTTCGTTACTATTTGTGTTGAGGATTTACTATGAATGCTAGAGTGGTTTTGAATTGCTCGAATCTATCAGCAAATTCATTTTTATAACTGTTCTGAGGTACTTCGTGTCAACAGTTGCACTGGTTTTATCGTCATATTGCTTAATAAATTGAAAATGAAGTAATTTAAGGCTCTGAGTATCTTCTGCGAATAGAATAAATTTTTTCTTCAACAAACCAATTTTTCTAACAAAACATAGGCTGGGTTGCTCTTTCCTTGCAATTTTAGATTCGCCTTATTTAAGTCGCACTCTTTGCGGTGGAAGCCCATTGGCATAGTGGTAGAGCTTCGCTTTGCTTTTCCGAGGGTCTGGAGATCGAGTAACGGATTGGGCGAGGTTGACTCATCCCTTAATGGCGGTCAATAAATTGAGGACGAAACATGCTTGGGAATTAAACACTGGGAGTCCCGCGCAAGGTTGACCACTTAACCGGTACATATGCCTAGCACAACAGCCTAACCATGCCCATTTCATCTTACTTGACCAAGTACAGATCCAATGGTCAAAGTATGCTGAAATGGGCACGACAGGCCTTGGTCCACTGACTGGCTCTGCGCCAAGTCTTTTTTCTTTTCAGATAATAATATTGTTTGTAGGTTAGCTATATTAAACTTGATCACAACTCTAAACCTGTCCATCTTTTCCAACAGGCACGTTCCAGGGCCAGTGGATGCGCGGCATGCGTCACGGCTACGGTGTCCGGACGAGCGCCTCTTTCGGGCTCGCCTCCCACTACCGGCCCAAGAGCTCGGCCCGCGGCTCGCTGAGCTCGATCCCGAACGCCGAGAGCGACCCGGCGAGCGACCGAGACCGAAAGATCGACGACTTCCGAGGGGGGTTCGTGCTCAAGTCCCGGAGTGATGAACCCCCAGCCAGAAGGAGATCGCTGGTCGAGAAGTCCACGCACCTCAAGAAGTCCATCTTGCAGGTGAGTCAATTAGGCTGAAATTTAACTGAAACGCTTCGAATTCGCACAAGATTGACCTGCGAATACGATCGGTTTAAGCTCCGCCCTGCGAACGCTGTCAAAAAACCGTATTTAACTTCCCAATAAACCACGCGAATTCGTGTTTAAGGGCGCGTGTCATTCGAGCATTCGACAAGAAAACTACACCTGCCTCTTTTTACGTGAAGTTGACCAATGAAATAATTCGAAAATCACTGGAAATATAGAGATGGACCAATCCCGTTCTTTTAAAGATTCATCCAAAGTTTTTACGTTCTTTTTAATGAATCGTTCAAAAAAAAACGAATCTTGATTCGTTCTTTTTTGGCCGAGCGAGTTGGTACGATTCGTTATCCAAACGATACATGGTATTAAACTTCTTATGAGGCAAATCTATTGGGTTTCCCCTCACAGCTTAATAAGTCTCCGGTCGGGGTTTCTTGTAAAAATATGGGTATTTGACATTTTTCGCCGATATTGAGTGCCAAAACAGTAAACAAACAGTTCGCACGCGATCGCTCGAATGGCCTGAAACCAATCGTGGCTTGACGTCATTCGCGCGCGAAGGATTTCTTTCAGTTCAATTAGGAAACAAGCAAAATCTTCGAATCTCCACCCATTCACAGGCGAATCGTTCGCGTTGCGTTTCAGTTAAATTTCGGCCTTAGTGTTGACTAATGAGTATTATATCACACGAGTGAAAATTCTCCAACTCACCCGTATATTTAACGCAAAACTCAAGAGTTTGATGTAATGCTATGGAAGTTGAAGTTGAAAAAGTATCTTCGTCGCCGTCAACCACACACGACCTGGTTGATTACAACTTAGTATTTAACAAAAAATTTCCCACTGAGGCTGCCTTTTTGGCGGATCAAGCCTTTTGCAGATTCGCTTTATTCCTCAGATTTGAGCCTTTTTTTGTTGCACCCATAGATATAGGAAGAAGAGCAGATATGCCCCTAGGGGAAAAGGTGAAGCCACTTTTCCACCAGTATCCCATAAGGCAGTTCGCAAGCCAAAACATCCCGCTCGTCCATGCAAAGAGTCTAGATGGCATCATGAGATAAATTCGACTAATAAAAAAATATATATTAAATATTAACTAGTTAAAACTTGTTGCCAGTTTTGCTAGCATAAGTTTATCACTGGATATGTTTTGATAATTTCTGGTAGATATGAGGTATTTATTCATAAAAGAAGCATTTTAAAAATGCAATTATTATTGCATGTAACTCTTCGGCAAAAGCAGTTTTTTGCCAACCAGTATCCCGTGATGCATTGCGAAAACGGCGAAAAGCGGCTTCATCACACAATCGCGGGATTTGTATTGCGTTGTACGGGGATTGCGCAATCGATGGCATATCTGCTACTCTTCCTATATCTATGGTAGCACCATCTAGATGGCTCTTGTAACTAATTTCGGTGCACATATTACAATGAATCTGAGCTTTCTGTAGATGTTACAAGCATGCCTATATTTTAATTTTGCCTAGAGAACCAAAGCCAGATGGGTACCCAAAGGATTTTTTATATGCCTAATGGCAATAACATTTAGAAAAATTTCTTTCAGAATCTTCCATTATCCAATCATCTAATATCGAATTTTTTTAGTCCTTACTTGATTTTTCTAAAAAGAATATATATAAACGGCCCGTAATTAAGTGTTTGTACTTAAAATAATAAAATATATTATTTTAACCAAGTTTTTAATGCATTTTTCATTTAAAAAACACAATTTTACTGTATTTATAGAATACGGTTTTACTATCTGTTTTTATCTGTGCCAAGGACAGAGATATTAGAATGCCAAACCATTTATATTCCAACTATGCTATTTTCCCCAGTCACATTCATCATTTCATGTAATGTCATTTTCAACCTTTCACTACCTTTTATTACTCAATCATCTCTCTCTCGATACATGAGAAGTACATTGTAATAAATTTAATACCTTTTCGGAGGGAAAAATCAATAGATATACTTTTGATTACTGGAAACTTTTTAGGGGCTGGGGAGCCCAGTCGATTTGGCATTCGCCTAGCATGCGAAGGTCCCAGGTTCGGGTCCGGGCATCGCCAAAATAACTGCCGACCTATAAACGTACAGCCCAAAATGTCCGACGAATAATACCCCGTGTAGAGGGAGTGCACGTTAAATATCCTTCAAAGTCCTAACGCTCCGTACGATGTCGCCCTTAACGGTTGCATTGGGTGCCTACTCGGGTGTCGGCTCGCCACTTGACTGTGGTTCTAAAATACGACGCCCCGTCGCCAATAGCCCTCGTGTAGCTCTATTGCAACGATAATTCAAACTAAACTAAACTGGAAACTTTTTGATCGAACGGCAGTTTCATTTCGGCAAATAAAATGACTTTTATAAATAGTAAAATTTCGAAGCACATATACGAAAGATACTAATGACAATACATCCGTAAGGTTTGGTTTTAAAGCATTTTGTCTAAAATTACGACGCCGAATTTCAATTTATCTTAATTATCGTCAAATCGTTCAATGCGTTTTCCAACCATTTCACATCTACTTTAACCCACTACATAGTATTCCAATAATATTTGTAAATATCAATAAGTTTTTTTTTGCAAAAAAATAATTTTAAGGTAAAAATATAATGTATACCAAATGTACCATTAAAATGCCATAACAACCGCAAAACTAGGGGTGTGTAATACTATACGACTTTCAATAACAACTCAATAAATCAATACCGTATAAAATTAATTATACAGCCTATAAGGTATACAAACTTTAAAACCTAAAGTTCCCTTTGCGCATGCACGATTTTTTTTTGTGACAAACTCTATTATCACGTCCGACAGGTACTTGGAACTCGTGTACCAAATTTATAGTAGCTCCGTTGAGCTTTTACAAATACAAAAATTGTCGACCAACAACAGGCCAGAGGCCCAGCAAGGTTGGTCCAAAATAAAATCTAATACTTAACCAGTTTCCAATGACTGTCAAGTTTCTTCTTAAAATCTTCTACTCTCTTCGAATACACAACATAATCTGGTAAAGCATTCCACTCATTGACAACTCTATTGTAAAATTAATGTTTTCTTACCTCCCTTCTAAAGCATGATTTATTTAATTTCTGATCATGTCCTCTGGTTCGGCTATTTAAGGTAAAACCTAAGCCCTTTATGTCTCCCTGTTTTATGAACTTGAATAACTATATTAAACCACCCCCAGCTCTCCTGTTTTCCAGGGAATACATGTTTAAAGATCTTAATCTGTTATCATAATCAATACCAGATAGACCCTTAATCATTTTTGTAGCCCTATGCTGAACTTTTTCAAGCAACTCTATATCTTTTCTGAGGAAGGGAGACCAAAACTGAACATATTCAGCTGTAAAGTGTTTTTATACAGACAGACGGGAAAATGTTCAAAAACTACTTTTTCAGAAACAACCACACTGCCAAACCTGTAGAAAATACAAAATCTCCACTTCGGATATTCAACCCCATTACTTTCAGTACCTTATATTTTACATTAGGTAATTACAGTCCCTGGACAAATTATTAGACGCACTGCAAGATTTCATGTATCAATCAATGATGAACAAAATACCTTTAGAAGGACATTTGTGTTCCTAAACTTAAGCTATTGAATAGAAAATACTATCTGCTATACTTAATACATATATCGACATCTTTTTGAATGATATGGCATTCTTTGGTATGTTTTCATCATTACTAAAAAAAAATACAGTGCGTCTAATAATTTATCCAGGGACTGAAACAGAATAAAAACGAAATAATTTGTAAACCAACTGACAAAACCTAACTTTTCTTTTATGTTTCACATGCATAATTATTTTCGAAATCAGTCGAATACCCTATCCTCCCAAATAACACTGTTTCCCTTTTCCGATATTAGCTCATTTTTCGTAGCTTCCTACTTTAGGGGGCGTCCCATAAATTACGTGATGCGTTTAAGGGGGGGGGGGGATCGAAGCGAATATCAGCAAATATCACGTACGGGGGAGGGGGGAGTTTGTCAAATATCAAATAGTTTTTTCCCGTAATAAAATCATGGTAAAATTGCAAAAAAATGCAGTTAAATTCCAGTGAATTTATTTCTGGACTAAATTTTGCAAACTCTTATATAATTTGAAGAGTACAGGGGAAAGAACCGCTTGATTTATTAGGAGTCGTGCCGTAATTGCCTGCTTGGCGGACATTGGCGGCAGAAATGCTTGGCGAACATTGGCGTCGGAATCCTACATCGCGTGAGTCTCGGTAGGTAGAAAAGTCGTGGTTTCGGACTTTTCAATTAATTGGTGAATCTTAATATTTCTCAATTGTTTTAGAAAAATTCGTGATTTTCAATCAATCGTACTTTATTTTTAAAGCTTAATATGATGATGAACACAGTCTTTTGAATAAAACGCGGAACTGAATTTCAGGGTTGCCAGTGAGAGAAGATGCACAACAAAATTGAGAAACTGGTTTCCTTACACCAGTTTAGGCGATTACTCGCTATCATCGCCAAAGATGTCTGGTGTTCCCCTGTACTCTTCATTTATCGTGACTTTTCGAAACATATTTCAAAATGTTGGACTGAAAACTATTTAAAATTTATTAAAGAAATCAAATTTTAAAAAGAATTGAATGTTGAAAAATCTCACGAGAGATTGCGGGGGGAGGGGATTGTCACGAAATATCACCATGGGGGTAAAAAAAATATCAAAAACGCTTCGTGATTAAAGGACGACCCCTTATCAAATGCGCCGTCTATGCAGCCACTTTTACAGGCTGATTAACTTCTGCGGAAACATGTCGTGACGTAACTAATCACTTTGGAGGCTCGTTCTGTTGAGTGATGTTTATTTCATTGGAGGAAATGGTTATTTTTCTCTTTTTTAGAGGGCTATTTCTTTGTCGGGGTTACTTTTTAACTCGGTCATAAGTATTAGGTTTGGCTGCTTCCGTATTTTTATATCGGAACAGTTTTCAATTGAAAATAAAATGGAAAAATTCAATTTATTTTTAGTCTGCATTTGCATTTAACTTTGAGTTAATTTTGTATTGTTGTTGAATTTATTAAACTTGTTCCTTATTTCTGAAATTCCAAGATCTGTCAAAAATTTTATTTTCCGTGTAAGTATTTTTTTTTCATCAGGCATGGAAATCGTAAAAGCAGCAAAATAAGACAAATGCGAATAACAGATATCTGGTTACTTAATAATTAATTTTTAAAGTTTTAAAATGACGATAAATTAGTAACAGATGGTGGCACAAGTTTTAACCTTTTTACAATCCATAATTAAACTAATATTTTCTTTCCAAAGTTGTTTATTTGGTTATCGTTTCTTTATGTCTGGTTAAAAAATGCTTTCATAACAAAGCATTATTATCAAAGAAGTTAGAGGATCTCAAAACTAATGCATTCGTTCCATGGAACTGACCATCCCTCTTAATGGGGAATGACCGCGGTTCTCCAAAACGAAGTGCCTAGGTGTTAATCCAATGGGGAAAATAATTTTCAAAGCCACATTCTTCCTGCTGTATTGAATATTTTAACAAACTTTTTTCATTACTTTTTAATAAATAATTTTTGCAACAAGCATTTGAACCCCTTTCAAAAAGTGGGATTATAGTGCCCAGTAATACAGCTACACTTATCATCCAAAAAGATTGTAAAACAACTCTGCTATGGTATTTGGTGTAGAAAAAAACATCTTCAACGTCGTCAGGTTAACAACAAAGAATACAAACGTATCACGAAAGTCTTCCCTAACTTAAAGGAAATACAGTAGAACCTCGATTATCCGGTCTAATTGGGAACCGAGGTAGGTCGGATAATCGAAAATTACGGATAATAGAGAATTGTCATAGAGTGGTTAAACTAATATATAATACATAAGGGCTTCGATTATCCGCTGAAGTTATCCGCTGAAGTTATCCGCTGAAGTTATCCGCTGAAGTTATCCGCTGAAGTTATCCGCTGAAGTTATCCGCTGAAGTTATCCGCTGAAGTTATCCGCGAAGAACTCACCAAAGTGCGAAATTTTTTTTTATAATTATGTCGATATTCACTTAGGACGGACGGTTAACGGAGAGTTCCGGATAAAAGACTGACGGATAGTCGAGGTTCTATCGTACTAAACTTTTGTAGACGTGTGTTTGTGAAGGTTATTATGGGGACTAAAGGCACCTCTGCTTACGAGCTTTTTGTACTAACCCCTGCTAGAGTAATGCGGCTTAGGAAAGTATACAGGGACTGGAGAACCACGGCCATTCCCTCTTTATAAGCTAAATTACAAACGCGTCATAGGTGAGGTTAATCGAAAGGCATGAAATATTTCCGGTGGCGCATGCAAATACAAAATGCGGCATATGACGTCAAGATAGTCTTTTTCACACAGAAGTTGTCCCAATGTGGTCATTCAATCGCATAGCCAAGCATTACTTTGAAAGAAATTAGTATTTCAAAACTAATGCATTAGGTCCACGGGACCTACCGCGCGCCGCATCACTTAACGCGTATTTGGGGTTAGTACACTCTTAAAACAAACGAGCGGTTTTAACTCAGTCTGAGTTAATTTCCGCTCCTTTCCGTGCCGAAAATGCACTTCTCCTATAGGAGTGAATTTCACTCTTTTTCGGAGTGGGTAAAAGAAATAAAAGAAAACAATCTGCGTCCTACACTCTTAAAACGAGCGGTTTTAACTCAGTCTGAGTTAATTTCCACTCCTTTCCGGTGCCGAAAATGCACTTCTCCTATAGGAGTGAATTTCACTCTTTTGTTTTAAGAGTGTACAAAATGCTCGTAAGCAGCCTTACAATGTTAAAAATTTTGGTGCTATATTGCACCGGGATCCTGGAACTTTCTAGCTGCCACTACTATTTGGAGCGTGAATTTACCAATTTTGTGGTTAAACCATAGGTTAAATGCACCGCAAAAGTGGTAAATGAACGCTCCAAATAGTGGTGGCAGCTAGAAAGTTCCAGAATTCCGGTGCAATCTCGTACCAATATTTTTAACAGTGTAGTCCCCATAATAACTTTCACAAACAGACGTCTACCAAAGTTTAGTACAATAAAACCTCGACTATCCGTCAGTCTTTTATCCGGAACTCTCTGTTAACCGTCCGTCCTAAGTGAACATCAAAATATTTCTCCAACAAATTTCGGACGTCTGTGAATTTGAGTTGAGCGGATAATCGACGCCCTTATGTATTATATATTAGGTTAACCACTCTATGGCAATTCTCTATTATCAGGAATTTTCGATTATCCGACCTACCTCCGGTCCCAATTAGACCGGAAAATAGAGGACCTACTGTATTTCCTTTAAGTTAGGGAAGACTTTCGTGATATGTTTGTCATCTTTGGTGTTAACCTGACGACGTTAAAGATGCTTGTTTCCACACCAAATTCCATACCAGACGGCAGATTACATCCAAATTTTTAGTTTTGAGTTGAAGGGTGAGTTGAGGGTCGAGTTGAAAAAATTTCGCTCGTGCGATATGCCCCTAACATCCCCTTTATCTTTTCCACCGACAGGGCCTGAAGATCAAGAAACAGCGGAGCACGGGCGACATCGACCGGCGCGGGGTGAGCTCGATGCGCTCGTCCGGCTCGAACCTAAGCTCGGCGAGCTCGGAGTCCGGCTCGCAGGCCGGATCGCTCGCCCACTCGGCCGCGGGATCGGTGCACACCGACTCCAACGTGAGCTTCGTGTCCCAGGACGAGTTGTGCGACACACAGGTCACCGAGACCTATCTGGGCGAGTGGAAGAACGACCGGAGGTGCGGTTATGGAATCGCAGAAAGATCGGACGGGCTCAAGTACGAGGGAGAGTGGTGAGTAGCATTTGTTGTACTTGTTGTGTATGATTCATGTTGGTTACACAAGAGGCGGCATGATTTAAAGTTTTGCTTTGGTACAAAGTGCTGGAGCCACGTACGATGACGATGTAAGATAGCTGTTTGTGCCAGATCAAGTGTCAATTCTGTCGCAGCCATTGTTTGCTAGTTGTGTTTTGTTTTTGTTGTCTGTCTTGTCTATGACATAGCCGAATCGAATGAATACATGCGTCTTGATCACTGCTTCTGCAATTTGTTTGATATTATCGTCATGCAGGTCAATCAATGACGGCAAGACATTTCTCTCGGAATAACACTCATAGCTTGACACCCAAATATGTGGCATGGTGTCAGCTGCGTATCTGAGACCCAAGTTCACAGATCCAGTAGACACTCCTGGATTCTCTCCTATGGACTCTCAAAGTCCATGCTGTTGAAAATTTGTTGCTTGGTTTCAAGAAGATGGTTTTTGCAAAGGCTGTGTTTTGAAATGCTTCACCATGTTTTCGGTTGAACCATTTCTTGGGATTTTGTTTCAGATACATGAAAAATGGTTCGACCTAATACCGCCAGCCAGCTACAAATTTCACCAAGCAGCCGTTGCAGCTATTAAAACCATTATTATGATGAAACCAAGCACAGAGTTTTTATCAATGTAGAGTAAATGTCCAGGCTACTTACCAGCATTTTAAAATTCCTTTTCATTGTTGCATGCAGGTTCTACGACAAGAAGTTCAGCTACTAATATCAGCTCTACTTCCTTGAGACCCAACATTAATTTTCTCATTATCAATGTGTAATCACTTGTACCCTCGCAGTTTTGGCTCCTCATATGTCTTTGGACCATTGAGCTAGAAGGAAAACTGGAGTGAGGTGTGTGATTCACTAAACAGGGCAGCAAACGAGCCGGTTAAATAACGAAACGCGGAGGAATACACAGCACTGCAGCAGAAATTAACCGGGCAGAAAACCTTGAAACTTACCTATTTCACTATTGGGTTCGTCTTCACTGGTTCTTAGTAGTGATCCACATGGTTATTTCTTAAAAAAGTTGGAATTTTTTAAAGTTAAAGAAAGTTAATTCTTTCGAACTAAAAATTTTAAAATACATTTAGGAGCCCAAGTCAATACGATAGAGGGGTCTCATACAAGCATTGCATACAAGTGTAGGGGAAAATAGTCCTTTTCTGCCCGGTTCGCTCAAAAGGGTGCGAGTGGGTTTTCGGCTAGCTGACACTTCACTCCAATTTCCCTTTTAGCTCAATGCTTTGGACTCACAAATTACTTAGAGTAAATATCAAAGATCTGTATTTAAAACTAACTCGTTAATTTTATTGTTGCATGCAGGCAAAACAAGAAGTATGGCTACTAATATCAGATACTTCAATGAGACCCTACTATCCTTGTTGTTCTCAAGTGTAATCACTTGTACCTCTTGGCTTCGAAACTCCTTGTATGTCTTTGAGCTCTCAAATTCCAAGGCTACATACCAAATGCATTCAAACTCCCTTTTCGTTGTTGCATGCAAGTATAACAAGAAGTACGGCTACTAATATCAGTTACTTCCTTGCCACCTTACTAACCTTGTTTTTCTCATTATCAATATGTAGCGTCTAGTCTTGGTTTCTAGACTCTTTGTATGTCTTTGGGCTCTCAAATCCCAAGGCTACATGAAGAGCTCAAGTGCAAAACAAGTTAAATCACTTTGTTGTTGTGTTGGTTAGCTTTTCATACAGGTATTGTAGGAAGGGATCCACCAACATTTTGATTTGCACCAAAAAGTTTTCACTTTTTGTCAAAAGTCACTTTTTTTGTGCAAATCAAAATGTTGGTGGATCCCTTCCTACAATACCTGTGTGAAAAGCTAACCAACTCGGTTTTTTTTTCTTCCAAAAAGTGATTTAACTTGTTTTGCACTTGAGCTCTTCACATACCCGCATTAAATACTCCCTTTTCATTGTCGCACGCAGGTACAACAACAAGAAGTACGGGTACGGCGTGACGACGCTGAAAGACGGTTCCCGGGAGGAAGGGAAGTACAAGAACAACGTGCTGGTGTCGTCGGGCAAGAAGAAACACCTCTTCATGCTGAGGTCGGCCAAGTTCAAAGAGAGGATAGACGCCGCGGTCAACCACTCGGCCAGAGCCTCGCAGATTGCCCTGCAGAAGGCAGACATCGCCATATCTAGGTGTGTACAAATGTGCTATATACATACAGTGAAACCCCGATTTTACGTCCCCCGAATCTACATTTTTCCCGCATTTTACGTTTTTTTCATCAGGTCCCAGTTTTTTCCGTATACCGTAATGTCAATTTAACCCGGATTGTAAGTTTGTTATTTATGGAATTTCCCGCATTTTACGTTTTCCCTGGAAATTAAAAAAAAAAAGAAAAATTGTTCTAAAATAAATATTCCCATTCCACAGGCTCCTGTTTTCTGAAACCGGTTTCTTCTCATGGATCATGGTTTGACTCCCCCCCCCCCCCCTCGTTGAACACAATACCAATCAGAAGGGACAACATTGTAGGTTGCTGTTAGCACGCGGTGGTTACATTTCTAACCTTTTTGTGCCAAAATATGACGAGTAAAAAACGCAAAAACTTTTCTGTTGCTGAGAAAGCCGAAATTGTTAAACAATTTAGTGCATTTCACGGAACCAAGGTAGCGTTCGCTCAATCACAAGGAATTCCCGTGACAACCCTGCAATCCATACTACAGAAAAAATAATGCTTTGAAAAAACATTGAGAAACTGGGTGAAAAATATTCCAAGAAACGGAAAAGTTGTAAAAAATCGCCGTATGATGAGCTGGAAGATATCTTAGTAAAGTGGTTTAAAGAAGCTCGTGCCGCGAATGTACCTATAAATGGCACGATACTAAGAGAAAGAGATTTTTGCATTCTAATGTACTATTTCCCGTATTTTACGTTTTTCCCGTATTTTACGTTTTTTTTAACCAGTCCCTTGAAAAACGTAAAATCGGGGTTTTATTTATAATTGAAGAGCTTAGTGGAAGAACGCTCCAAAATTGTTTTCCTGTGTCGAAACATATGCGTTTAACAAAAGTTGGTATGGGATAAGGTCTAGTGTGAATATATATTTTTTAAAAAAATGATGAAGGTGAAAATTTACAAAATCTTTTTTTTACCATTTTTATACATAAAGCTACATAACTTTTTTTGTTTAACTGATAGCTCAATATCCATACCAACTTTTATTAATAGATGTAGTGTGAACATTTTGAAAAAAAATCCATTACAAAATTCTTTAAATTGTAGGAGGAGTAGCATTCTGAAAAAACTTTAAAATTTTTAAATGTTTTAATTTTTAATAAAAACTTGTTAATATTTATCCTTTTTTCGTATATGTTTATTGAATGTTAGTTCTGTGTAAAAATAGTTTAATTTGAATGCTAGCGATAAAATTACTGGATTAAATTTTTTGGTTACCGCGTCCCCTTAAAGTTTTAATATATATTTTACAATTTAAAAATATTATCTTCCAAAATGCTACTGTAAAATACTATCTAAATTTTTAGAATGGTCTTAAATTTTACTCTATCCTGATATATATTCTAATATTATATAATAATATTATTTCAATTTTTGTTACGATTTTCCCAAACTTCTTTTCATTAAATAATTATGGGCGCCAGTAGAGAAATAGATAGCAGAATTTTATTCAAACAACCTTTATTGACTGAGACTCGCTTTCTGTGAGACCAGCTAGCCTAACAAAAAAAATAATAAAAATACAGATCACGATCACAGTTATATACACTGCTCAAAACAATTAGGGGAGCACGTTGCGTACTTTTGTTAACCCTTTCAGTTTCAACCTTTTATTTTTTATTCTAAAAATCTAAAATTTGTGAAAGAGATTCATTATGCATCCAGAATGAAATGGTAAAAAACAGAGGAAAAATATTAATTTTTAAACTAAAATTTAAGGGGAAAAATTGGAATCGTAACTTTTGAATAAATTATAACAATAATTTTTTCAAAACTTTATTTGTTAAAATCAATTTTTAAACATCTAAGAATGCAAGCGTGATGAATTTAGGGGCAATTTATTTCATAAAATTTATTGGGAATGAATTTTGTTTTACCATGTTTTTCATATTTTCATTAAATTAAAACAAACATTATGTAATTCTTCAAAAGACACGATTCTTCCATATAACGATAAATAGATAAATAAGTACGAGCTCAACTTAGTGAGAAAAAAAAATCGACATCTGATTCCAAATGGAATCATTGGGGGTGAAAGGGTTTAAACCATGCATTCCCCTAATTCTTTTGAGCAGTGTACAAGTCAATGCGTAACTACTTCACTTCAATTCTCAATAATTATTTTTGAAAAAAAAAGCAATATCTCTAGAAAGTATGGTGTCAGTCCCTTTTATATTTTAAAGACCTTTGCAAGCCCCAAGTTTCGTTGTAGATTTTCTATTTTGGGGGCACGCTATTCTTCTTGAAGAGACGCGTGCTAATGACATGTGTTTTCAGGGATGAGGACTCTCATGCATTCTTCGTTCAGTGTGGCTCAAGTTCGTTGACATGATCCTCCAGGGATGTGAAATCTTGGAATACTTCGTTAAATTTTCACTATTGTGAGGGATCTCAGCGCCAGTATCAGGGCCGGATTTCTAAATAGGCTAAGTAGGCTGTAGCCTAGAGCGGCGAATTTTTGGGGGCGGCAAATTTTACGACCCATTAAAGCAGCATTCGGCATAAAAATATTATTATAAAGATACGAATATTTTTAAGCGTAAACTGTAAACGTATAAGTAATACTAATATTTCGTAGCAAACATGGTAGCTGTGAGGACAATTGCACCCCTCCTGCCGGATATCGAAATTGAAAGAAAAATAGAACAGTTTTAAAAAAATCGTCCATTTCGCTTTCGATTTAGTGTGTAAAGGTACATAGATGGTTCTAATATGTGTATCTCCTATAAACAGCATATACCACCCTATTTTGCAGCTAACCAGTTACCTTCCCTTGAAGGGGGAGAATATTGTGACAGGGGCGGCAAACAGGGCGGATTTCTAAATAGGCTAAGTAGGCTGTAGCCTAGAGCGGCGAATTTTTGGGGGCGGCAAATTTTATGACCCATTAAAGCAGCATTCGGCATAAAAATATTATTATAAAGATACGAATATTTTTAAGCGTAAACGTATAAGTAATACTAATATTTCGTAGCAAACATGGTAACTGTGAGGACAATTGCACCCCTCCTGCCGGATATCGAAATTGAAAGAAAAATAGTAGAACAGTTTTTAAAAAAATCGGCCATTTCGCTTTCGATTTAGTGTGTAAAGGTACATAGATGGTTCTAATATGTGTATCTCTTATAAACAGCATATACCACCCTATTTTGCAGCTAACCAGTTACCTTCCCTTGAAGGGGGAGAATATTGTGACAGGGGGGCGGCAAACAGGGCGGATTTCTAAATAGGCTAAGTAGGCTGTAGCCTAGAGCGGCGAATTTTTGGGGGCGGCAAATTTTATGACCAATTAAAGGGACATTGGGCATAGAATTTTTTTTATAAAGATTCTAATATTTTTAAGATAGAAAACAAATAATTTACATTAATACTTAAACCGTAAAAGTATATATAGTACTAATATTTAATAGCAAACATGGCTGTTGCGAGAGCAGTTGCACTCCCCCCCCCCCCTCCCCCCGCATTTGGAAGTTGAAAGAATAATTGTAAATTCCAAAAAATTCGCCTATTATTTCGCTTTCGATTTAGAGTGTAAAGTTGCATAGATGAATCTAATATGTAGACAGAAAAAAATAGTCAAGAAACCTATATCTGGGATATCTTAAAACGGAAGAAGGGGAAGGAAAAACACCATTCAGACGTCGACCAAAAAAAAGCACAAATAAATTCAATTCTAGCCTACAGGCGGCAAATCTTTGAATCCGGCCCTGAATCTGTTGTATTTCATGATACAATTGAGAAAATAAATTTTATAAAGTAATTTTTAAAAATGAAAAAATATTTTAGTTTTTTTTTTCTCTTTAGAAAAACTTCTGTTTAAAACTTTTCAAAATATCAACAGGGTCTAAGATAACTGTGCATCAAACACAACACTTTCAAGTTATCATGTTGGTTTCGGTTGTTTATGAGTCTGTTGTATTTCGTGATACATTTGCGAAAATAAGTTTTCCAAAATTATTTTTTTTAAAAATCAAGAAAATATTTTAAACCCATTTTTCATTAGGAAAAACTTTTCTTTTAAAACTTCTTCAAAATATTAACAGTATTTTTATAACAACGTGCAAAAAAGTTCACTTTTTTATATCATATTCATTCATAAATCGTTGCGAAAATGACACTTTACGTGCTTACGTCACAGACAGTGCCGAAAGTAGTACTTTCCGCACTAGTGCGGTAAAGTAAATAAGAGTATCTGATTGGTAGAAAAACAAAATAATGTTATGACTATCTCCATGGAAACTAAATGATGTCATGAAACGCACTTATTTCTATTGGTTCATTACTTTTGCATTTTCTAATATCTCCATGGAAACTACAAGTACTACAAAAATTATTAAATACTATTTTGATTCAAAATAGAAAATTATTTTACAACTTTTTTTTTACTACTTTGCATTTTCGAATATCGCCATCGAAACTAAATGTCATGAAAATCACTCATTGGTAGAAATACTTTTTTTGCAAGTTATTATAAAAGCACAAAGCGTGCAAGCACGTGCCAAATAATACTTTATTAAGCTCTTGTCATTATTTCACGAGACCGTAGGTCGAGTGAAATAAAAGCCACTCGCTTAATAAAGTATTATTTTCGGCACTAGTTGCTTAAATAACTATTTAGATAACTGCACGTCAAAAACAACTTTCCGATTCCAATAGAACGCCTTTTTTCCCGACTATGCTGCGGCCATCTTGAATTTTCGGCCTTATTTGCTCGATTTTGAAATTCGTTCTTTTGTGCATTCGAAAAGGCATCGTTCGAAAGGCTATTTTTAGAAAAAGGGAGAAAGTAAGACATAGCAGCCTCTAAACTCCTGTGTTTCTTCTGTGTTGTTTGTTCTTATCTTTTTTTTTCCTTTTATATAATCAGTTCTGTTCGTATATTTCACTCGTTTGGAGAAATA
Source organism: Oedothorax gibbosus (assembly GCA_019343175.1). NCBI lineage: Eukaryota > Metazoa > Arthropoda > Arachnida > Araneae > Linyphiidae > Oedothorax > Oedothorax gibbosus. Next base: position 693,026 of record CM033276.1, read on the forward strand.
ATATAAGACAATGGAAAAGGCCATATTAGCAATTCATCTCCCGCCACTTTTTTTTTATTAATTGCAAAATAAAACAATTTATCACGATTTTTTTAAGAAGTAATAGATATTTTTGCATATATTCATTTTACGAACAATGTTACTCTTCCTTTTAGCCTCCTTTTTTAAATTCAAAATTTAAATAAATAAATAATGGAAAGTAGGTAATGTATCGTAGAAATTTTTTTCTGTCTATCTGTCAATTTGTCTGTCTTTACTCCCTTTTAATTTCCTCCTAACCAACCACATTTTGCATTTAAAGGGTATGACACTAAAGACTTATCTTCCATACCTTTTGTCTGTCTAGACGTCTGTACGGATTTTTTTTATACCTAAATATCGACAGTCTCGACTTTTTTTTGCTTTACTTCAGAAAGTGAATATAACTAATAATTAGTTTAATTTACTATATATTTAAAGTAAAAAAGTAATAGTAGATAACTTCATAAACTCGCAAACGATAGATAATGTATACAGACGATACATACATTAAAATAATGATATGGGGGTGGGGGGGGGGGAGACCCGCCTTTATTGGGGGGTCATCGACCTTAATATAACCAGAATTAACTGTCATTGGTCAACATTTTAAAATCGGTCTACTAATGTGACGTTATGTCGCTTATTTCTTGGGCATTCTAGTCTAGGTGGTATTGGTGAAGTCGACTTTCACAATTTGAAATTGACTTTTTTCGGTACTTATTCCAAATTCGTTTTTTTTTCTTCCAGGACGGCCACTTCCAGAGGGAAATCCGAACAAGCTGATCTGGCCGCCATTCATGCTCAAGAAGACTCTAATATCGCCAGGCACATCGCCAAACAGTTCGATCCGGACGCCAAAATGCCCGGTGAGTGAAAAACACGAAAATACATAGAAATACTTTATAAAAAAAAAATATGTATACAAATTACGCATCGCAAGCAAAAAAGTAGCTTATTTAAAAGTTAACGCTTAGAAGAAAACGCTTAGCAAACGTAACTTAACGCTTAGCAAAAAAAGTAGCTTGTAAAAAAGTTAAGCTTATTTAAAAGTAAACTTATTAAAAAGTAGGTTTTTAAAGAGAGTCGTCTGAAGTATATAAAGGATCTGCTGACTATATCCCAAGATTATCTGTTGGGCATCATTAGAATAAGGTTTTCGAGAAAATTGCACATGCTCAAAGGGTAGCATCCAATTTCTATAGAAAGTTTTTTTTAATTTAAAGGTGTTACTGACAATAGAAAAGCATGCTTACTTTAGACTTTAAATTCGGAAGAAGAGTCACAGTGCCTGTCGCACGTCATAATAAGGTTTTTGATGAAATCTTGCTTATGTAAATGTTACCTGCCATCGAACTTTGAAGGTTTTTTTTTAATTACCTAGTTTATATAATAAAGGCCCAGTGGCTTAGTAGTAGTGCTTCGCATTGCCACGCCACAGGTCCGGGGATCGAATCCCGGATTGGGCGAGGTTGACCCATCCTTTCATCCCTTGAGTGAGTCGATAAAATGGGTTCCAAGCATGCTTGGGAACTAAACACTGGGGGGTCCGCGTGAGGCTGCCCACCTTACCGGGACATAGCCCTAGGTCACGAAAGCTGAAATGGACACGGCAGGCCTTGACCCAGTAATGGGCTGTTGCGCCGAGGAGTAATAGGAGTTTATATAATAGCATTTAAATGTGTGCATTGATGTATTGAGTGGTAATTAATTGTCACGCAGTGTTACACATTCCTAGTTTTAAACAGTGCTCACTGCGACCTCAGTGCAACCACTATCCAACTCGTACTTGACCCAACTTTCAAAGCGTTATATTATTTTTTCTGTACCAAAAAAAAAGCAAACAATATAACGAAAAGCGACAGACGAATAATCATTGAGCTAGAAGGGAAACTGGAGTGAGGTGTCCAGCGAGCCGAAAACCCACTCACACCCTTTTGAGCGAAAAGGGCAGAAAAGGACTATTTTCCCTACACTTGTATGCAATGCTTGTATGAGACCCCTCTATCATATGGACTTGGGCTCCTAAATGTATTTTAACATTTTTAGTTCGAAAGAAATTAACTTTCTTTCACTTTAAATTCCAACTTTTTTAAGAAATAACCATGTGGATCACTAACTAAGAACCAGCGAACACGAACCCAATAGCGAAATAGGCAAGTTTCTAAGTTTTCTGCCCGGTTCGTTTTAGCTGCATTGCCGTGTATTCCTCCGCGTTTCGTTATTGAACCGGCTCGTTTGCTGCCCTGTTCAGTGAATCGCACACCTCACTCCACTTTTCTTCTAGCTCAATGCGAATACCAAGTATCTCTTTTATTTCAACCCTATCGCGTGCCTTGGAGAGAGGATAAATGGACAATCGCAAACAAACCCACGTAGTAGTTACCGGACCGTTGCTAGGGGGGGGGGGGAGTCGCCTGGACTAGATAGACCCTCTTTATTGACTGGTGGCATCATAGATATCATAGTTAAAGTATTAGATTGGCTGATCACGTGACCGTCAATGCTAACGACGGGACGCGCATGAAGGCCAGAATAAGAGTGCAAAATGGCCAGTGTTGCTGCCACTTTAAGGAGAAAAATACTACGAAAAAATACCATGTAATTCTAAAATTACAAAAAAATTACTAGAAAAGGATTTAAAGTCACTAAAAAGATTCCAAAATGCAGCTAGTATTTTTACGATATTTTTTTTTTAATTTTAGAGTTATTTTAAAGTGCTAATATCCTCCTTAAAAATATCGTAAAAATACTAGCTGCATTTTGAAATCTTTGTAGTGACTTTAAATCCATTTCTAGTATTTTTTTGTAATTTTAGAATTAGATGGTATTTTTTCGTAGTATTTTTCTCCTTAAAATGGCAGCAACACTAGCCATTTTGCCCTCTTATTCTGGCCTCCATGCGCGTCCCGTCGTTAGCATTGGAGGTCACGTGATCAGCCAATCTAATACTTTAACTATGATATCTATGGGTGGCATGGAGTTAAGGAGGAGATGGAGATGCTGCTGGGCAAAAAAACTAATGCAAAAATCGTTCTGCCAAGTGAAGGCCATCGATCGCTTTGTAGTAGGCCCAAACAAAAGCTCTCGGTGAAGTATATGCCGCTAAGGTAATTCTAAAGCGGTAATTTGATTACAATTTTTGGCTGCACGGGCCGTTTATGGGTCGGCAGTTATTTGGGCGAGACCCGAACCTGGGACCTTCCGCATGTAAGGCAAACGCCTTAACCGACTGGGCTCCCCGCCGCCCTCTAAAACAATAAGGATTCAGTAAAAACAGTAACGGCGTTAAGCTGTTTTCTTAATAAAAACGCCGTAACACCTCTTCAAAAGAAACGTTCGAGTCATCCGAGTCCTCAACGTTCCCGAACGGAACCCCGGAGTCATGAAAACCGCCTCCAGTTTTCGAGAGTTAATTTATCGTTTGTGAATGCTCCGGATCTGGCAATGGGCATGCGGGCGGAACAAACGTCAACACCCAACTTCCGCTTTTTCGAAATGGAAATGATTTTATTTGCATGTGTCGTTGAAAATGTCGCACAGCACGCGGAATAGTGACGTATAGACGAAGAAATATCCGATTTTTTTTTTGGAGGGGATGAGAATAGTAGTGTGACCAGTTATGTTTCAGTGATTATTTTTTCGACTATCACATCATCATTACAATTTGACTTTCTCTCTATATTAAAAAAGTAAGCTCTTCTAAAACGTACGGAGCCATAACATCATGAAACATTCATCTTAGAACTCCATTGTTTTTCTGGAATGTGTGTCTCCCTTATACCTCGATGCCTTTTTTTTCAAATTTCCAATTAGTTTTTGAATTAAAAATAAAAATTAGTCTATCAATGTTAAAGTATAGGCTTTTAAAACGTACGGAGCCATAACAGCATGAAATATTCATTCAATCATTCTATTCTTTTTCTGGAATGTGCATATTTGCCTAATTTTTATACCTAGTTAGTTGAGTAACAAACTAAACTGTACTCGAAATTCAGTACGTCTGGTCATTGCGAGGAAATATTTTTTAGTTGAATTTACGTCGCACTAGAGCTGCCCGAAGTGTATTTGCGGGACTTGAGTTTGAGAACACTTGTTAAGTGACGATGCTGGCGCCAACGCAACTTTATAGCGGCATCGTACGCGATTACGATAGATTTTCTGCATCAGTCTCGTTCAAACGAATTATATATTGGCGGGATTTTTATCAATGATGGCTAAGACGAGGACAGAATCTCTGAAGGTATGTGTCCTCGCCTTAGCCATCACAGAATCGCTGAAGGTATATGGAGGGCTGGGGAGACCAGGCATGCGGAAGGTCCCAGGTTCGGGTCCGGGCATCGCCAAAATAACTGCCGACCTATAAACGGCCCGTGCAGCCAAAAATGTCCGACGAATAATACCCCGTGTGGAGGGAGTTCACGTTAAATATCCTACAAAGTCCTAACGCTGCGTACGATGTCGTCCTTAACGGTTGCGTTGGGTGCCTACTCAGGTGTCGGCTCGTCACTTGACTGTGGTTCTAAAATACGACGCCCGTCGCCAATAGCCCTCGTGTAGCTCTAGTGCGACGATAATTCAAACAAAAACTAAAAAAACTGAAGGTACATGGCGCTTCAACCTACCGTGCCACGTTTTTTTTTGGGGGGGGGGGGGAAGGAGGAAGGGGGGGATCGTAGGGGTTCTGTATTGACATCGAATTTCATTGTAATAAAGATAAAAATTGAAATGAGACTGTATTTGAGTACAGATTTTAGACTTGCAACTTGAATTGTTTGTGGTAAACTCATCATAAAAAAAAATATGGTTTTGTATTTTAATTTGCTGCAACAGAAAGAAACAAGTTTATCCGAATTAATACTGTCACACAGTTGATTTATGTTAAAGTCAAAATACACGTAAGAGATGGCAACTGAGTGATCATTAAAGCCTAGTGAGAAGTTATTTTTATATCAATCTCAAATGGCTAATTAATTTTTAAAAAATAAGGTATGATCCTAGAGGCAGAGTGGTCTATCTTGCCTTAGGTTCAGAGTTTGAATCCCGGAAAGTCAACACTCATTCTGTCTCTTCACCACTAGAGTAGAATAAAGACCAAGCTAGCTTATGTGCAGGGTTGTCCAGAAATAAGTTGCCCAACTCAGAGGCCTGTGCAGGATGCTGTATTGATCAGAATGTGATAAAATTTGAGATACAGACAAACGCATTCTACAGTAATTCTACATGAGATCCGTGGTTCTCCATAACACTTTCCATTCTTATTGTTGTGTGTTCCACATAGCGGAACGCAGTAAATCTGCAGAAATTCCTTGAACCTGCCGAACAATTGAGGCTTTCAGATCCGCCAAGGTTGCAGGACGTTCTCGGTAGACCTTATCCTTTAAGTATCCACACAACCAGAAATCGCATGGAATGAGATCAGACACAAAGTTATAAGGATGGGAAAAATTGTGGAGAACCACGGATCTCGTGTAGAATTACTGTAGAATGCGTTTTTGAATCTGCAGCGCCACCTATCGGCAAATTTTTGAACTAATTTTTTTTTGTAATAAATCCCGAGCGCATGATCTGAAATGTCTGTATCTCAAATTTTATCACATTCTGACCAATACAGCATCCTGCACAGGCCTCTGAGTTGGGCAACTTATTTCTGGACAACCCTGTACTAAACAGTAGGATATTGCACCAGTCTGACTAACAGGAACGTATGCCGTCCCTGGTCTCGTAAACTGAAAATGGACACGGCCCAAGCTATGCCCTCAATATTCTATGTCCTGCCCCTAAGTTTAATTAATAACAGGGAGAATTCCCTGTTTCAGATCTGATGAAGAACAAATACCCGGACAGTCGTCTGAACCAGCCGTCCATGCGAGTTCCCTTCACGAACCTCAGCAACCAGACCTTATCTCCCAACACACCGGACGGTTCCCGGACAGAATCCTCGCTGGGCGGATCCAGGATGAATCTCTCATCGCACGCCACGCCCACACACCAGTCCAGCAGGTACGGAGCCACGCCCCCTGCACCACCACCACCCCAACAGGACAGGTAACTGAAGATTTTTTTGGATTGAATACAGTTGAAGAGTACAGGGGAAAAACCGCTTAATTTCGTAGAAAACTTTCCTCATCAGGCCTCTTTGGCAATGAAAGCGAGTCATCGCCTAAACTGGTGTGAGGAAATCGGTTACTCACTTTGTTTTTCTCTCGCGGCAATCCTGATTTACGCCAGAGATCAGCGGACACGAGTCACACGTTTGTACCGCGAAAGAAGAACCGAAAGGAAAACCGGTTTCCTGTCGCCAATGTCCGCCACGCAGATACAATTACGGGACTACTCTTAATAAATCAAGCGGTTCTTCCCCTGTACTCTTCAGTTATTATTTAGTGTGACTAAATTTCAATTGGTTTAGTTATCGTAGCTGTATTGTGCTGGAAAGCATATGCAAGCAAAAAAAAGCAACTTAACTTGTCATACTTGTAAAAAGCTACCTTCATATATTTGACTTGTAACAAATTTGAACGGCTAATAAGTATAAAATGCTTGTACATATCTCTTTTTGACATGACATTGTATGCTTCCATTTTTTGCATTTTTTTGGCATTCATAAAATGTGGCATATATCTTTGCTTAAGCAAATGTGGCCTAACAAACAAAGCATATCCTATCAGCAATATTTATTGGAATCTAATTTTAATTTAAGTTATTTGCTGTTCGAAATATGTGTGTGATTATACAAATTTAAGAATACAAAATCTATTTGCAAAAAAATACTATTTAATAGGTACCAGTCCCAATTTCCCACGCCTTCCGCCCAGTACCAACACCAGAACGCGGTGCAACAAATACCACAGTATCCTCAGGACCCAAGGTATCCTCCGCAGCAACAACAAATGTACCCACAACAGTACCCACAACAAGGACAGTACATGAACCAGCCACCACAGCAAGGACAGTACATGAACCAACAACCTCCTCAAGGTTACGGACCTTCTTACGCGCCACAACAGCAACAACCCCAATACCAGAAAACGAACTCGAACTATCTTGGGGGCGGAGATCCGCCCGTGATACCCAATCGGCAGGGGTCTTTCAGGCGCCGCCCATCAAGGGTCGGGGCCAATGACCCCTCCGCCTACTCGATGCAGCAAGCAATGGGCGATCACTTTGATCATTATCGGCAAGAAGCCCCGCCCCGACAAAGAAACGTTATCAAACATGGTAGGCGGATACCTTCACCTGCCAGAGGAACCACGCCCGTTATGTATGGCCAGCAGCAGCAGCAGCCATACAGGACCAGCTACGGGCCAGATGCCACGCCAGACTCTGGAGTGTCGGAATCCATGGAAGACGAGCTATCTCCTTCCAGGTGAGTAGAAGAGCTTATTTAACGATTTATCTCCTAACATAGATGTAGGAAGGAGAATAGAGAGGTCCTGGTATATGCGCAGTAGCGCACAAATGAAGCAGGCTAGAGCGGTGCATCTTGGGATACTTCGGTGTCAGTATGTTATGCGCAGTAGCTCGAAAAACCTGACAGCCCCGCTTCAAATCATCTCAATTGGAGGGGCCTTCTACAGAGCGGTGCATCTTGGGATACCTCGGTGTCAGTATGTTATGCCTAGTAGCTCGAAATACCTGACAGCCCTGCTTCAATTTCTCTCAACTGGTGGACCTCTCTACACCTCCTTCCTACCTATATGTCTCCTAAGGAGTCTGTGTCCTGGTCCTTGTACTTGCGGATACAGAGAGCTCTAAGAAACAAAAAAAGTTCATTCACTTTCTGGTTTGGCAAACCTGACTAGTTTCAGGCCAAAAAAAAGAAAACATGTAGTTACCCATCTCTTTGTATGAGTCAATCCTTTGGCCTATTGTTAAGGTACCCCTCGTGGTTTACGATTCCTTATCCAATCCCCGCAAAACGGGCGGAGATGGGATTTTCGTCAGCGTATTCTCGGCCGGAACCGTATTAAAAGGGTTAAAGTGGGTTGATTCGCAGATTAACTAAACAACAAACCAATCAATCATAATCTGTGTCCCCAGATTGCCCAAGGACCGTACTCAATCTTACAAAACTCAATACTAATACGAAAGCTCAATACTGAATACTAAATACTCAAACTTTAATATCAAATACCTATTTCAGTCATTTTTTCAACAGCAATATGCGAGCTTCCTGTGGTTATCACAATGAATTTAAACAATCCTTCTCCCTTCCTCTGGTAGTATTCTTTTTAAATCTAATTTTTTCATGGGGGGGGGGGGATATTTTGCCAATGTAGTATTGAACATGGGAAATTTCGTTGCTCTTACCATAGTAGAAGATGAGATGTCGTGTTTTACCATTATTTGCTGTTAAATTTTATATTATACAATTTGAAACTAATTGGTATCCTGAATATGATTAATAAATCAGTGTTAAAGTAACTCCGCTTTAAAAACACACATTTCTCTTTAAAACTTAAGTGAAACTACATAGAGATATTTAGAAAATATTTAGATGAGGTTAGCTCTATTATTTCACTGAGGAGTAGAAAGACTACATTTATTATAAAAAAATCTCTACACAAAAACGGGGCAATGTGACAAGCACAATATCAGATAAAGAATTACAGAAATTGTCACTTGAAAATAGACAAGATGAACAAAGTCAGTACAGTTTCTAGTTTGTGTTGGAGATTATCTGTTTCGGACTTAATGTGGATTGGACGATTATAACTGAAGAGCTTAGTGGAAGAACGTGCTAAGTGACATTTTTGAAAAAATTGAGATTTTTGTGTCAATGAACATATTATTCCATCCTTTAAATACAACAAGTTTCCCCTTTTTCATAAACTTTAAGTTAAGTATATTTTTTACCTTTTGTAAGTGCCGTTTTTAACGTATCTTAGTGCAAATGACAAACTTTAAGGCTCATTTTCTCGTTTTCACCTTTTTGTTACTTAGCACATTCTTCCACTAAGCTCTTCAACTGTTAACCGTAAACTTTTTATTTTACGTATATATATAAGTATCACGAAGTTGGCTATGTGTGATTGTTGCTGTGTCCGTACGTGTTTGCGTGTGTCAGTACGTGTCCGTTACTGTTCGTGTGATTTCGTAGTTGATTATAAATAAAATGTTTGTTTTTTTTGCGAACTCTGTCTGTTCAATATTGGACATGATTCCAACAGTTTGTAACTTATTTTTCTAGGTTCGGCCGCAAATCTCATCTTCCTCCAATGATATACGGCACCTCTCAGGCGTCCTCACTTCTCAGCTTCGCCCCAAGCGAGGAAGGCCGGTCCATGAGCCCAACCATCAGCAGCATGGGGCTGGACTCGGAGGTGGGCTCAGAGGCGGGGTCTTTTCCAAGGACCGCCTCCTTGTACGTCAACCCGCCCAGTAGGAAGACTCGCCAAGAAGTGGGCGGAGCTAGGGGCGGCGGCGGTGGTGGCGGCGGCGGAGGTGTTTTGAATAGGTAAGATTCTTTTCCTACACGGCATACTTATCAAAAATTTGAATACTTATTGTAGTGTTGCCGAAGATATTACGCAACCCACGTCCATTATAGGGTACCTCAAAGTGAAGACCAGTTTGCTTCGTCTTATATTCTACAATATCTATTATAATCTAGATAATTGGTAGTAATGCGTAAATCAGCGCCATCTAGCGTGGATGTTATTTTAAAGTTACGTTTGTGGCCAACCTCTACATTTACGTTATAACGATGGCTCTAATTGTAATGATTAGGCCTATCACACATGTGGTAGTTTTCCGTAATTACGGGTCTTTCCAAGGACCGCCTCCTTGTACGCAAACACGCCCAGTAGGAAAGTAGAACGGCGCGACATTAAGTGGGCATGACCAGTGACGGTGCGAGTATTTTAAATAGGTTACTTTAACAAATTGATTCATAATTGCATTTTAAGACTCTATATTTTTAGCCCCTTTTGTTAATAATTGAAAATGAACCACATTGAATTAATTTCTTTGTATCGAAACTTCCTATTTCATTTATGCTAGAACTTTATTATCTTTACCACCATAATAATTTATTTCGAATTTGAAAGCGTTAAACTATTTTTGCAAAATGTTGGTTTGCTCCTTTTGGATAAACATCACAAAAAATAAACCAACGCAGTGTGCGTCACTTTATATAATATGGCTTCTGGCACTACTTAATTTGTTATCTATTTCTATAACCTATTTACTGAGCTTTAACGCATCCAATCTCCTTTCAACAGGAAGAAGTCGATGCCTCATTCTCCGAAAGAGCTAAGCTCCGCCCCCCAGAAGACCATTCCGAGGGAGGAGGTGGCTTTTCTCAGTTCCCAGCGGAGGGAGGAGGTGCGGAGGCAGCACTATGAGGCTGAGAGGCTCAGGTCCAACCCGCTGCTCTACCTCGTCAGGCCGGATCTCAAGGTGTGTCTCTGCTGTTATCAATTACTAGAGTTCCCAATCGGATTTTCAGCAAAATTTAGAGGGTTTTCAAAGTCATATAATACCTTTTTAGGAGTGTATAAAGACATTTTTCAAAGAACAAAGTTAGTTAAATTCCCATTTGTGATTGGCTTTCAAGTACCATATGCAGGGCCGCGTGTACTGTTAGACCCGGGCATAGGTCTTCTAAATGTAGGGCCCCCCGAAATTTTGTTTTCTATTATGACATATGTTGTAGACCCCCACAAACATTTCAATATATTTTTAAAAAACATTCAGATAACCCACTTTGTTTTTAGCTTGACTCTGGCTTCAGAATGACTGTCCGTCCCATAGAGCTAATGCATTAGTCTTGAAATCACAACTTCCGCAGAAGTATTGATTTGCCATGTTGTCCCATTTTTACCAGGTAAGGGAATCATCATAACATCAATTTAAGACAAAATTGAAAAGAAAATAACATCCGGTTATTTAATTATTATTGATAAAGTTTTAAAATAGTGTCGCCAACTGCTGTATATTTTGGGGCATGTTACAACTTCAAAAATATATAATTAAATAACTGGATAAGATTTTCGTTTCAAATTTGTTTCATTTCGATGTTATGTTGATTCCCCTACCTGGGGAAAAAGGGCTAATATGGCAAAGCAATACTTCTGCGGAAGTTGTGATTCCAAAACTAATGCATTAGCTCTATGGGACTGACAATCCCTCTTCAGACATTAACCCTAAAGTGATTGGTTTGAACGATGTTTTAAGGAAGCCGATAAAAATTGTAGCTCAAAATATGATACATCAGCCAACTTGCACCATCATTACGGGCAATCATACACAACATTTTTACGTAAATTGCCCCCTAAAATATTTTGTGTCTATAGTCTGAATTTTCCTAAATCAGCTAGATTAGTCAGCTGCCCTGCCAAAAAAAAATCCAGTCAAATTTACGGTTTTAAAATTTCAGCTGAGTTGCCAAACAAAAAACATGTAAGCAAAAAAGTGTATATTAGAAACGGTCTGGTTTTTCTCTTCAATATTTCTTAAAAAATTTGGTGCTTGGTGTCCCCAAAAGTATCTTTTACAAAAAAAAATGTCAGTTAATTATTTTTTGTTTTTTAGTCTTGAAAGTCAATTTTATTTGCGATTGAAGTTTTTATAAAATTCACAAAACGAGTATAATCTATTAAGTATTTGTCACAAAGTGAGGCAATCATCCTGCTACTCTATGTTCACTTGCAATCGCGAGGTCTGCGCAGAAGAACAAAGGACTTTTGACGAAACCAGGCCGAGGATTCCATTTTTTCCAGAGCTTCCATTTTCTTGCGTTTCGTACGATATTTTTGAAAAAAAAAGGTGTGGGGGAAGCTTGGATAAACCACGGAAAATCCGCAAAGCGGATAATCGGGAGTGTAAGGTAACTACAATACCAATTAACAAATGGAATGAAAATACATTTTTTTTTTTAATCTATCGCTCTACAGTCCCTGGACAAATTATTAGACGCACTGTATTTTTTTTTTAGTAATTTTATGTTTCTTAAGAGTTTTTATGCAATAATGGTATATTTAAACGACAATATTATTGATTTTTATTTAAAAGAATTGTTGTAGACCACATATTTGTATTTATTTTTAACATATGGCTCCTAGAAATGGCCTTTTAGATATGGCCTTCCAGCTCCTAGAATTATTTATGTGTGGAATGATCATCCTTAAATGCAGGAGACAGTACAGTCTTGGATTGATAGCATGCCGCGCAGAATTAAAGCTTTGAGAGCGGCTAAAGGTGGCTCCACTAAATATTGACTTTTACTAGCATTCATTTCACTTTTCTTTAAAACTTAATAAACTTGTGCTTTTCTAAATGAATGCTGTTTTATTTATGTCAAATAAATCGGTAATTGATTGGATAATATAAAAAACAAATTTATTTAAAATAATAAAACGGTACAATATCACCCGGTAATTAATATTTTACATTAAATCTTGCAGTGCGTCTAATAGTTTGTCCAGGGACTAAGATAAATTAAGACTGCAAAATTCAAAATAACGGTCCCTTAATAAATTAATCTCAAGGATAAAAAAAACAATACAGTACCAAAAAAATATATTATTGTCACCACTAACTCGAATTCGACCAAACTTTCCCCCATTTTGGTAAACCTCAAATTCAATAATAGTCCCGTCAATCCCAGGTGTTTCACCACCGGAAGTTACGTCTCGGCAGTGACGACATAGGTGACGTCGCAGCCCGGCAATGCGATCTCCGTTGCCAAATTAGTCCATGGCACGGGCGCAAAAAAAGAACGCGAATAGAAGCTTTTTTCCCCCCTGTCCTATTAACAGGGAGCGATAGAAAATACATCTTTTTAAGCTGTGTCAACCGCTACACGATTTTTTTTTACCTGGTGGCATTGTTTTCATGATGGACGCTAAATTGGAATGTTTTCGGACCATATGTTTTAGAATATTTTAAATGGTTAAAGCATGGACCAGGCGTACGGAATTTTGTAGTGCAGTTTGGTTTGTTACTCAACTATTTAGCTATAAAAATTGCACAAATAATCTTATGATTTATAAAAATTCATGATGATTTCATAGTCGAAAAGTTAATCATTAAAACAAATCTGGTCAGGCTAGCCAGGCAAAGTCCATGGCCTGTGATGCCCTTGCGCCATTAAACTTAAACATCCATCCTGACACCACGTAGCGTGTTACGATGTCGCTTAAAGATTAGTTTGGGTGCCGGCTCAAGTGTCAATATCGACTCTTGACTACGGTTCAAAATTACTGGGCGTACCTTCGCTGTGTTAAACTCTTCTTTGAGGCTAGAAACACGCAGTCGGAAGCGTACTCAGACTAACTCAATTGCGTCACTTTTCTGTGTCCGATATCTGAGAGAACAATAGGGGCGGCGCAACGGTTAGGGCGGTAGCCTTTGGAGCCTCTGGGTTCGGGTTCGAATCCCGGTAAGGCATGGATGTTTGTGTTTGTCGAGTATATGCGGAGTACGTGCTCATTAAATCTGTTGGGTCCGAAAGTCCTCCAAGTTCCCACACCAAATCAATACCTCTGGGGGTGACAAGCCAATTCTGGGGATCCTCTAGTTGGCCTCTGTCTCTAAAAATTAGATGGATCCACTTATGTGTGTGTGTGTTGTCTGTTGAGTCTGTCTTACTTGACGAAGGTTTATAAGCGGGTCTCTGACCAAGCACACAAACCTGAATATATATGTCTACCAACCAACCAACTAACCAACCAACCAACAATAGAGGAAACCTCTTGGGTGGTGGGCCGGTGACCATTTCATGTCGGACATTAAATAATTTCTCCTTTGTATCCAGATTGCATCATCGAAAGGCGTCATTACAAAATTGACGGAAAATCAAACTTCTTGAAAATATCGATAAAACGCGTTTGCGATAAGAATGAGACATATTGAATGGCTTCTATTTAGAATAAAATATTAATTGTACGAATGAAACTTAAATATGTAAAACAAAAAGTTTTTTTAAACACTTTCGATCGATAAATGGATCGAACCGGGGTAGATAATAACCCATAGAGGATTTTTTTTCTTGTAAAATCGTTCTGAAAGAAGCAATTTGACTCATTTAACCCTTTCAGTCCCAGTGATGCCATTTGACATCATCATGTTTCTGATCATAATTAAAAAAATATAATAGGGCTGACATCTATTGGGATTAATAAAAAATATTATCTAATAGTGTGAAGAATCATCTTAAGTGTGAAGAATCAAATGATGTGCTTTTTGATATAAATGGCTATAGACGATCAGAAAAAAAATCTAAAATGATGACGCCAAATTGTCATTGGGACTGAAAGGGTTAAGTCAATGCATTTTTTTTTCATACCGAAGATAATTTTGAAGAGCACATTCAATTTTATTAAAGTTAATTTGTGAAAAATAAATTTCAATATAAGTATATAATACAAGGCAAAAATGCAGTCCTTACCCTAGATATGTACACTAGTTAAACTGTAACTTTAAACAACACAGTGAAAGTTTACCTAGGGTATACCACGGTTTGTAGTTTTGGGGCTAATTACTGATACTCTGTCTACATTAGCATTAAAAAAAATTAGAAATGCACTATTTATTTTTTACAACGTTTGGCAAATGAACTGACATTGCAAAAGTGTAGCAAATAAGAATTTAAAAACTAAATTATTTTAAAGTGTGCTTATCTTATAGTTACTAGTATGAAAATTTACATTCGAAATATTGTTCGCGTCTGCTTAGTCAATTAAGTTGTCTCGTTCTTATCTCGAACGTGCTTTAATTCGATATTTCGTATGCGTCTGCTCTCTCGTTGTCTGTAGACGTGAAAGTTTTCAGAATTATTCGTAAACAGTCATCAGTTTTCGTAATAAAATTGTTCTACAAAGTTTAGGCATACCTATTCTAAATACTCTTTACAGAAGGAAGCTCAAACCTGTGATGCAGGTAAAATTGTGATTTTATGAGACAATATTTACTGTCTTTCGACAATATTTCAAACTAAAAGTACTCAAAATCAACTTTTAAAATAAAGGGTCCCCGTTTATTGACAACTTTTTATTTAACCCTTTTTTTTTACCGGTACTTATAGGTACCACTTATAAGGCCGCTGTTTTACTTTTCATTGTTCGATTTGGAAAAATGGGTTAAAGGTAGAACTTTTTGATTGATATGTTCAATTTTGCACGTTAGACTACAAAAGTAAAGTAAATTCTTCAGAAAATTCTTTTGCAGTTATCCTGAGGCGTACTCTTTATGGCGGTACTTCTAAGTCCCATTTAAAAAGGCAAGTAGGGCAAATAGACGGTAGTAAGGCTTTTATTAATGCAGTATACACTGTTAAAAATTTGGTGCTAGGTTTCACCATGATATTGGTTGGTTTCACCATGATATTGGTTCCTAGTAGCTGCAACGGCTGAATGGTGAAATGTTTCACCTTTTTTTCGGTGTTTGGTTGAACCATTTTTCTGGATTTGGAAACAAAAACATGAGAAATGGTTCAACCGAATACCAAAAATATGGTGGAACGTTTCACCATTCAGCCGTTGCAGTTACTAGGAACCAATATCATGGTGAAACCCAGCACAAGATTTTTAACAGTGTACGCTTTCAACATATTAAAGACTAAAAAGGTATATCAAATTCATTCAATTTCGTTTTTGGCCAGTGTAATTTAGTAATTTATGTAACTCGCGAACCTTCAATTCCATGGACAAACACAACTATGCGATTCAGAGAGCAGAACACAAATTCGATGACAATAAATCGGCTATAAAAATCGATATGCAGGCATCGATTACTGGTCTTTCACTTAGCAAAACGAATGTTGACCTGCGTGACATGAATCGTTTGAAAGAATTTCGAACATTAACGGGGACTTGTCAGAATACTCTAGGGGGGAAAAAAATCTAGAATTTGGACTGTGACGTATTATAGAGTAGATATAGGGCTCGGTAAAGTGAAAGCTACAGTTTTAGCTTCCATACTATCGTTCAGTCCGTCCGTCTGTCTGTCACCCACTTTCATAGACCAAACTACAAATGCTACAGGCAACGTAAAAAAATACGGCACTCAAAATTAGAAGGCATTGTAAATGTTAAAAAAAAAATTGCTATTCGAAATACTTCAATTATTAAAAAAAAAAACTGCAAAATTTAATGCTCTTTAATTTTTATTAGAATTAAATCACCATTGCCA
This sequence comes from Oedothorax gibbosus, assembly GCA_019343175.1. Classification (NCBI taxonomy): domain Eukaryota; kingdom Metazoa; phylum Arthropoda; class Arachnida; order Araneae; family Linyphiidae; genus Oedothorax; species Oedothorax gibbosus. Next base: position 709,181 of record CM033276.1, read on the forward strand.
TTCAAAACAATCGCTTGAGAAACTTTATTTCTTTCAAATAATAAATTTAAAGAAATTTATTTTTTGCGACATAAATCAGTTTGTAATGACGTCCCAAAGAGATAGTTGATATGAAGTGTTTTGCTTCGATTTAAAAGCGAGGAATATTATATATGTAATATTTAATTAAAAATTAATTTAGCAAACAATAAGAAATAATTATTGAATTTTTGAAAGAAAATAAAGAAAACTAGCCAAATTTAGCGTGTAAATGTTTAATATAGAACTAACACTGGGTTTGCGCTATTTTTCCTGTTGAACATAAATGTTGTGTGGTAGCGGGCTAATTGCCAAATTCTGTTACAAACCTACTTTTTAATCATTATTTAGTACAAATGTACCATGTGGCCTTCAACGAACTGCTTCTTATAAAATATACAACTTTGTACTTAAGTTACAATTATAATTCAATTACCTAATATGAGATTCATTTGTTTATATTTGCTATTCTTAAAACAACAAATTATCTTTTCATCTTCTAATCGATTCTTCTGTAAGTAAAACGCAATTTGTGTGTAGCTCCCATATATATCATAGTTAAAGTATTAGATTGGCAGATCACGTGACCTCCAATGCTAACGACGGGACGCGCATGGAGGCTTTTTAAGAGGGCAAAATGGCCAGTGTTGCTGCCACTTTAAGGAGAAAAATACTACAAAAAAATACCATTTATTGCTAAAATATTAACAAAAAAATACTAGAAAAGGATTTAAAGTCACTAAAAAGATTCCAAAATACAGCTAGTATTTTTACGATATTTTTTTTGTAATTTTAGAATTATTCTAAAATACTAATATCCTTCTTAAAAATATCGTAAAAAATACTAGCTGCATTTTAGAATCTTTTTAGTGACTTTAAATCCTTTTCTAGTATCTTTTTGTAATTTTAGAATTAAATGGTATTTTTTCGTAGTATTTTTCTCCTTAAAGTGGCAGCAACATTTGCCATTTTGCCCCCTTATTTGGCCTCCATGCGCGTCCCGCCGTTAGCATTGGAGGTCACGTGATCTGCCAATCTAATACTTTAACTATGATATCTATGGAGAAAATAGATTAAAGGTTGAAGCGCTACTTGTATTTCCTAATTCTTCTCATTTCTACGAAATGCTTGTTGTGTTTGTGCATTTTAATAAAATAAGTTTCTTTTTTTCCAATAAGAAGCAGTCTAGCAGTTTATAAATGAAGATATTACAAATTGAAATTTTTAAACCTAATAATGGACTGAAAGTTAATTACGTGAAAACTCTAACGATTGCTACGTCAGTAAAGCGTTTTGAAATTATAATGGGAATATTTCTTATGATGTCACGCTCTCCATATTTCGATTTTATTGGTTTTGTTTTCTTTCCCTACTACTTGAAACAAACTCATTGGTTTTTTTATATAACGTCACGCGCTCCGAACTGCGTTTTCATTGGTTGTTTTGTTTTCTTTGACAAATTGTTAAAACAAGCCCGTTAATATTTTTTTTAATATATATTTTGCCAACTGGTTGGGCCTCAATTACCATAGGGAATTATTAGAAGCTACGTCATACGCTGCACTGTTATCGTATGTAACCAAATGGATTTTGCTAGAAAAATAATTCTCAGTACGAAAATCATAGATATCATAGTTAAAGTATTAGATTGGCAGATCACGCAATCTCCAATGCTATCGAAGGGACGCGCATGGAGGCCAAAATAAGAGGGCAAAATGGCCAGTGTTGACACCACTTTAAGGAAAAAAATGCTATGGCATCATCGGAAAAATACCATTTAATTCTAAAATTACCCAAAAAAAATACTAGAAAAGCATTTCAAGTCACTAAAGATTCCAAAATGCAGCTAGTATTTTTTTTTCGTAATTTTAGAATTAAATGGTATTTTTCTGATGATGCCGTAGCATTTTTCTCCTTAAAGTGGTGTCAACACTGGCCATTTTGCCCTCTTATTTGGCCTCCCTGTGCGTCCCGTCGTTAGCATTGGAGGTAACGTGATCTGCCAATCTAATACTTTAACTATGATATCTATGACGAAAATGCGTTACAGAATTTTGTTTGGCGAATTTGTTTATTACGAAACAAAACATTCGAAATCTAATATTTGAGACCTTCTCGTTCTTTTGTCGCGTAAGAAAAGGAGAAGGGAAACTGAGGTGTCAGCTCAACGAAAGATTTTTTTAAAAAAAAGCTTGAGGCAACTTGAAAAACTAAAATGGCTCTCCAATTGGAAGTCTTACTCAGTTCCTTTTATACGTCGTTGTTGTTTATTTTTACACGTTTCTTCTCCTTTGAGATGCATAAATAAAAACGAGTTCTATTTCAAGGTGTTCGCGGTTTAGACCACGAATACGAACGATCGCGAGGCGTAAAATTGTGGGGTTTAGAAGAAACAGTTGTTCAGTATTCTTGTTATTCAACCTTTTGTTTCCATTTTAAAAAAAGGAGTTCGTTCGTTTATGGCTTATATCAGGCTATAACTAACTTAATTTTCAAAGCTTGGAACCACTCATTTCGGTAGTTTAATACGAAAAAACCTGCTCGAAACTTCCATGTTCAAATAAAACTTATTTCTCGCTACATTTATCGTTAAACTTTCCAAAAGTTGCGCTTAGTAGGCTAATGTGGTTTTTTACCGCATAATAAAGGCATGCATAACAAAATGTTCGAGTTTAATAACTTTTTTTTAAAAATGTATATAAAAATATAAGGTGATGATGTCGTGTCCATGATAAAGATTATATGGGACCAAAGGTCTCGGGGCCGGATTTAAAGATTTGCCGCCCCAGTCGCAATATTCTCCCACTTCGGGGAAAGGTAGCTGGTTAGCTGCAAAATAGGGTGGTATGTGCTGTTTAAAATTGATACACATATTAGAATCATCTATGCACCTTTACACACTAAATCGAAAGCGAAATAGGCGAATTTTTTAAAACTGTTCTACTATTTTTCTTTCAACTTCGAAATCCGGGAGGAGGGGGTGCACTTGCCCTCGCAGCGACCATGTTTGCTACGAAATATTAGTACAGTGAAACCCTGATTTTACGTTTCTCAAGGGACTGGGTAAACAAAACGTAAAACACGGGAAAAACGTAAAATACGGAAATAGTACATAGAATGCAAAAATCTCTTTTTTCTTAGTATCGCGCCATTTATAGGTACATTCGCGGCACGAGCTTCTTTAAACCACTTTACTAAGATATCTTCCAGCTCATCGTACGGCCAACTAAGCCAAACCAGGATCCATGAGAAAAAACCGGTTTCAGAAAACAGGAGCCTGTGGAATGGGAAAAATATTTCTTATTTTAGAACAATTTTTCTTTTTTTTACTTTCCAGGGAAAACGTAAAATGCGGGAAATTCCATAAATAACAAACTTACAATCCGGGTTAAATTAACATTACAGTATACGGAAAAAGCTGGGACCTGATGAAAAAAACGTAAAATGCGGGAAAAACGTAGATTCGGAGGACGTAAAATCGGGGTTTCACTGTACTATATATACGTTTACGGTTTACGCATCAATGTAAGTTATTTGTTTTCTTTCTTAAAAATATTCGTATCTTTCTAATAATTTTTTTATGCCGAATGCCGCTTTAATGGGTCGTAAAATTTGCCGCCCGAAAAATTCGCCGCTCTTGGCTACAGCCTACGTAGCCTATTTAGAAATCCGGCCCTGACTCGTAGACTGCTTCCGTAGACTGCTTATAAAAAATATATAAGTGCATGATTTGTAACCCACCAAAAAAAATATTTATGGTGAAACCTGGTCCCCATTTCTTCACCTCTAAGAGATACAAGATCGGACGTTTTTAATGTTGTTCTTTTTCGAACACTTAAACGTCGCCCGATTTCTGTTCCCCGAGCTATCTTCTTTTTTTTGGCACGGTTCCACAGTTTGTTTCGCATTTGTTCAGTACATTTTCATGCAAATGCACTTTAGAGGGGGTGAGAAACAGCCGCTCTGATTGGAGGGCCCCGCTTTTAGGATAATTAGCTTCCGACGGATGGCAACGGTGTCACACTTAACAACAAAGAGATGACCACAGAGCAAAAAGAGTTAATGGTTTTTATTTCGCTATTATTGAAATAGATTTGCATGGAAGTTGCCAATTCTGTGTCTAGGAAGCGGGTCTAATGCATGAAAATGGCGTTGAACCCCATTTTTAGAGCATTTTACGCATAAGAGTATCGTAATTCAGTAAGGTGTTGACCTTCCAGCAATCCCATGGGGGTATGGGATGGTTATGCTATATTGAATTATAGTCGCACTAGAGCAACACGAGGGCTATTGGCGACGGGCGTCATAATTTAGAACCACAGTTAAGTGACGAGCCGACACTTGAGTAGGTACCCAACGCAACCGTTAAGTGCGACATCGTACTGGGACTTTGGAGGTTATTTAAATGTACTCCCTCTACACGGAGTATTATTGGACAGAAATTTTTCGGCTGCACAGGTGTTTTATAGGCCGGTAGTTATTTTAGCGAACCTAGGACCATCCGCGTGCAAGCCTGGAATCATGTAAACAGCAATCATGGAATAGGTCTTCCATGGAATATTTTTTCTTTTTTTCAAATTCCCCACAAAAAGGGAAAAAATGAATTTTGAAATTTAGACGAAAAATCACTCCCGAAAAATGAGGGTTTTTTTTTTAACTATATGCAGTTTTTTTAGGAAGCTAAACCGAAAAACAGTTTATTTATTATTAACAACTGATGAACGTCTTTGAAATATGCTTGTAACAAGTTATCCCTTTTAGCCCCTATAGTAAAATGCCAGGTGCCATTTCTAAATTGACCGGGCTTTAATATTAGTGACGAGTAATATCATCATGCTTCTCTAGGGTGGCCTACTCAAATCAAACCTTGCCAATATTAGTGCGGATTATGAATAGGAACTAGGGTACTTGACTAAAAAAAAATTATAGGCTTAAAATATTCTTATGCCAAAAATATTAGACCCGTATTTTTTCTTTTTTTCAAATTCCCCATAAAAAGGGAAAAAATGAATTTTGAAATTTAGACGAAAAATCACTCCCGAAAACGCTTTATGGCTGTCACGTGGTATCTATGACGTCACTAGTAACTATAAACAAACTTTGAAACACCATTTTGGAATCTACTTTAAGCAAATTCGAACTATCCGCTTCTGTAAAACCTCCACCCATTATCTATATAATTCTTATTTTAATAGTAAGTTAGATTGGGTTCAAACTATAATTCAATTAATATTGGAAGGTATTTTAGCGATACTGTGAAGTATCCTATTGTATTTATAGTTTCTTACTGAGTCTCTGATTATCCCTTAGGACTGGTTCTCCCGGCAACAGATGATCCTGCTGGTTCTCGTCATCAACATCAGCCTGGCCATCATGTTCTACAAGCTGCTGTCGTAACACTGCGCAAGTCTAGCGAGTGGGATCACCGATCAAATGTTGTCTTCGGAAAACAGAGGGGGCCGACAGTGTGTGTGCCCTTTTGTGTTGAAGCGAAGCACGTCGCGGCGGATTTCTTCGGTACCAGCTGTGGTGCATACGCTGGAGTCTCTGTGTATGCTCTTCCTTCTATACTAACACACTCTCTACAGAAGGGAAAGTCGTGATATGAATATAATGAGACATGGTGGAAGAAATAAAAGAAATCAAATTTTTGTATTGCCACCGAACAGCGTGGCGTATGGTATGACCCGTGGTTATTTGTACTTGTGTAAGAATCTGGTTTTGTTTTTTGTTGTTTTTTTCTATATTTGTCTGTCGTTGCCAGAAGCTGATGTATTTTCTACGCAGATCTGAGAAGTTTTGTTGTTCTGAGTGTTGTACATAGGTGGCGCTTTATGGCGTTTCGATCATAGCTTCTTACTGCAGTAATGTGCATGTCTGTTTCCTCAAAATCTAAGCAGTTGGTAGTTAACCAACCACCTTTGCCTCAGGAACTCTTGAAAACTAGGACGTAAATATGAGTTGTCTAATCACTATCGACATAGAGGGCGCCACCCACTGGCAAAGATAGTTGTCGATGTATTTCCGACCAATCACCGAAATTTTTCGAACTGGACATGCATCTTACTTTAGTAGGTTAGGTTTCTATGGGAAAAAATCATGGCCACTTTTTCTTTCTTCTATTTATTTACCTAGAGGTTCTCAAACTGTACGCCAATCCCAACACCTCTGCAAATGTAATTCATAATCACGCTTATTACCTTACCAAAACAAAAGGTTTTTTTTTTTTTTTAAATAAGCAATCTTGAGTTACCACAATTCTGGATATACAAAGGCGTCGATCATCAAGAAAGTTTGAGAACCTTTGACTGTCCTTCCTACTGTTTGTTTTGTTCTGAAATGTATTTGTGTAAAAAAAAAAATCTTCGGTTCGGAGTTGAATATCAGGAGGGGAAAAAAAATGCAAGGTGTATAACATAATATTTTACAAGAGGCGCTATAAAGCTGGTACTTACCTTCGATCAAGTTTTGCCTGTCGTTTTTGGAAACGAAGAATAATTCGAAGTATTCGATATTCGAATGATTATTAAATAATCGAAGAGAATCGCTTGCGCTAATATTTTCACATTTTTCGCAATGTCTGTCAAACAAGAAATAATCAATTTAGCTTTATAGAGCTTCCTTGTATATTCCTTATCCAAACAAGCGTTCTTTTATTATTTTGTCACAACAGCATGACGGCGTTCGATGTTAAAGTGCATATCGATTTTATTATCGCCAATACAATCGATTTTGTTATCGAAATCGCCAATACAAAACTTGCGCTTCGGATTCCCTGGTTATTCGAAAATTTTAGAGAAAAAAACACTAAAGTAGGGCAATATGCAAAAACGTAATTTTTTTTTCAATTCAATTAAAAACTTAAATGTATTATTACAAATAAAAGTTTTTTATTATATTGCAAATAAATGTTAGTTTTAAAAATGACCACATAAAACGAAACTTTTGTTACTTAAATTTATAAGTCTTAAATGAAAAATTCAAACCATAACTTTTCACTAAGCTTAATAGTAACTGAATGGCAAAACTTCAACATAAATATTAGACTTGTAAGAGTTTTTTTGATCAATTCATTGGAGAGAAAACTCATAAATTTAAAATTTCTGCATCCCATTAAAGTAATTCAAGCTAAAGTGATATCAGTATTAAATTCAATGGGCTTTTCGTATTATACTTACGATCAAAGAATTTTTAATGTAAAACCTAACTAAAATGCTATTAGCTGTTAAAATGTCACGATATTTTTTTGCACATAAGAAAATCTGTATGAAAAACATAAAAATTAGTCTCAAACATGAATTTTTTTTAACGATAATTACTAATTAGAACTTTATTTGACAACATTAAAATTCAAACAGTAATAAGAAAACGATAATTCCAATTAAAATTTAATTTGACAACTTTATTATTCAAAGGCTATGTCCTGACTACGCCACAAATGTTACAAATGCAACAAAACTTGGCGACTTGGCAGAGTCAGCCCCCATGCTATTGCATTGCTTGGCGCCCTTGGCGGTCGCCAAATTTTGTTGCATTTGTGGCGTTTGATGTCGTAGTGAGGACATAGCCAAACAACGATAATAAATGTAATCATTAAAAGAACGCATTTATTAAAGTAAACAGAACGTCACACTATCTCAAGTATTAATGCAAATTTTTTTAAAAATAAGTAGATAAGTCACAATTTGAAATATTCAACGTTTTGAAATAGCTTTATGCACATCGCCAATTTTTAAAAGGAACAAATACTTCACATTGCGCTTTTCTTTTTCCCGCCCATAGTAGAGTGACTAGATAATATCGGAACCGTGGCAACCCGCGTTCCCCAAGGTGTAACGGACGGCCGATCTCGCTATCTGCCCAAGAGGAAAGTAAATTGGCTCTGGTCGATATTGAGTGACTCTAGCCAATACAAAAGGCCTTTCCTTTTTGCACTGGGGAGATTTCTTATCACAGCTATTCTGTCTGCTAGTTGAGAATGTATCGACATATTGTAAATATATTACGGTTATATCTTATATAAAAAATAAATATCGCGTTTTTTAAAACACGTTTGAGATTTTTAACTTTCGTATGCCCTTTTTACGATAAAAGATTTGAATGAGAAAATGTGTAGAATTAAGGAATATGTAATTAAGATTAAAATTTATTTATTCGAAAACTTTAAAAGCAGCTTATATATATTTTACTTGTTTTTTCCCTATAAGATTAATATTTTAGCACAAGTTTGCACGCAGTACTTAGCTTTGGTCCGTCCAAATTTAGATGTGTAACCTTCTATATTTCCCTAAAAATAAAATAAACTATCGTAAAAGGAGTATAAGCTTTACTGTAAAGTATTACATTTTTTATTCATTAGACTTTAAGAGGGATTGTCAGTCCCATAGAGATAATGCATTAGTTTTCTAATCACAACTTCCGCAGAAGTATTGCTTTGCCATGTTAGCCCTTTTTTTTCCAGGTATGAGAATCAACATAACATCGAAATGAAACAAATTTTGAAACGAAAATGTTAGTTAGTCATTTAATTATATATTTATGAAGTTTTAAATGCCAAAAATTACAGCAGATGGCGACACTATTTTATAACTAATCAATTCATAATTACATAGCCGGATGTTATTTCTTTTCAATTTGTTTTAAATTGATGTTGTGATGATTCTCATACTGGTGAAAATGGATAACATGACAAAGCAATTCTTTTGGCAAAAATTATGATTTTAAAACTAAAGCATTAGCTCTATGGGACTGACAGTCCCTCTTAAAGCAATTGTTGTTGTTTTTTAAATTAATTTATAAAATTTTGAAATGCACGTGTCCTTTTGGTCAATAAAAGTAAAGCGAGATAGCTTTTAAGTTGTTATAACTTCCTCAAAATGTGATTCTTTGGATATTCAAGTAAAAAACTGTTTAATAAATAAGATCTTTTTTTTCTGAAACTAATGGAATAAGAATAAAATAAATGAAAAAAAAAAGAATAAAAGAATGATTATATGCAAGCGGGTTGTGTAGGTCAATTAGAAGTTACACTATATATTTTTTATAATTACGTGAAAAAAATCCGATTTTTACACTATAATTTTAATATCAGACGCGTGCGAAAAGTTATACTTTTTAGAAACAGTGATACAAAATTACTTTTTTTCACCCAAAAGCAGTGAAAAAAAGTACTTTTTTTTCACTTTTCATAAGATGCCAACATTTTAAATAAAATTTCTATTTCATAATCTTCATAAAATCCATACATTTATTGATCTGCTTTATTTATAAATATTATGCGCGTGAATTTTATTATTTATTTTGAATCAGTATCCATGTTCAAATGTTTGACTTTAAACTAAAAAATTAGTTTTCCTTTGTAGTTCCAGAGATTTATCGATGCCGATCTTCTTTACGTAAAAAAATTAGCACGTGAATTATTTTGAACCAATGAGATTTGATTTTTTCACGTAATTATAAAAAATAGTGTATGAAACACGTGTGAAAAGTAACTTTTAAAACACGTGTCATTATTCACTCGCTCGTACCTCGCTCGTGAAATAAAATCCACTAGTTTTAAAAAGTGTTACTTTTCACACTTGTTGCATAAATAACTATTTTAACTTGTATAGTTTTTGTTGTTTAAAGATAATAATAATAACCTAAACATATTTGTTATAAATGTTAATATTGGAAGGTATGTTCAATAAATGTTTCAATAATTCATAAAATATTGGTTAAACTTATAAACACTTGATGGACAGACACTAAAGAGTTAAATCTTAAAACAATATATCAATTTCTCGGGCCCATTACTTATACCCTAAAGTGTCGATTTAATTGAAATGTTGTCTAAATTTTGATAAATGGTTTTCAAATCTACATTTGATACTTTGAACAAGCCCATATGATCCTTTGCAGTATTTTTTTTTATTACGTATTTTCTTAAATCCTGGTGACCTACCGGGCACATTTCCAAAGAAATGTCAGACATTTAAGTTATGGATTTTTTTTTTTAAACTCAACACGTCCAAAAAAATATTTTAAAATCGAAGATAAAAAGTATAACAGACAAGAAATTTGTTATTCTAGCTTTGTTTTTTAAGACAATGGAGTTTTTTTTTTAAACTATTTAACTACACAGTTTAGAATTTTAAATTAAATAATTATCTGTTTTTAAAATTAAACATGTTTGTGTAATATATTTTTTGTTCTTACGCGTTTTTTCAACTTCTTGGAGGCTTTTAGTAGTTAAAAACTTTGAATTTGATATTAGAGTTACCATCGAATGGGGTAACTTTGGCCCAAGCAAAAAGAAACCTAGTACTATACTCGCCGCCAACCAAATTAGAACAAGTTAGGGATGGCGGTTTTTGAGAAAAACCGGATTTTCAAAACCGGTTTTCCACAAAACCGGTTTTCCACATAACCGGTTTCTCAATGGCAAAAAAACGTTTTTCCATTTTTTTTTTAAAAAGTTTTTTTAGTTTCTTATTAATTAATTGAAAACTTCAATTAATTTGTAAACTTTACTTTCGAATTTAACAAAAAAACAATTTACACAGTCAATTTTAAATGTTTAAAGTGTTTTGTTGAAAACTAAGTTCTACTAGGTTTTCTTCCTAATTCTTATTTTCTTATTATTTAAAATTATAATGTTCCTTTTTTTTATTCCGGTTTTTCTAATCGTTTTGAGTATTTTTATTAAGCTTTGCATTATTCCATCTCTATTTCCTTTACCTTTTTTTTTTTAAATTTAATTCCTCCCATTTGCTATCTATACCGTTAACATAGTGCAAAACTAATATTTTTTCCATAAAATTATATAATTAAAAAAAAAACGCTGATGGCGGTTTTTGAAAAAAAAAACGATTTCCGGTTTTTAGACGGTTTTTCCCCGCAGAAAACCGGTTTCCGGTTTAGACCGGCCTCATGAAAAGAAACGGTTTTTCAGTCAAAACCGAGGGCAAAAAAAACCGGTTTCGGTTTTCCATCCCTAAAGTGCAACAAGTAAGGGTGGTGGGAACTATAGCTTTCTTGAATAATTGTTTACTCACAAGTCAAGGCTTGAGTTCTTGCTAATTGAAAACGGAGTGGATTTACAGAAAAGTGACTAGGTTGGGCAAAAGTTACCTCATTCGGCAAATATTGTATCCAAAGAGTTCTATAGTAGGGTAGAGACTGAACCTACCAACCGCACCATGGACCAACACGGAGACAATATAGGGTGGCATGTGGGGCCCGATGGCCGAGTGGTTTGGATCGCCGGCCATAACGCTAGCAGTCCGCGCGCTGTAACGGGTGCGGGTTCGATTCCCGCCTTTGTCCTGGGTGTACTTCCTTTCTCAGTATCAAAATTATAAATTAACTAGCACTTTTGCCACTCTATTCGGGCTCCGTAGTGAGCCATGGCTGCCGATGCCAGCTCAGTACGAGTCGTTCCTCTACCCTACTATAGAACTCTTTGATTGCATCCTTTGAAAATGATTATCCCTCCAAGCCTTTCTTGTATCCGTCCAATTAGTTTTTAACCATCGCTATTTTGTACTTCGAATTTGTAGTTAATTGACTTAGTTTGAACAAAAATAGATAGCAGCTTTATGATTAGTTAAATTTAGGATTTTATTATTGGATGTAAAAAGTACTTGATACAGTTTAGTTTATCCTGAATTAATTATTTTATCTTTAACATGTTCAAAAAAAATGTGATAAAAATTTTCTTGAAGTAGTATTGGGGCCCATATTTTTTGATAGTATAAAAACCATTTTGTTTTTAGGGTTAACTGAATATCATTGCAAATTTAAAATGAAGTTCCACGAAAATACGATTGTACTTATTTAACCTACAGCATTAAAATAAATTACATAAATACTTCATTTTTTTTAAAAAAAAAAGGTTAATGAATAAACTCAATATTCAATACTAATATTGTTATTTTCTATTAATTTTCGCTCAAGCATTAATTATTGAAGACAGAAAAAAAATCGCATTTATTTCAACTAATTCCGGAATTTTGAGTGGCATCTAAAATAGTCAAATGACCTCAATAGTTCGCCTTCTTCCGAACACTCAGCCAGACGTTGGCAAGATTTTCGAATCCTGCAGCATTCGAAAATAGAACAGTGGAGTTCTTTTGCAAGCCAGCTCAGCGCATGTTTTTGAAGAAAAAACGCGGCCTTGTCTTTCCATACATTCTATTCGATTTTAGAGGACCTATAACGGCATTTTTTTTTCTAGGGTTAAATTTCCTACTTTCTAAGATCCAACTGCTAAGACAGTTTAAAGATCGTTTGTTTTAAAATTTAAACCATTAGAATTCGCAATAAAACTATTTTAAAAGGCTTAGAAGTGGAAATTGTTTTGTAGAACACACACCAAAAAAAATGCCGATTGCCGAAATTAAATTTAAAAATTTCGTTTTAAAAAGTTAGTATTTAATAGTAATTAGTATAATTAAAGTTTACATAAACAAATCACCGTTATTAAGGTTACACCCGTGCAACGCCGGGTTTACAAAGCTAGTAATAAATAAAATATAAGTAATTTCAATACGATAATTTAAAGCTAATTTAATTTCTTTAAAAATATTCTTTTTTTTTATTTTAATTTTTGAAAAAATATTTATACAAATAGTTTTCATAATTCGGAAAATAACCAAATGGGGGGAGGAGAGAAATCGTACAGTAACTTTCTTTTTTTTTTTAAATAAGGAGGTTGAATTTGAAAGATGTGTAAAAACTACTATATTTTAAACAATTGTTTAAAACGTGTTGTAGTTTGAGTTCTACTGAATTTGTTAAGCTATTGTAATTTTATGGAGTGTGTTGATTTTTTCGAAATTTTGCAAGCCTGTAAAATGATGAAAAATTTTGTATGTATTGACAGTATAAAATGTGTTGAAAAGTTTGTACTATTATAATATAAAATACTCAGTAAATAATATTTCTGAAAAAAAAAATGCTTTTATATTGGACTCACCATTATTTTTCTATTACTGTTAACCTAAATTTGTTTACGTTTTAACTTTTTTTTATTATTCTTGTACCTTAATTCCTCTACTTTAGTAGAAAAGAGTGCATAAGTCCAATTCTCCAATTTAGGACAAGGGCCTTTTTCCTGCTACGGTCATATTTAAACACCACGCAGAAATTATTTTTGCGACTTTGCACATAGAGAATTTTTTTTATAGTGTTATTACATCATCTTCTTATTGCCAACTAATTTTGCAAGAAATAATTAGAAAAATAAATGAATTTCATATCGTGAAAGTCAGGTCTTTGTACTGCATCTATGCTTTTCTAACAAACAATAACTGTATTTTTCCTTACAAAATGTGTTGTTTAAATCAAATGTATTTCTTAAATAAAAGGTTTATCAAACATATAACGATTTTCTAAATTATCATATTAAGAATGACATATTTGGGATTAGTTAGGCTTTAATTATTTATAATAATTTGTTATTTAGAAAGATTTCCTATACCTCTAATTGGGCATGATTCGGTTTTAATATATTTATTGAAAGTATACGTTAGAAAAATCTTATTTTGGTGTAGTTCAATTTTCTAGTCCCAGCTGGTTTTATTAGTTAAATAGTTTGTAGAAAGCCATATAAAAATACATTATCAGTAAATAATATATTTATATTTACTCAAATTTAATGTGTTTATTTTTATTGAAAGTGTACATTAGTAAAATATTTTTGTGTATTTAAGTTTCTAGTCCCTGCTTGTTTTGCTAGACAATAGATAGTTTAGAGAAAGCAACAACAAAAATTGTATCATCTGAAAATGTATTTATTGAAAATTTCATATATTTATGAAAACTATACTTAAATACAAACAATAAGATTTTACTCAAGTTTCTAGTTCCTGCTTGCTTCAGTAAATATATTGTTTATGGAAAGCAACATAAAAAAAACTAACAAAAAAAATAATATTAGTACAAATGTATTTATTGATATGTTAATATTTATTGAAAGTATACATTAGTCGTCATATTTTGTGTATTTGAGTATCTAGTCCCTACTTGTTTTATTAGTTAATAAATAGTTTATATTATAGAAATCAACTTAAATGAAGAGTACAGGGGAAAAACCGCTTAATTTCGTTGAAAACTTTCCTCTCGGGCCTCTTTGGCGATGAAAGCGAGTCATCGCCTAAACTGGTGTGAGGAAATCGGTTACTCAATTTGTTTTTCTCTCGCGGCAACCCTGATTTACGCCAGAGATCAGCGGACACGAGTCACACGTTTGTACCGCGAAAGAACCGAAAGGAAAACCGGTTTTCTGTTGCCAATGTCCGCCAAGCAGATACAATTACGGCACTACTCTAATAAATAAAGCGGTTCTTCCCCTGTACTCTTCAAATTGTATCACCTGAACATTTGATTTGTAATAGTGCAATGTGTATATTTTTAATTGTTTCCAAAATTTAGTTACAACGTGCTTTAAGTGTTCAATGTATTTAACCGTTTGTTGTGAACAAAATACCGAAAAGCAGTGGTGCTATACATTGACAAGGGATTATTGTGCCTATGTGTAGGGAGTGCGTTGTGGAACGTAGGTAACTGTGATTTATACGAAATTGAGAAAGAATAAATTAGGTTTGTTTATACACATGTGGTCTTGACTTATTTTTTTGAACAGAACTAAAAACAGACCCAGTTGTTGGACCATTTGAGAAGTTTAAAATTACACACAAAGATATTTTTTTTTAACTTCTATAACTTATGTATATTTTTTATGTTTAAAAAATATTTATTATTATTGCTTAACTAAATTTGTATTCAGTTGTTGGAAAATTTAAAATTACAGTTTGATTTTTCGAAAACATAAAAGTATATTTAACTAGGTAATTACTTTATTTAAAAAAAATAGAATGTATTGATACTTTTAATAGAATATTTTAATAAATATTCGTTGTTGATGCAATGATTTTAATGTCTAACAATTTTTATCATTCTTCAACCAATATTATACAACTAACTTATATAATACTAAGTAATTACAACCCAATTCTTATGAGGATGTAAGGGCTCGAGATGCTGTCTAGTATTCCCCCTGAAGCCACACGTATTTTTACAGGTGGAAGCAAACTGGAAAACGGTTCTTGCGGTAGCGGATCCGTGATTTTCCGACCAAACAAGGAACCCATTAATATCAGCAGAAGGACACCGAACCACAGTTCAAGCTATAGAGCTGAACTATTCACTATTCTCGATTCCCTCAGAGTAATAGGAAACGATGAAAGGGAGGTGAGGTTAATGGCCGATAGCCTTAGTGCCTTACAGTATTTGAAGAATTTCTATGAGGTCGGAGGAACCACAGCTGTGGCGATCATCGAGGAGCTCGATAGACTTTCGCGTTTTTTCCCAGTGCATTTAGTTTGGATACCATCTCATGTCAGTTTGGCTGGGAATGAACTGGCTGACGGACTTGCAAGGGCAGGCTGTGACCAGATCTTAGAGGGGGACAACCTGTTGGCTTGTTCAGATATTGGTTCCATTTACAAAAAGACAGCAACAGACTGGTGTCCCCCTCAGCACTCTTGGTATGGCGCTAAGAAACCAGGCGAGATTTCTAAAATTGCAACTATACAGACAAGACCAAACTGCTCTCTCCAGATTCAGGACGGGACACACAAAGAGTTTGAAGTCTGAGGCCGGAACCAAGCTGTTCCTTGACTGCCCACAACTGTCGTTGTAAAATATGAGTAAATAAAAACTTTTAAAAATTGATCACCAGATGGCGACACGAATTTTCTTCCGTTCGCATCTGGCCTCTGTAATATTTTTAATCTTCTTGAATAAATGTTCTATGCAATAAGACGTATGAAATGATTCTCTTCTAAAACTTCTATGCAGTTAGTTGAACTAAGTGAAACAAACCCTTGAAAGTTTCTTTAGTCGTGGAGGTGCTCAAGCCAGTCCCGAACACATACTCCATTGCCTCGGTTCAACGTGGAAGAACATCAACGACAACCCACTTTTATTTTTGGACTTTCTCAGGGTCACACACATCATGGAACTGGTCTAATTTTGATCCAGGGATATGTAAAAAAAAATCAGGATGCACAATAATTTTTAGATATACTGCAACTGCAATTAATAGTAGTTTGTTCTAACTTAAAACACTTAGAAAAACATTTAAGAAATATGAAGGTTTTAGTTAAATATTTAGAGTATACAAGTTACAAAAGAACACAGACAAGGATGAATTGAAACATAAAATGCTTTGTTGAAAGACAACAAAAACAAATTTATTATTTACAATTTTTCACAAAAAGCAATTTTTCAAAAAAAAAATTCTTTTTCAATACAAAAAGAAATGATCAATAATATACATCAAATAAAATAGCGCACATTGGTAGTCTTTTCCCCAGAAATGCTAAGCCTCCATTTCTACAAGAAAAAGTATAAATTAACGTTATGTACGTATTTAAAAAATTACAAAGAAAAATATTGAAAATTGTTACTGCTATCCACTCTATTACTATTAACTATTTTTCCCATTAACTACTTTAACATAATATATTTGAAAAAAGATCCTTCAAAACAGATCAAGTTATCTTTTTAAATGTATTGCATCATACTACATATTTATCTATTTTAGTGGGAATAAATAAGTTGAGCTTTTTGAGGTTATCTACTGCTAAAACGATTTTTAGCTTCCACACTACGTTTATAACGTAAAAAGTGGAAGGTATTATAATTGTTCAGTCCGTCTGTCTGTCCGTCACCCACTTTCATAGACCAAACTACAAATGCTACGGACTAGTGCGATACGTCAAAAAATTCAGTGCATCGAAATTAGAATACATTGAAAATTTCAGAAAAGAATTCGAAGTACTTCAATTATTAAAAAAATGGCAAAATTTTAATGCTAATTTAAAAAGCATAGGAAGCCATTTTTATTAGAATTAAATCACCATTGCCATTCGCAACAATCGCTCGAGAGAATTTAATTCTTTTAGACAATAAATCAAAATAAATTTATTTTTGCGACATCGATCAATTTGAAATGACATCAAATATATTTCACTACGAGATTCTTTGTATGTTGATATGAAATATTTTCATTCTCATTCTATTTAAAAGCGAAGAACATTACATATTTATTCTTTGAAATAAATTCATTTTTACAAAGGATAAGTAATAATTATTGAATTTTCGAAATAAAATAAATGAAACTAGCCCAAATTTAGCATGTAAATGTTTAATACAGAATTAATGCTGTGTTTGGCGCTTTTTTTACCTGTTTTAAATACAACTGTTGTGTGGAAGCGGGTTAAGTGACAGATTCTGTTACAAACCTACTTGTTTTTTAACTATGTTAAATAGCTTGGTAAAAAGTAATCTCGCACAGGGTGGTAACAAAATCCTTGAAAAAAAGTACCCTGATATTTCCATGATTTCCCTGATACTTTCATAAAAAAATTCCCTGATTTTTCAATTACTTTTTAGTTACATTTAGTTTGAATTATTGTCATACTAGAGCTGCATAAGAGCTATTGGCAAGGAGCGTTGTAATTTAGAACCACAGTCAAGTGCCAGCTGACACCCGAGTAGGCACCCAACACAACCGTTAATGGCGACATCATACGCAGCGTTGAGACTTTGGAACATATTTGACGTTTGATAATAATTGACAGTTTTTTGCTTCTGCGGTGATAGGAAGATAGTAGAGTTTACTTTTGTAGCTCCGTTTCAGGCCAATCGGACCAACCCGAATACTTTCTTTTGATCAAGAAGTGGTTGCTAGTATAGTGATCGCAAGAAAAACCTAAACCTGCTGTTTAAATAATCCGAAATGGAAAAAAATTCCCTGATATATTGCTTAATTTGAAAAATTCCCTGAGAATTCCCTGATATTTCCAGAATTAAAAAGTTCCCTGAGAATTCCCTGATTTCCAGGTATTCCAGGTTCTGTTACCACCCGTACTGTTTATAGTTTTCAAGAAGTACTACATAGAGAGGTGAAGTAAAATCTTATTCGTAAAATCAAATTAGAATAAACACTATACATATGAGACAAAAGCAATTCATTATTTAAAATTAATTATTAAATTATAGAATTTTTATTATAATTCCAACAATGCACGGCTTCAGTTCATGGCCTTACTTTACATCCTTTTTGGAGGATTTAAATCTTTACTTTGATAATATAGTGGTTGACTAAAAAGAATCTTCCCCTAACAATAGATTATCCAAATTCTAGATTATTAGCAATTGCGTTTTATTATTCTCTAAATGTTCACAATTGTGTTTTATTGCTAGATTTAGATTTTAGAAATTGCTGTATCGCATCTTATTTAAATTGTACTGATAAAAAACTCCTCTAAAACGACTTAAAAATAAATCTATGGGCGTACTTTGTACTTGACGGGCTAAATCCAGAGAATTGCCAGATCTGGACTAGCAACAGTCTACTTTACAGTCCCTGGACAAATTATTAGATGCACTGTATTTTTTTTAGTAATTTTATATTTCTTAAGAGTTTTTATGCAATAATAGTATATTTAAACTACAATATTATTGATTTTTATTTAAAAGAATTGTTGTAGACTACATATTTGTATATATTTAAAGATAATTATGATCATCATTCACATTCGACCGCTCGCGACTGACGAGCACGCACCTACTCTTTCGCGTAGGACTGGCGAGCCGAGACATCGGTTATTTTACCGTAAGCGGCCGCTGAAGCAGACGTTCGCCGACGATCCTGAGCTCCGGTGTACCATCGTGGCTGATCTTAGATATTATAAAAGCGTCATTGTGGCTTGGCCTATACTTAGGCCCTCTGATATCTAAGGGGAGTTCGAGACCCTCGGTGGTTTAGCACTACACCCCGAGTTGATTTTTGCTTGGATTTCTTATTTCATACAGTAACCCCACTTTTTCCGGGATTGGTAAGCGAAGACGCCTGATTTATCAGGGTTGGAGCCTCATCCCCTCTACAGTGCCGCTCCGGTACATTAGGGGGAGCCTCTCTCAGTGTTTGCGTGCTGAAACAGCCGTGTTGACTGATAAGCCGCACTCGCTTCCTTTAAGGTGGGACCCTACATCCCAACACACATATTTCAACGGTACATACACAAACAATTGCAATCATCCCAACATCCATAGCGGACACTGCACTGCCGTCCCATAGGCGACTATGGATGTTTCCATTTCAGAGGCAGGGAAGTTAGGTGCTTCACAGTTAGCGGGAGGGATGTTAAGTGTAGCGGATATAGAGCTACTACAGCCGGCCGACTGTTCTCTCTGGGAACGGATGGGTGCCTTAGATAAAGAGCATAATGCTCTTTTGGCAAGGTACCAAGCGTCTGGGAGCAGGGAGGGGAGTGACCGGCTGTATGAGCTTTATGGGAGTAGACAGGCTATTATGGAGGAGATATTAACACAGGGGCCGTGTAAGGTGGTTTTTGAGAAGAGGAGTAAGGAGGTTTTAGAACAGAATTTGGAGTCATTAGGTGGTAAGGTGGTTTTTGAGAAGAGGAGTAAGGAGGTTTTAGAACAGAATTTGGATTCATTAGAGAAGGAGTATAGGGCCTCGAAGGGTGATGGGTTTAAGAGCTCTTCGAAGAGTTTCAAACGACCCCGGGTATGCGTTAGCCCCGGGACGTTTGAAACGGCGAATAAGTTTAAGGCGCTGGAAGACGAACAGCAGGAAGAGGAGAATGAAAACGGCATGGAGACCGATTTTCACAGTGTCCCCAAGGGGAAAGTTAGGATTCCACCAATTGTCATCACTAATCAGAACATTAAGTGGAAAGAACTGGCCAAGTCATTGAAGGATGCTGGCTTAAGCAACTTCTCTGGCAAAGCCACGGGGACGACTTTGAACGTAAAAGTCGCCACCGAGACAGATTATAGGTTAGTAACATCACATTTGGCAGATAAGGGAGTCCCCTTTCATTCATACAAATTAAAAAGTGAGCGCACCCTCAAGGTGGTATTGAGAGGTGTTCCCGCCGATTTAGGCGCGGCCGAAGTAAAGGCTGAACTGAAGAACTACGGTTTCGAATCAGAAACTGTTTTTCAGTACTCCCATATTATTAATGGAGAGAAGAACTTCATTCCCGTCTATTTCATAGAGCTTCTGAACACAACACAGAACAAAGAAATATACAACATGACCGAATTTATGTACCTCAAGGTCACAGTTAGCAGCTACAAAAAATCTAAGGAGCCCACACAATGCCATCGATGCCAACGGTACGGTCATGCACAATCAGGCTGTTCAAACCCCGCCAGGTGTGTTAAATGCGCGGGAAGTCATCTGACCGTGGATTGCCCAACCAAGGGGCGCATTGAGTCGCCCAAATGCGTTCTTTGTGGGGGTGACCACACAGCCAACTACAGGGGTTGTTCTCAAAGACCCATTCGCAGAGACAACGGCCAGAATACTGCCGAACACAACATACACAACCAACAAACCATTAGGCCAACACAAACACATAAACCTGTCACTAAAGAACAGGCCGCCATAAACAAAGTTAACGAGGCTAGACCACTGATAAAAGCCGCTCCAGTCAGGACCGGCTTTAGCTATTCAAACGCAGCAGTGGCCGGACCCTCATCTTCACCACAACAACATGCTCACACTCCAATAATCAATGAGGTGGAGACACAAGTCGAAACCAATTCTCTACAACAACAACACGGGGAAACCCAAAGCACACCCAAACAGCAAGTTAATGCTCATGAAGAAGAGGGGAATGTGTTTGAAATCCTCCGAGACTTACAGAAGTTCCTTAAGAACTTCAACTTAAAACGGGTCCTAAACCTGATTAAAAATGCTGCTACAGACTAAGGTCAGCGAATGGTATTATGGAAAAGTTAGAAGTAGGTTTGGGTATCTTTGAGGAGCTAATCACAATGTGTAATTATGAATAATCACCACAACACTCACAACAAGACATACAACCCCACTTTCTACACAAATGTCGGCTTTGCCAACCTTAATGGCCTTAAAAGGCAGATACACGAGTTGAAGGAGTTCATCAGAGATCAGAACATTGACATCATGCTTTTAAACGAGACACACTTAAGACCATGTGACAAGGCTAGGATTGCTAACTACACACTGTTTAGGAATGACAGACTACACAACAGAGGGGGTGGTGTGGCCATTTATTGTAAGAGAAGCTTTAAATGTACTGAGTACATTCTTCCCCAGCTTAATTCCATTGAGGCGTGCGCTGTAGTACTGGAGAACGAAAATTTTGGTGAAGTGCTTTTTATCTCAGTCTACAACCCGCCGAACTCAAAATTATTAAACAGCGATCTTGCTGCTCTCATGAATTCTGGCCTACCAACTATTCTTGCAGGAGACCTAATGCTAAAAACACCCATTGGAATTGTAGGGCAACAAACCCAAACGGTATTATCCTCAAAAAATTCATTTTAGACCAGGGAGTAACTCTGGCTGCCCCTGACGAACCAACCCACTTCCCAGGCTATATCGACCATAGACCAGACATCTTAGACATAATGCTCCTTAAGGGCATTCCCCACATCCCTCATCTTAAAGTTCACGACAGCCTTTCCTCTGACCATAGCCCAGTGACTTTTACTTTTTATGGCCTCACCAAACCCCCTGAGAGAGTTAGGTACAAGACAAACTGGGAAACATTTCACACAAAGTCAGGAAACAACATCACAGTCAACCCTAACATGACCACTACAGATCTCATTGACAATGCCATTGAACACCTCACCACAAAACTCAAACAAGACATAGACAGCAGTTCAAAACCCACTAAAACCAACACTGACACTAGGCTTCCACACTACATCAGAGACAAGATTAGGGAGAAGAACAGACTTAGAAAGGAGTACAAACACACCAGACACCCACCCACCAAAAGCAGATGGAACGAAGCCTGCAGAGAAGTTAAAACACTCATCACTGAACACAAACAAGCTGAATGGGAAGACACAGTTATGAGGCTCTCCACACACGATAACACAGTTTGGAAAATGGCGAAAGCCCTCAAATCCAAGCCACAACTTATTGGTCCTCTTAAAGGACCAACCTCACTCATCTACACAGAACACGGCATGGCAGAGCTTCTAGCTTCCAGCCTACACAACCAGTTCTCACCACATCAAACTCCAATTAACTTAGAGCTGGTTGATAGTATTAGCAGCGAAGTAGAAAACTACTTAGCAATAGAGCCCACCACACCTATCACCCACACTACACCACAGGAGATCAAAAACTCATCAAAACACTCGATCCAAAGAAGGCTTCTGGTTATGACCAAATCTCAAACACTGCCATCAAAAACATTGACAACATGGTCATAGTCCACATTACCAACATCTTCAACGCTTGCCTTAGGTTACACTACTTCCCCAGCAGATGGAAAAGGGCCATTGTTGTCCTATTCAAGAAACCTGGGAAAAGTCCACTCCAACCCAACAACTACAGACCGATCAGCCTCTTGCCTTGTTTGGCTAAACTGTTCGAGAAAGTCATTAACATCAGGCTACAACACTTCATCAACGAAAACAACATCATCAACACCAACCAATATGGTTTCAGACGGGGACACTCCACAGTCCATCAGGTTCACAGAATGGTTGAAATTATAGGACAGGCTTTTAACAACAAGGAAGCGATAGGGGGAGTTTTTCTGGACGTGGAGAAAGCTTTCGACAGTTTATGGCATGAGGGCTTAATCAGCAAACTCATTACACAAAACATTCCAAAGACCCTCATTCACATCATCAACTCATTCATCACAAACAGAGTCTTTCAGGTCAGAGTCAACAACACACTTTCCACTGTCACAAACATCAGAGCAGGAGTCCCACAAGGTAGCATTCTGGGCCCCACACTTTTCAATCTTTACATCAATGACTTCCCCACTTTTGACAATTGCATCACAGCCCAGTTTGCAGACGACACAGCCATACTTGCCAAATCTAAACACGGTGACATTGCTTTCCACAAACTTCAGACAGCTTTAAACACAGTCCAAACATGGTGCGAAGATTGGAGAATTAAGATTAACGCGCAGAAGAGTGAGTCAGTCCTATTCAGGAGACACAAAATACGCAGACAATATGACACACACCTTGAGATCTTCGACACAGACATTAATAACAGTAAACACACCAAATACCTCGGTGTTTACTTAGATGACAGACTTAACTTTCGTGAGCACATAAAGCAAACATTAGGTAAAGCTACAGGAGCCAGTATTAGTTTAAACCCTATCATTGGCAAACACTCCACCATGACACTTAAAAATAAGCTCACGCTCTACAAGACAATGATTAGGCCAGTTCTGCTGTATGCCTCTCCGGCTTGGGCTGCAGTCCGAAGAACACACAGACAGAAACTTCAAACATTTCAGAACAAAGCACTACGTAGAATTACAAACGCCCCTTGGTTTGTTAGGAACTCCATTTTACACAAAGACCTTGGGATTGACACCATAGACACTGCCATCCTCACTGCTTCACACAACTACAACACCTCACTACAGAACAGCACATATGACAACCTCAGACAAATTGCAGACTATGACCCTATTGTTGAACAGAAGTTCAAACGTCCTAGGACCATACATCACGACCCAGATTGGTGATTTTGACTTGCGTGTCAACTCGACATGTTCTTTTTGATTTTTTCTTTGACGATGCTTTACGGCATTTTTGTTTTGTACATGTTCTGTCCATCTCATTGTTGTTTTGTGATATATTTTCTAAAAATGTTTTTTATATTTTGATCACTAATTATTTTTTCCCTTTCAGAAGTTTTTAGATCCTGCTTTGCAGAGCCCTTGCGGCACACTTTTCCAGTTTACAGCGAGGACTTGGTCCAATTTTATTCCCAGTCACAAGTTAACCCCTTTATGGGAAGCTTTCGATGAAGGAGTAAGGGCGCCTCGCGCCGACACTCGTCAGTTAATGTTCGATTTCCGATTTCCGATAATTATGATTAATTATGATTAAGATTTATATTAATTATAAGATTATTTATGTGTGGAATCATCATCCTCAAATGCAGGAGACAGTACAGTCTTGCATGGATAACATGCCGCGCAGAATTAAAGCTTTGATAGCGGCTAAAGGTGGCTCTACTCAATATTTACTTTTACTAACATTCATTTCACTTTTCTTTCAAACTTAATAAACTTATGCTTTTCTAAATGAATGCTGTTTTATTTATGTCCAATAAATCGGTAATTGATTGGATAATATAAAAATAAAAAACAAATCCATTTAAAATAGTAAACCGGTACAATATCACCCGGTCATTAATATTTTACATGAAATCTTGCAGTGCGTCTAATAATTTGTCCAGGGACTGTACAATAAACAGGACAGCAATGCAATGTAGTAGTCCAGTCCTACGCTCCTCTTTTCAATCAAAATAAAACCAAAACTTTTTTCTCAGCAGAGCTGCTTTTTTTTTTAGCCAGAGCAGCCTTTTACAGACTCTCTAGAACTGAGAGCCATTTTTTGTGGCACCATCTACTCAGCTCTCACTACCAATTTTGACGCTCCGATTACAATGAATCCAAGCTCTGAGTATGTTAAAGTATACGGAGATCCAATTTGGCAGAGAGAACTCAAGTGAAATGGGTATTCAAGGGATCTTTTATAAGCCACATAATCATATAACATACGATGATTTTCACGTTCTGAACATCTGCCGACTGAATTGGGGCCATTGAGCTAGAAGGGAAACTGGAGCGAGGCGAGCCGAAAACCCACACACACCCTTTTGAGCGAACCGGGCAGAAAAGGACTATTTTCCCTACACTTGTATGCAATGCTTGTATGAGACCCCTCTATCATATTGACTTGGGCTCCTAAATGTATTTCTAACATTTTTAGTTCAAAAAGAAATGAACTTTCTTTAACTTTAAATTCCAACTTTTTTTAAGAAATAACCATGTGGATCACTAAGAACCAGTGCAGACGAACCCAATAGCGAAATAGGCAAGTTTCTAGGTTTTCTGCCCGGTTCGTTTGTGCTGCAGTGCCGTGTATTCCTCCGCGTTTCGTTATTGAGCCGTATCGTTTGCTGCCCTGTTCAGTGAATCACACACTTCACTCCACGTTTCTTCTACCTCAATGATTGGGCTTGAACCAGCAATTTAGGGCTTATGAGGCGGACACGTTATACCTCTAAGCCACTGAGCCGCTACCTTGTATTTTGTATTGTGCAATTGAAAGTAAAAACTTACCATCATCATCATCTTCCTCACTATCGTCTTCATCCTCATCAGACGAACCATCATCATCATCACTGTCATCACTTCCAGATTCATCGGAACCCAGCCACTCCAAATTGCTCGTGGAATACGGAACGATCGTCCGCCACTCGTCTAACTTATGAACGTCCAAGGAATAAAAGTCGGACAGAATCAAGTTCCGGTGTTCTTCTTCCACCTGCCAGACATGAAAGTGCAAAATTGTCAAAAAGGCTGAATACTGAATTCAAAAAAAGTTTTGTGCACTCTCGGCATAACGATGTACCAGACCAATTAAAATTTACTTATATTACACTGCTCAAAACAATTAGGGGACCACATTGCGTACTTTTCGCTCCCAACTTTTTATTTTTTATTTTAAAAATCTGGGAAATTTGTTAAATAGATTTATTATGCCTCCAGAATGAAATGGTAAAAAGCAGGGGGAAAATCTTAATTTTTTTAACTAAATTTAAGGGGGAGGAATTTGGTATCATATCTTTTGAATAAGTTAGAACAATAATTTTTCCAAAGTTTTATTTGTTAAAAAAAATTAAAACCTATTTTCAAACATCTAAAAATGCAAGCATGAAGAATTTAGGGTCAATTTCTTTAATAAAATTATTTCAGAGTGAATTTTATTTTACCATGTTTTTCTTATTTTCATTTAATTAAAACAAACATTATTTAATTCTTCAAAAGACATGATTCTTCCATCTAACGATAAATTAATAAGTGTGAGCTTAAATGAGTGAGAAAAAAAATAACAAGCTGATGATTCCAAATGGAATCATTGGGGGTGAAAGGGTTTAAACCATGTGCTCCCCTAATTGTTGTGAGCAGTGCAGTTCCTATAAAATACACACATAGAAAAAACAATGCATAAATAATGTAATTAATTTTAACATTAAATATGTATATCAATGACATATATTGAATCATATTTAATAAAAATAAATAAATCTGATAACCATTTAACCATGAAGTACTAGTACCATTTACGAGCTTAGAGGAGATTAGAATTTTTGATTGCTTATTTGTCTTGAAATGGCAGTAGATTCCGTTATTTTTATAGTTCAGGACGGATCGGTCAACCAAACTTCACTGCATCATGTCCTAGTCCGTAGGATACGAATGTAAGAGCTCAGTAGGATATACTTTTTTCCAGTTCAGTTGAGATATCGGTTAACCAAATTTTAGACATTTTATTACTATTAAAGATAAGGCCGCAACTTGCATCGGCCAAAATCCTTAAATGAACAAGCACATAAATCCTAAATGAAAAATATATATTTAAGGATCGAGGTTAATTCAGATTTTTCATTTCTTTTCCTACGAGATAACCGAATTTTGTATTTAATTTTTTTTTCTATCAGCTGATCAGCCGAAATAAACGGCTCATACGTTTGATCCCCTCCCCCTACAGGGTTAATACCCGATCCATGATAGTGAAATTCAGGAGTTTCTAAGGAGTTTTACAGGAGTGCAGCAATGTGAATTCAGGAGGTAACAAGGAATAAATTAAATATGTCTTTCTTATTGTATTAGTCTAGTGACTTCACTGCACCTCAAATGATGAAACAAAAAAACAAAATCGTTGCTTAAAGAGTTGTGCGGTGCATTATGAGACATTAACTAGTATCACGATGTCCGAACTCGCGATAGACTTATTAAGAAGAAGACTTATTATTCGCAGTAGACTTATTTCGAATAAAGTAAGGGAGAAAAACAGCAGAGAAAGGGGGGGAAACAATTTGTGTCGGCAATTTTTTCAGGAGAGGGGAAAAAATATCAGGAGACGGGACACACATTTCAGGAGTTATAGAGGCCAGCCCTTAGGTACAAAATTAAATTCAGGAGTTTTTCAGGAATTTCAGGAGGCATACGAATCCTGCCCTTATATATGGGTCACAATTTCTCAAGGGTTCTGCATTGATCTCAGGATCAGCCAAAATGAGATTAAAAAAGGTGGAAAACTTTCATGCCTTACCTGCCCACCGTACATGTACAGAATTCCACTTTTCACCACCAGGCTCGCGCTCATTCTTGCCAGTGGAACGAAGATTTCGGTGGCGGAATTGTCAGACACGGTGGCAACATCGGAAGAGGGTCGTTTGGATGAGGTGGAAGGACCGATCTTGACGGTGAAGATGCTGTCTTCGTAGGTTTTCACTTCGTTCTGTAAACAGATGGTGGAAAATTAGAACTCAGAACTAATAAGTATACTTCTCAAAACAATAAAGGGGAACGAATGGTTTAAACCCTTTCAGCCCCAATGATTCCATTTGGAATCATCAGCATGCGATATTTTTCTGACTAAGTTAAGATCGCAGTTATTTGTTGTTAGATGGAAGAATCATGTCGTTTGAAGAATTAAATAATGTTTGTTTTAATTAAATGAAAATATGAAAAACATGGTAAAATAAAATTCATCCTGAAACTATTTTTATGAAATAAATTGCCCTAAATTCTTCCCACTTACATGCTTAGATATTTAAAAATTGATTTAAATTTTTGAAAAAATTCTTGTTAGAATTTATTCAAAAGGTTATGATTCCAATTTCCCTCCCTTAAATTTTAGTTTAAAAAATTAAGATCTTTTTCCCTGTTTCTTACCATTTCATTCTGGATGCATAATGAATCTATTTCACAAATTTTAGATTTTTCGAATAAAAAATAAAATGTTGGAACTGAAAGGATTAACAAAAGTACTCAAAATGCTCCCCCAATTGTTTTGAGCAGTGTACTTTAAATTAGTTAGGGAGAGCAGTAGTGCCAAAACTGACATTCTAAATGCAACCATACTTAGAAAAATACATGGATAAACAATACTCTCTACCTATATGTTCAATTGATAACCAAAATAATAATATGCAAAGAAAACGCCGGTTATCAAGCTGATTGCCAATTAAAAGGGACTGTCAGTCCCATAGAGCTAATGCATTAGTTTTGAAGTCACAACTTTTGCAAAAGAATTGTTTTGCCATGTTATCCCCTTTTCAACAGGTGTGGGAATGATCATAACATCAATTTAAAATAAAATTGAAAAGAAAATAACATCCGGTTATTTAATTATCGATTGATGAAGTTTTAAAATAGTGTCGCCATCTGCTGTGTATTTTTGGCATTTTAAAACTTCAACAATCTATAATTAAATGACTGGATAACATTTTCGTTTTAAATTTGTTTCATTTTGATGTTAGGTCGATTCCCCATACCTAGGGAAAAAGGGCTAACATGGCAAAGCAACACTTCTGTGATGCCCAAACTAATGCATTAGCTCTATGGGACTGACAATCCCTCTTAAAGATGAAGAACATTACTTACATAAAGAGTTGGTCAGTGGCCATACAACCCAGATTAGCTCCTCAATATTGTAAAGAAAATAATCAGTAACTTGTTAGCCCCCACATTAAGGTAGATAGGTTAACCCTCTGAGAGCGATACAGACACCGAAACCCGTCATCTGACATTCAGGCTTTCCACCAACACAAAGTATTTAAAGATGTGTATACTTTATAAATTTTAAAAGTTGTTGTGATTACAAGTCTGTGTAGACCTAGATCGGCATCAGCCAACAACCATCCGAATATGAACTATAAACTCTGAGACTGTGACCCTCTGAGAGCGATACAGACACCGAAACCCGTCATCTGACATTCAGGCTTTCCACCAACACAAAGTATTTAAAGATGTGTATACTTTATAAATTTTAAAAGTTGTTGTGGTTACAAGTCTGTGTAGACCTAGATCGGCATCAGCCAACAACCATCCGAATATGAACTATAAACTCTGAGACTGTGACCGCAGAACTGTTATTATATATTGTGTGAGCTGTTGTTGCAACGCCCCTTGTTGCCACTACCATGTTTTGTTGTTAATTAAAGTTCTGTTCTAAACCCTGGTGTTTTCCTTCCGGACAAGATGCACACTCAACGTCCAACAAAAGTATGGAGCAGTCATTTACAATCATCTACTAGAGAAATATAATTTCTAGTAATTTAAAAGTAATTAAACTTTCAGTTAGAATTTTAAATTTCCATCTCAAAAGAATACACTTCAACAAAATTATGTATCCATTTAAACGGATGTTTTGTTTTATGTTCCTGTTTATTACAACATTTATCTTCAATTTCAAGAGCAGAAATAGTTCGATAGAAGAGGATTTGAAAAATAGGCAATAATGAGAAACTTGTTAGGCCCAGTGGCTTTGTGGTAGTGCTTCGCATTGCAATGCCACAGGTCCGGGGATCGAATACCGGATTGGGCGAGGTTGACCCATCCTTTCATCCTTTGAGTGGGCCGTTAAAATGGGTACCAAGCATGCTTGGGAACTAAACACTGGGGGTTTCGCGTGAGGCTGACCACCTTACCGGGACATATGCCTAGCACTCCAGAGACCTAGGTCACGAAAGCTGAAATGGGCACGGCAGGCCTTGGCCCAGTAATGGACTGTAGCGCCGAGTAGTAGAGAAACTTGTTGGCAATCAAAGCAAGATAAATATGTTAAATCGTCAAGAAAAAAATAGCCTCCTAATATCCTCTAAAACAACTTTTTAAACGGATGATATATTATACATTCCTGTTACCACAAAATTTATCTTAAATTTTAAGAACTGAAAAAACTTGATGGAAAAGGATTTGTAAATTTCTTCGGCTTTAATTACAGGCATGGTTTTTTATTTGTACAAAAAAATGACGCAGTATGAAGGTAAAACACGATTTTGAAGGTCTTACAAAAATCTACAACAAAAATAATTGTTGAGGCTTATGACCTTTTTCAGCAGTAAAATTTAAAGGCATTTTGACAAAAGGCAAGAATTTATAATCTTACATTATGAAAATATTGAGGAAGCTAGGTTTGTACTTTCACACACATCACTTAAAACAAAAAAAAGTGTTTATAAGACTTAAGATATCAACACTCATAAAAATTAATGTGCCCCTCAGCAAATATAAACCAGGTTTCGATATTAGCGGGTGCACCGGTGCACCTAAAAAAAATGTGCACATAAGTTTTCAACTTGGGTGCACATCGTGCACCCAGGTTCCGAAAGTCGTGAAACTCCCGCGTTCCGTAAGTCGCGAAACTCCCGCGTTCCGAAAGTCTCGGAACTCCGCCGATCCGAAAGTCGCGAAACTCCCGGGTTACGAAAGTCGCGAAACTCTGGCGATCCGAAAATCGTGAAACTCCAGCGATTCGAATACATCTATTTTGATGACTTTTGGTCGTTTTTTGTTCAAATTCATGACTCTTCATGACAAAATTTACCCTATGTCCAAATTCATGACTTTTCATATGCGCGGAAACCCTGCATTTAGTCAATTTTTATGAAGAATAGTTTCTTTTTAACTTGTTATTTATATTATATGTGTGCACATATTTATATTTGTGCACCTGGCATAAAAAGTTAATTTCGACAACTGATATAAACCATTAATTGTTTAGAAACTCTTTGCAAAACATACTTTCAAATATGTTGAGAAATTTGTTTACATACAGAATATACATGTAGTATTCTACTTTTAAAACAATGTTTTTTTCTTTGCCATCGGGTGCTAAGTTGCCATGTACAGCACCCTTTCCTTGTTCCCCTTATGGTTTATATTAGGCATCCTTTCTCCTTATGCAGAGAATCAGCTTTCTTATTCTACCTTATCAGTGACTTATGAGTTTTAAACCACATTTCCAAAACAAGAACTTTACAAACCCCTTCGGAGATTCCAGCTTTCTCCATGACTTCTGCAACCTCTTCATCCACCTCTTCCTCCCTCCCCTTTCTCCTTTTCCTCCCCTCTGTGGCCAATTTCTTCCCCCCGTGGATGGTGACAGGCATCCAGCGCCCTCTGGCGAGATCCAACGAATACAACTCGTTCTGTAATTAGAAAAGAACATAATTTAACAATCAATAGAACTCAATATAATTTGATCGATATATTATAATTAGATTATTTTCTTGATATATTTACTAGTTTAATAGAACTAGTTATCACTTATCACAGAAACATTTTAATGATGTTTAGACAGTTTTGCATTACGCAAGCTATAGAGGCGAACAGTATATCTTTATGAACTTTAAGAGAGCAGATCATCTTAATAGTTTAGGTAAATTGTTCAAACAGTTTGACTTATAATTTGATGTAAAATACTGCAAAACACAAAACTCCTTAAACTACAATATTAAATAAAATTTATAATGTTTTACTTTGAAAAACAAGGATTAAAATCTATAATAATAAAAATGAAGTTTTGTGTGTTTGTGTGTGTGTATGTCTCTTATAGACTCATAAACTTGACATTTGCTTGACTCGTAACTTGGCACAAATGTGTAGTTCATACTTAAGTTACAGATTTTGAACTTTCAGAGCTTAAAATGTTCTATTTTTAGCGAAAATTCGAATATTCTGAAAAAAATTCACCACTTTCGCTAAAAACCTATAATTTTTTTCCTTTCATGATGCCATTCGGCAGAAGAAATTAAATAAAACTTTTAGGAAAATAATTCAAATTAAAAATGTTAATTTTATTCAGTTGCCAATACCTTCAGAAACTAAATTCATTATTTGAAAAATAATTGACATGTTTCAAGTGACGTAATTCCGTCCAGTCTCCATTCCAGGATTTTATTGTGGGTTCAGGTAATGATTTTTTCATGGATGGTTCTGTTGTTTGCAAATATGCATATTTAAGCTATTTCCGTGAATTATAACTATGATGGATGTTCAAAGATAATGTACTAGAGCTGCATATTAGGGTTAACGTTTTATTATTTGCCAAATACGTTGCCAAACTCGCATTCTTACTAAAGCGCAATGATGTTAGATTATTGTTAAATGTTTGAATTTTGTTTAAGTTATTTATTGAAAACAGAAAAAATAAACCAGAATACATTTAGTAAAAGTATTTGCAAAAATATTCAATTTAGAGTAAATTGGCTAGAATTCTTTTGGAAGAATTGGCTTAGACTTTTCCGTTAGATTAACACAAAGAGAAAACTTTGGTTTGAAAACAGCTTCGAAATTAAGATTATACCCACCCTGAAAACACTGGTGAGTCTTTCTTCGTCCGGATGGTCATCTTGGACACCCCCAAAAGCGTACAAGACGTCATTTGGTGTGACAGCGCCGTAGAAACCACTCCTGGCTGACGGTGGGATTCCGGTGGGCTTGGCTTGCACCCATTTCCACTTGGGAGGGGAGGTACGCTCTGGAATTGAAACAAGAAATTACTCTGGTTTGTCACACAAGAAAATCTGGATTTTACAGTCTTTTAAAGTATTAAAGTTTAGTAAAGTGAACACAACTGTTTAAATTAATATGTGGTACCCAGATGTACCAAAAAGCTTACAATGAACTGCTTAAAAAATACAAACTTATTAAAAAATAGGTTACTATTTCATATACTAACTATATCTATTTCAATTACTTAACCCTTATTCTCATGATCATCGATTTTTTTTTTTTTTTAATTTTTCTAATTCATTTTTTTCTGTTTTTTTACAGCTAAAATAAGATTATTTAGTGTCAAACCTTTCTAAAATAATTAGTGCAGTAATAATTAGTTTTATAAAAGGTAGCATATATGCAACCTTCAGTTTTTAGCTTGTATTTTTTCCAAAAACAGTTGGAATCCAACAACTTAAGCAATTTTGTAAAACTACAGAACATAAGAAATGTGAAAAATATTTTTCAAAGTAAAAAAAAAAAATTATATGAAAATAATTCAATGAACTTTCCTTGTACAGACGACGGGACATGATGCACAAACACAACAACCCAACAAGTTACCTTCCTCTAAAACAAAAATAATTTTAACTTTGTACATTTTTTCACTCTGAACGAAGCTTCTATACTGTTCTCTAACAATAACAATGAACATACTAGCTGCGTCACTTAAAAAACCGAAAGTAGTGTGAAAAACCCAGTAGCATATATGCTACTTTTGGAATAGGTTAATACAAAATATAAGAATGAAAATATGCGATCAGTTGAAATCAGGAATAGAGATTGTGTTTTCTAATGTTTGGAAGGTCGAAAAAGTAGTTCGAACATTGTTCTGTCGCTAAACACTCTACAGATCGAACTAAAAGAGCTACACACTTTGGTAGGACTACAAATTTGGTACTCGAATTCCTAGTACTAGTACTTGATTAAAATATAATTAAAAAACAGTGATAAATAATTTAAGAAAACTTAATTGAAATACATTATATAAATTCAAAGCACCTGTTATCGTTAATTGTATATTTTTGACTCAATTTTGTATAGAATTTTAAAAAAATAGATCCTTTACTATAACATCTTGTATTCTAAGACCAGGGCAAAATTTTAGTGATCTAAGAACCCTTTATTTGTTGTTTTAGAAAATTATTCAAAACCCTTGCTAGCTCCTAGTGCCTAGCTCCTAGTACCTAGTACTTGATTAAAATATAATTAAAAAACAGAGTGATAAATAATTTAAGAAAACTTAATTGAAATACATTATATAAATTCAAAGCACCTGTTATCGTTAATTGTATATTTTTGACTCAATTTTGTATAGAATTTTAAAAAAATAGATCCTTTACTATAACATCTTGTATTTTAAGACCTTCTAACTTATGACTAAACCTTCCTTATGACTAACAACCTTCTAAACTTATGACTAAAACTATTATAGTCTCATACAGAGTAAAATTGTGATTTTTTTTATAAACCAAATTTATTTAAACAGCATTACTGTTGTGGGCATATAAATTAAGTATCTAGACAAATGACCTGAAGCATTGTTGTAAGCTTTCTATAACCCTAACTAATAAGTCAGTTTAGCAACACACTGATTTTTTTTTCAGGGCACAAATAGTCTGATTCATTGCTGTGGTTACTGCAGTTTACCTGCTTACAGCAGATAATTTTAGCATTTTATAAAATCATTTGAGCCAACAGAGAACTAAAATCTAAATATTACCATCCAATTGCAAATAATACATGTCAGTGTGGGCTATTCCTTTGTCCACATCTTTTTTAACTTTTTCGCGGCAGTATCCCCCGTACAGAAGAATACGTCCGTCCGTCAAAGGTGCCAGGAGACAACCAGATCGGGGAGAAGGGGCTTTACCCACAGCCTCAATTTTACTCCATGTGTAGGACTCGAGGTTGAAAGCGTAGACATCGCTGAAATATTTGTAGTCCCTGTGAAAGGATAAAAAAAATATGATAACTTTTAATAGTTTTGCTTAGGATATTTATTAAGAAATTGTGCACAACATTTCTGAAAAATACATGACTAACTTATGATGCAGTACTTGTATAAAATATGCTAAAAAAAGATTATAATAAGATAAACTTCTTCCGAAAAGTAATTCACTTTACTTCAAAACAACTTAGAAGCAGCTACCTTTTAAAATACACATGCACCTTATCGAGAAAGCAAGGTGTCTCGCAAATGATTTATCATGCGAGGATGAGAATTTAGAGAATGTGACTAATACCTCCAAACCTCGCACCCAACCCACACACTTTTAGCGTTTGATCATTTGTAAACTCTTTTTCGACGTCTTTGAACAGGGTGACGACTTTTCCTTCTCACCAAACGAAGAGTACAGGAGGAACAACCGAGACGACTTTCTGCCTCTGCCATTATGTGTCTCATCTAGATCGTGTGTCAGGGTTGTTATGATTTTACCCAACCCGAAAAAACCACTTGAAGAAACCCAAGTGGGCAATTGAACTTAAAATTGCCTTCACTGAAAATTAAAAAAAGTAAAAACATTTTATACATCCAAAAAATATACATTTCATATCATTTTTAATCAATATTTTAGTATTATTCTTAATATATTTTTACATTTTTGTACCTTCTATATTTAAAATGCATTCACAAATTTAAATTTATACTAATTATTTAACAATTAAATGTAACAAATACATTTTATAAAATTATAATTTAATTTCTACGTTACAAATTCGGATTATATATTTTACACATACACAACAAGCAATACTTGTTCTAGACAATACATTTATAATTTAAATATACATTTATCTACAACTATATGCAATTATTTTTTAATTGTTCTAATTTAAATTACTTCATTCCTGATTATGTCTCTCAAGATGTTCAGTTAGTTTTAAAAATTGTAATTTTTAGATAAATAATTAAAACTATAAAAGATCACAAGATACTGAAAAACACATCCAAAATACCGAAAAAAACCATAAAACCCTTAAAAAAAACCAAAAAACAAGTGGGTTGGGTTTTTCATGAAAAAACCCAGGTTTTTAACAACCCTGTTGTGTGTGGCAGGCCACGGTTTTTCTACATCAGTTGCGAGAAAGAAATCAGTTGTTAAGCCAACAAAAAAACTAACTTGCAACAAACTCCAACTTACTGTTGCAAAACTATGCCTCTCATTTTCTCTAATATTTCAAAAATGGGCTGAAACAAATCAACCTTTTAAAGGAAAAATTATATTCACACATATGCAACTCACTATTAAAAACTAAATTAAAAAATTAAATTACAATTTTACAAATTACAACATTGTGCTTGTACTTAATATTATTTTGTTAGACTAGAAATACCATATTAAAAACTATCAAAAAACCAAATTTGCTGCATTGAGTTTACATGGAAACCTCAAAATTTCCCATGTAATGTTTATGAGATTGACTTTAAAAACAAAAATCATAATTTGACATCGATCAGAAAATCATTATTTGACATCGATCAGAAAATCATAATTTGGCATCGATCAGAAAATCATAATTTGACATCGATCAGAAAATCATAATTTGACATCGATCAGAAAATCATAATTTGACATCAACAGTCATGCATTAATAGAAAAAGATCACACATTATTTTCATAGTTTTTAATAAGAAACAAAAGAATTTTTTTTTTTCATTTCATCATTTTAATTCTATATCAAAGAACTTATCATCATATTGTTAAAGTTTCTATAATCATCTTAGTATACACACAAACTTCCAATATATTTCAAAACACTTGACAGCATTTCAATCATCCTTGTCTAACATTTGAAATCCTAATTTCTATCAACTTACTGAAGACTTTCATGAAATCCGCCAAAAACTATAATCTGCTTTCGACTGGCAACCATTCGATGACCGCTCCTAGCCGATGGGCCTCCGGGGGCCTTTATCTGCTCCCACTTTTTCTCGGAAAAATGGTAAACCCAAAGGTCTTTGTAGTGGTAGAAACTGGAGCGAGTAGGGCTGGCGAATTCGCCACCGAAAACCCACATTTGACCTCCTTGCTGGGATAGTACAATAGCCTAAGGAAAAATAAAATA
Source organism: Oedothorax gibbosus (assembly GCA_019343175.1). Taxonomy (NCBI): domain Eukaryota; kingdom Metazoa; phylum Arthropoda; class Arachnida; order Araneae; family Linyphiidae; genus Oedothorax; species Oedothorax gibbosus. The sequence goes on from CM033276.1 coordinate 745,693, forward strand.
TGCGATATAATATTAAATTTCACATTAAATTTAGATTATATATTAAAGACTACCTAAATATTTCAGATTGTATTCTAGAAATATACATCTGAATTAAAGGAGGAACCCTTAATTTTCTTAATATTGTTACATAATTTCTGTTAGATAAGAAAAATTTTGTACAAATGATTCAGAATTTTTGTTATGAATGTAACAAACTTGTTCTTGCAACAAATATAACTTTCTGTTATTTGAATTTAATGGAACACAAGACAAATTGAATATTTTGTAAAATGAACAAAAGTACAGAATTAATATCATTACCGTGGCGTATATACTCGTGTATAACCGACCCCCATTTTTAAACCAAATATCCTTCCAAAATCGGTAACCCGTGTATAAGTCGAGGTAGGAAATAAAACCAGCCTTCTGAAGAAAATAAGAAGAAACCGGTTCATAACGGGATCGTAATTTTTATTTATTTTGCAAGCTAAATTTCAACCCCAGTGAAAATAAAACGGGTTTCATCTCCGAGTGTCCTTGACATTGCCTACCCTGAATGGAGAATCTTAGTTGAAACTAAGTTCAGTGAAGCGTGAAGACTATGCTGCCAAGGTCACGGACCGATGTTGTTTTCTTTACACCTTAAAGACTGGTTGACTGAACTACCCTGTGCCAGAGCTACACGTGCAAAATACGCATCACATCGAGAACTAACAATTAAACATAATTATGGTGGATACCGTGAATAGATACCAATCTTATTTCATCTTCAAGAGTTAACCGCTTTTGGGTCCTTATTTTTAATAGATAGTATCTAAACCTTAAGTTTGATTGAAATTTAGTTTTATTTTAAGGACATGGGATTTTTTTTTTTTTTTTGAAATTTGATGTCTCGTGTATAAGTCGACCCCGATTTTTACGGCACTGAAATTGTCCAAAATTTCTCGGCTTATACACGAGTATATACGGTAATTGCAAAAACATTTTAAACTTTAAAAAAAACGTTTAAATAGTAATAAATCTAATCTGCAATTATCTAACTCTGAATGTTAAACTTTTTAAATGATTTAAGTAGATCTAACATAAGAAATTAATTTAAAAACTATTCCAAATAAAAAAATTTATTGAATTAAAAATTTTACTTGGTGAGAGCTCCTTGGTGGCGGTTTTTCTGGGCACTGTACAATTGTCCACTGTGCTTTTTTCAGATTGTAGAAATACAAGTCGCTGAACATTGTAGTCTTCAAAAGGAAATTAAAATACAAATTAACTCAAGTATAATAAAAAATATATACATTTCAATCATTAAATTATCTAACTATTCTTTAACAATAATTATTGGCTATACTAAGACAATTAAAATACGAAAAATACTACTTTATTTTGAAATTGTGTTTTTTTTAAATGACGAAATATCTTTATTGTTTATTGCTTGTTTCATGTGTTAATCATTACTAATGATTAACCTATTAAGACCTTCTTCCGTTAATGTGGAGCTGTTGACACTCAAGATGTGAAACATGGCCACTAGGTGTTTTTTTAATTAAAATATTGTGTGAATAGATTTTGCCACCTACAATATAAATACATAAAATATCAAACATTTTCTCCCAGTCAATTCAGATATGTATCCTTAAGTGTTTATTCTATATCTAGTTTGCAAGGCAACAATAAAACATGTTTATAGGTTTGGAATAAAATTGAATTAGGTTTGGAATAAAATTGAATTAAGTTTGTAATAAAATTGAATTAAGTTTGTAATAAAATTGAATTAAGTTTGTAATAAAATTGAATTAAGTTTGTAATAAAATTGAATTAAGTTTGTAATAAAATTGAATTAAGTTTGTAATAAAATTGAATTAAGTTTGTAATAAAATTGAATTAAGTTTGTAATAAAATTGAATTAAGTTTGGAATAAAATTGAATTAAGTTTGGAATAAAATTGAATTAAGTTTGGAATAAAATTGAATTAAGTTTGGAATAAAATTGAATTAAGTTTGGAATAAAATTGAATTAAGTTTGGAATAATTGAATTTGAACAAATACATAAAGTTTTACACTGTAACTGTGTAAAGCAGACAATTTTTTTTAAACTGCAATTGATAAGGAAATATTCAAACATACTTTGCTTCCGTTGTAATATTCTCCACCGAACATCACAAGTTCATCTTTGTCTGGATGAGGGCACATACTGAATCCACTCCTAATTAGAAAAAAGGGTTATATTAAACTCATTGATGTTAATAACATGAGGACCAAGCTAGCTTGGAAGTGGGGATAATGGGGATTTCCTATCATTCCAACTGATTAGCCAAAACAGCTGAATGCAGTAAGCTGAATGGACACGATGGTCCATGCTTCTCTATGGACTATATTTAGCTCATTCTAACACCTTATAAGTAGTTTTATTAAAACTTTCTGAATATAAAAAAAATCCTGAATTATTTGAAATGCTAGTTTTGTTGAAATTTCATTTGTGTTTTAAACAGCTTTTTTTTTCTATTGGAGCTGCGCTATTGCTGGCTAAGCCTTTGAAGACTCGGCATATTCCCCAGAACTGAAAGTCTTTTTTTTTTGGCACCATCTAGGCGACTCTCACTACCAGTTTTGACGCCAAAATTTCATTTTGCCGAGCGAACAAAAGCCAAACGGGTACTCAAGGGATCTTTTACATGCCACACACACATGACATGTCCCTGATTTTCCCATCCAGAAAATCTGACGACTCAGTCGGGGCTCGAACCCACAAACTTGGGGTTTATAATTTTATTGTTTCAAGAAAAGGAATTTTCAATAGATGTGTTAATTCAATTGTTGTGTTACATAATTAAACAAGAAAGTTTTATGTTCAGCATACAGATTATATCTCAAAGAACAGTATATAGAAATATTTAAAATTAAAATTAATTTTTTAGAACTGAGCAGTTTTCAGGACCTTTATATTCTGTTAAAAAAAATAATGGGTTTCGAAGGCAAACATCAATTTTAAGTTCTTACTTTAACATCAGAACAGAGTTATAAAAATTTAAATGTCAAAACCTTTGATACTACTCATTTAAATTTTAAATTATGCACATAAAAAATACTTAAAACTTTTAAGGGTGACATCGTATGCCACTTTTGACCATATTTAACATGCGCTACCCATATATGGTATAATTTGTTGGACTTTTTGTTTCCAAATTAGGGACCTTTTAAGGTCTCTTGCTGGTTACCTGGGGGATGGCTGAGCACAGGGTTCTTCCACAGTCACTTTCACTTTCGGTTCCTTCTCCTGGCTCTGAGCAATGAGCATTTCAATGTCATCCTGGATAAAACAAATTCTGATTAAAAATCAGAAAAACTTAGCAATTATAATGTAGGTACAGTGCATAACACAAACTAAAGATTTGGTAAGATTAAGATTATAATATATATATATATATATATATATATATATATATATATATATATATATATATATATATATATATATATATATATATATATTATATATATATATATGTGTGATATATTGTCTTGACGATCCATCGAACAGTTCCCACGTTTCAATAGGCGTCAATACATTCTTTCCCACAGAAATTCCAGACACATCAGACTTTGTTTTGACTTCTGATCCACTCTTCTCGTGACCATTAAAAATAGTCACTTTTCAATTAGACCTCGAGATGTCAAGTTGTGTGCTTTTTGGCGTGCCGAGCTACGGCTCCAGCCCCTGTCCTTTACAAACTCCAAAATATGCTTTCTTTAAAATAAACCACTCTTTGGACGTCAAAAAATTAACTGAGAATTATTAAGAAAGAACTGAATATTAGAATATTATAGAGATTTGTGTCATTGTGTGGTTAATATCAGGGATCGGAGTAACGCGTTACTTGTAACGCCGTTACTTGTAACGCCGTTACTTGTAACAGTTACTTTTTTTAGGTAACGTCGGGTAACGCCGTTACATTTTTCAGAAAGTAACTGTAACTGTAACTTAGTTACTTTTAGTGGTAACGAAGTAACAAAAAATTGCGTTACTTTTCCGTTACTTTCCCAAGGCTGTTTGATGCTTATTTTGAAATTCCACTCCTAAGAAGAGAACATTTGGCATTCCCGAAATATGAGCTTTACTTGGGAGGGAAAAAGCAAAATAGAATTGTCCACTTTGGCTGCTAAAGGTGTGGCAGCAGCTTTCAGCCAGAATTGTTAAAGTACGAATGTTTCCCTTGTCTGTTTACCTTTCCAAGTATCACAAAGACCCGTAATTACAGGTTCTACCGAAAAGAAGGGTTTTGAAATAAATCATGCTGATTGTCAAGCTGGTTGTCGCTCGGCAAGTTTCGACCAGTGCAAACCCCTTTGTATTGCCTTAACCTGAATGGGTTCACAACAATGACCAACAACAAAGTACGATTTCCCCTTGAAGAAGCAGGGGGGGGGGGGGTATATAGGGAGAAAGAGAGGGCACGTTCACACCAATTTCTTCGATTGAACCAGGATTGAAATTATAAAAAATATATGTATTAATTATAATTTCAGCATTTCGTTTGTGCTTATATGTTTCGTTAATTGAGGTTTTCTTTGAAAAATGGCTTTTCAATTTTTCTTATAACTTGAACTTTCAAAAAGTAACTGTGAACGTTACTTTTCGTATTAAGTAACTGTAACGCGTTACTTTTCATATTAAGTAACTGTAACTGTAACAGAGTTACTTTTTAAAAGTAACTTTCCAATCCCTGGTTAATATTATAACTTTATAAAGATTTGTACAATATATCACATATATTTAAATTAGAAAAAGCAGTTTTTTTTATAATGAAAGAATATAATTTACTTTTTTCATTCCTTAAAAAAGGCCTAACAAGCAACAAGGTGTATTTGAAATCAAGGTTTATATTAACTAGACAACAGGTTTTTTTAAATATAAAAACATTAACTGAATCATTATACTTAACAGTATTTTTTATATATAGTCTATTTCGTGAAAAGGTCCCAAGGTTATAGTATTCAAACAATGTATCATGAATCCATTTCTTTATATATTCCGGTGTCAAAGAAATGTGAGTGTGTCAATGGAAGAGATCAAAAACCTTTAAAAACAAATCTAAAAATGGAAAAAATAAAAATTAAATGTTTTACTTGAGTTACATTAAATAGGTTTGATGCTTTTATTTTATTATGTACTAGCAAATTTATACCCGTTCTTCGCACGGATTAAAAAAATATCAAATCGTTCCAAATATGTGTACCATATAACCTGTTATCGGATCATAAACTTATGTTATTGTTCCCGCTCGTTATAAAGTATAAAATCCCGTTTCATTGCCTTAAAATTCCAAAATGAAAAATACGCTATAAAATGCACTTATAAATGTCATCACAATTCCCTCATAAATACATAAAACCTTTTAGCTCATTTGGCGCGTTTTGGGAAATAATTTGGCGAGAAAATAGATATAGCTACAAACACACCCATTATACAGCTCTAACACAATGACCTTTGAACAACCGACCAGCTTATAAATTATTTATAAAAGAAATTGCCTATTTGGCGAATTTTAGTTAATAATGTGGCGAGTTTGGCAACGTATTCGGCAAAAATAAAGACATAAAACACTAATAGCTCTAGTGCGATGGCGTTTATTAACCATCATAGTTCAGCAATAGCTTAACTGTACATTTATTGCTTAAATATGCATACATGCAGTCAACAGAAAAATCAATGAAAAAATCATCAAACAAACCCACAATAAAATCCGGGAATGAAGACTGGCGAAATTACGTCACTTGAAACATGTCAATTATTTTCAAATAACGAATTTAGTTTCAGAAAGTAATGGCAAAAGAATAAAATAAACATTTTGAATTTTAAATGTTTTCGTTAAAAGTTTTATTTAATTTTTTCAGCCGATGGCATCAGGAAAGAGAAAAAATGATCGGATTTGAGTGAAAGTGGTGTATTTTTTTCAGAAAATTAGAATTTTCTCTAAAAATGGAACAAATATGAAAAAACTAAGCCTCAGGTGCACACGTTAGTATTAAAGGGAATCTATCTTAAAAATTTCTAATTTCTGAGGGCAGTATAAGTAGGTCTTTTACGATCCGAATACAAACAGACACACAGTCACACAGACTCTTTCTTTTATTATTATAGACTAGTACTAGGTATGCTTCAGTTAAACTACAAAAAAAGTATTATTGCTCAAAAAAAGATATTTTTCAACTTAAAAATTATATCTGTACTTAGGGGACAATGGTTATAAATTTGATATAAAGATGATATAAGATGGTACAGCAGTGATATTAGGGGAATTCATTCAGCCCATTCCCTTTTGTGCAATAATTCAATCATTATTTTTAGGTGAGGTTAGTTTAAATTATCGTCGCACTAGAGCTACACACGGTCTACAGGCGACATAATTTAGAACCACAGTCAGGTGACGAGCCGACACCTGAGTAGGCACCCAACGCAACCGTTAAGGGCGACATCGTATGCAGCATTGGGACTTTGGAGTATATTTAATGTGCACTCCCTCTACACAGGGTAATATTCGTCGGACATTTTTGGCTTCACGGGCCGTTTATAGGGCGGCAGTTATGTTGGCGATGCCCGGACCCGAACCTGGGATCTTCCGCATGCAAGGCGAATGCCTAACCGACTGGGCTAACCAGCCCAATCATTATTTTTAAGCTGTATACTTATCTATGAAGTTGTATTTAAGTCGAACTGGTATATTGACCAAATAAGTGCTTGGAGCATAACACAATATGTCAATCAAGACATGATCCTACATTGCAGCTATATACATACACAATATGATGTAACAGTTTTGTACAAAATGATATTTTTAACATAAGGAATAAGAGAAAAGCGGACAACATTCAACGTTCACCTTTTACTTAGATAGTGAAACAGCTATGCTATAATGGCCGGTCTTGATTTGGCGATTGGAACCACCGGTTGCCAAGCAACGAAAAGGCATAAATGTGTCAAACATTACACTTCATATTTCATACATTTTAATAGTTCTACCAACCCTACGTTAGATATTTCAAGATCGTCAAAAGTCGACAACCAACAGGCTGGCTATTATATCGTCGGACAAATGACAAAACCACGAACGTGCAGATTCTAGGGATTGGCGGTTTTTGAAAAGCAAAACCGCATCTCGGTTCAATCGGTTATTTTCCTCCGTTTTTAACCGAGACCAGATAAAAGTAACTAAAATCCGATCCTTTGAAAAACCGGTTCTAGTTGCTAGGTTGGTTGAACGATTCCGGCTGTCTATTTAGGTTAGGTTTGAATTATCGTCGTACTAAAGCTACAAGAGGGCTATTGGCGATGGGCGTCGTAATTAAGAACTACAATCATGTGACGAGTCGACACCTGAGTGCAGGTGTCACCCAACGCAGCTTTTAATTTTGACATTGTACTCAGCGGCGGGACATTGGAGCATTAAGTGTACCAATTGTACTATCACGTGTACTAAGATGTACTACACTAGGGATTCGGCACTGGGAGTCGTAATTTAGAACGCTAATTAAGTAACGAACTGATACCGATTTCTCTACTTAAAATATCTCAAAGGTATGATTTACGAATACTTCCTGAAAAACATAAAAATTGCAAAAATTGCCTTATCAGAAGGAATAATTTATATTAAGACGCCTTTTTACATTTATAAACAATGAAATTTATATTAAAAGTTACGTCTGTGTTTTATTTAAAAAATAGCACTTCCTGTGCGCCTTTCAGAAGATTTTTATTTCTGCGTAATGTGTCACAGGAATAGCATTGCGGTAGCATAGTTCTTGATGTCTTATGGCATTATCTGCAGCCAGAGTATTAATGAACCCATATCATAGAAACCCATTATGATATATTTCATGACGCCATAATCAATTAATTTATCTAACTGCATTGAATTTTTCCTTCAGTTTAGGGGTGTCAGCTCGTCACTTGATTGTGGTTCTTAATTATGAAGCCTGTCGCCAACTGCCGTCGTGTAACTCTGGTGTGAGGATAATGCAAACTAACAATAACTTTCAGTTTAGCCAGTTAAAATGTTTATTCAAACCGGTTCTTCAATTTTAACCGGTTCAGCTAAAGAAATATTGGAACAGCTAGCGTATTATGGCTGTAATGCTATTTGGCGACTTTGGGGTTCGTGAAAAAAATAATAACAGGGTTGCTATAGCAACAAGATTGATGTAAACATCTATTGAGTGGAACTGGAATGTTTAATAATTTAAGTACGTTTTCGCTACTTGGCTTCAAAAGGAGTGTCGCCAAATCGAGACCGGCCATAATACGCTAGCAGTACCGAAATGTTTTTGAAAATTTATTAACCGAAGCCAAAAGCCAGTTTAACTGTTTCCGTTTTTCCATCTCTTGCATATTTGAGTTTTTGCACCTTCCTGGTTTCGTCATTTTACGGACGATATCACAACAGAACAAAGTGTCAAATTGTCTAAATACTGAATGTCTCAAAAACAAATCCAGCAAAGACTATTATTTAAAATTTCATTTGAAGTTGTAAAAAAGAATATCAAGTGTTGATGATTTAATGTGACTAGGCAACGTATTTATTTTAAATAGTTTTAACTACTAAAGTTGGTAAATTTTACAAACCTCGCCTTTAGCGGCCAATTCTTTCTTAATTTTATTTAATGTTTTCTTCTCCGTTTTAAGGGCTGTTTTTTCAGCTCCTTTACCTTTCTTTTTGTCTTTCTTCCCCATTTCTGAAGTGTTTTAATACGTATTAAAAATCGAAAATCAATACATTTTGCTGCACGTGCGTGAATGCAAATCGTAAACAAAAGCGGTCTAGCAGAATTGTTGCCAACTTGAAAAAAACTAATTTATGCAGTACAGATTTTCCGTTAGTTACGTTCTTGTTTGTAGTTTATTATATTACAAATTCTTTTAGGAAAACATAAATCCAGCAAATAAAAAAACTTAAATATTTAGTTAATAACCACTGTTTTCATTTCTTCGTATTCTGATTATAGTTCAAAATTTGAGACACGACGAATGGGAATGTTTCAGGTGATGTAGTGCTATTGTTTTCACTTTTAGTACTACGATTTCAGTGGTTGCTTCGGTGTCAATCTCAAAATGATCGAAATCGATGAAACTAAACTTTTCTTTCTATGCAAGCTTTCTTTTACAAAGGTTTTCAAAAACCGACAGCACAACAAGAAGTTGGCGTATAAAAAATTTAAAAAGCAAAATATTCTTTGAAAACTCATTTTCGAATACCAAAACAAAAGTAATTCCAGGCGACAAATGAAAAGAAACCATTGGATCTGTTGCCATCCACGACGTCAAACAGCCCCATTACTTCTTCTGCTACCAAAATTACTGATATTTCCATTCCATAAACTAGCCCATTGTCAACTAAGTTTATTTTATTAAATGCGTTTTCCTTAATTTTTTTAGGGCGTAGTGAGCCTAGTGGTCAGCGTCTCGAGATCGAGTCCCGGTACCACTGAAGACCTACCGAGTATATGCGGAGTACGTGCTCGTTAAATCTGTTGGGTCTGAAAGTCCTGTGGTCGGTCATTGCGCAGTTTACCACGGGTACAGGTCCCTGGAGACTATTTCCCTCCCCTTAAGGGACATGTCTAAATTGTGGAGGTGGCGATAGATGGCAGCATCTGTCTTGTGTGTGTGTGTCGTGTCCGTCCTTCTTGACGAAGGTTTATAAGCGGGTCTTTGTGACCAAGCACACAAGCCTGAAAATATATGTCTACCAACCAACCTTAATTTTTTTTATTCAATATGGACTTTTTCAATTTATAAATTTTTTATATTCTTTGTTAAAATAATTATTGCAAGGTAAAAAAATATTTAATTCAAAGGTTTTTTTTTCCTAAGGTTAAAAATTCAAAAAACTAAGTAACTTCTAACTAAAAGAGTAACTTCTTTGCTATATCAATTAATATGGAGACATTTCTCTTCCATGAACTAGCCCATTGTGAGCTTCTAAGAATTTTTATTCAAAATAGATTTTTAAAAAATATTACAATGGGAATGTTTCAGATTCATTTGGACCAACCTCGCGCCTCTGGCCAGTATATTACAAATTCTTTTAGGAAAACATAAATCCAGCAAATAAAAAAATTTAAATATTTAGTTAATAATCACTGTTTTCATTTCTTCGTATTCTGACTATAGTTCAAAATTTGAGACACGGCGAATGGGAATGTTTCAGGTGATGTATGTGCTATTGTTTTCACTTTTAGTACTACGATTTCATTGGCTGCTTCGGTGTCAATCTCAAAATGATCGAAATCGATGAGTTGTTGGTCGACAATTTTTGTATTTGTATTAGATGATGTAAGGCTCTTGTTTTCATTTTTCTGACTACTGCGATTTCATTGGTTGCTTCGGTTTCACTCTCAAAATGACCGTCATTCGTGAAAAGAAACTTTTCTTTCTATGCAAGCTTTCTTTAACAAATGATTTGAACAACCAAAATCTCAGCAAGAAGTAGGCATTTAAAAAATTTATTAAGTAAAATATTCTTTGAAAACTCATTTTCGAATACCAAAACAAAAGTAATTCCAGACAACAAATTAAAACAAACCGTTGGAGCTGTTACCATCTATGACATGAAACCCCATTATTCGTTTATTATAATATATAAGGAGTCTTTTTGTATGACTGAATTGATAATTAATTCTATTCATATGGCTATTACTAACTTTTAAACAAATCTCTAACCTGCCTAACTTGATAGAGTTCACATCAAAAGCAGGTAAGTCATTAAAAATAAAAAAACCTTTAATTGTGGTCGTTGCCTACAACATGAAATACAACTTTTGTCACTGTGAACCTCAAAATATGCAAAAATGTTCACATTAGAAGAATATTAAGCTTCAAAAAAGTTCATAACGTTTTATTTTTTCAAATTGCAAAAAATTTTGTATTTTACTCAAGGACAAAACACTACTGATTTAGGCATTTATCACTTGTTGTAAAAACATACTTTACCGATGGACAGAGCTATATATAACGCAATAAATACAACTTTTTAATCATATCAGTGTTAAAAAGTATTCTTATAAACAGAATGCAGCTCGATATCAAATTTATTTATATATTTTTATTTTTCTATTATCTATATTTTGATAAAAAAAATAGAGTTGTAACGGTTTTTTCGAAGCTCTTTTGAAAGCACAAATATTTTTCAACAAAACATTATCGTTATACACATCTTTTTAACAAAATACTAAAATTATTTAAATACTCTACATATATCAATCTTCAACAAATATAAAACATTTTAACAAATAAAAATAAGACAATATGAAACCAACATGCAACAAATTAGCAACAGTTTTAAAACATTGTTATCATTTGCGTAGAAAAGTTACAAACATCAGTCAAAGTTAGACTACTACTAAAACACTACTTCAAGTCACACTTTAAAATACAGGGTGTTCGTAAAAGAATGTCCGAGTTCTGTTCCCCTGGCTGCCTTGTTCACCTGACATCAGGGCCTTGTGATTTCTTCCTTTGGGGCTTCGTGAAAGATCGGGTTTACGTTCCACCCTTACCCCACGATTTACCAACCTTGAAAGGTAGAATTGCACATGCTGTTACTTCCATTACTCTGGACCTGCTGCAGACAGTATGGGAAGAATTGCATTTTCGTTTGGATGTGCGCCGTATCTCTGAAGGCGCACACATTGAGCACTTATAGGAAAAATTAGGTTACTTTTCCTTCAATGTCATGTATGATTTGTTATATTTAGTATAAAATAAACTCCTGTAATATACCATTAAAACTCGGACATTCTTTTACAGACACATAATAGAACTAGTTGTCAACCCTCTGAGGGATACAGACACATAAATCAGTCATCTAATTGTCAGGTTTTCCAGCACCACACATTTTAATTTTAAATTTTTAAATTTTACAATTGAAAACACGAAGGAGTCATTTATATAATTTTATTGAATTTAGATACATGACATTTTCAGTTCAAAATATAAATCTTATGCAGTGAAATCAAGTTTACACTTCAACTAATTTGCTCATCTCTCTCTCTCTCTCTCTCAGAGGGTTTAATAAAGTTTTAAAGGTATAGCTAAAACGTTCAACATCTTGAGGAATTAAACTCAAGCAGACTAGAAGATAGAAGATTGTGGTTTTAGTAAGGCATACAATTTATTAGTGACTAGACATTCAAAAAGCTCAAAATCAGGGAAAGTATTGCCACACAACTGTACACCAAGTATGTAATACAAAAACAAAATTTATCAACCAACAACCGGCCGGAGGCCCAGCAAAGTTGGTCTAAAAAACTACTTAAAAGGAGGTAAGAATGCTTTACCAGATTATGACTCAAGCTCACTAGAAGAAATTCTCTTAAATTTCTGTCGTTTGATTTCAACAAGATAAGATATTTGACTATGAGTTGAAGCATTTATCGTCATTTATCATCGACAATGCTACTACTAAGGTTTAGTTTAGTGTGAAATATTGTCGCACTAGAGCTACATAAGGGCTGTTGGCGACGGGTGTCGTATTTTTTAGAACCACAGTCAAGTGACGAGCCGACACCTGAGTAGGCACCCAACGCAACCGTTAAGGGCGACATCGTACGCAGAGTTAGGACTTTGAAGGATATTTAACGTGCACTCTCTCTACACGGGGTATTATTCGTCGCACATTTTTGGCTGCACGGGGCCGTTTATAGGTCGGCAGTTATTTTGGGGATTCATGGACAAAGAACCTGGGACTTTTCGCATGCTAGGCGAATGCCTAACCGACTGGGCTCCCCAGCCCTGCTACACCTAAGGTTAAAATGGATGCATTTTACACAAAAATAATTTTTCATCTTCATATTGGTACAAAAATTACTAACAAATTCATTCACATGACAAACCCATTCTAGTCATTTCTTAAAATCATTTGAAATACATTTTGAATCACAAATAAACAACAATAATTTAAAACTTTAGTTAAAAGACTAATTCACAAAAACATCATTCAATTTGAACCACGACTTATATCACCCACCAAACTATAATTTGTGTTCTTGTAACTGTCACTATCTTATGTCTTTAAAATGTTCTATAAATATTTAATTAAAAAAACATTAATTAAGCTTTAGTTAAAATACATTACAAAAACATCATTTAATTTGAACAAAAGACTCATCACCCACTAAATTAATATTTGTGTTCTTATAATTGACAATATCCAATGTCCTATAAATGTTTAAAATACATTTTAATGACAAAAAACAACTATATCTTTAATTAAAAGACTAATCTCGAAAACATCATTCAATTTGAACGAACGACTTATCACCCACCAAATTAAAATTTGTTATCTTACAATTAATGATATCCAAAGTGGTATAAATATTTAAAATATATTTTTAATTACAGAAAAACAATTATAATTTCTTACTTCAGTTAAAAGACTAATCACAAAAACATCATTCAATTTGAATGAACGACTTATCACCCACCAAATTATAATTTGTTATCCTAAAATTAATGATATCCAAGGTCCTATAAATATTTAAAATACATTTTTAGTTACAGAAAAACAATTATAATTTCTAACTTCAGTTAAAAGACTAATCACAAAAACATCATTCAATTTGAACGAACGACTTATCACCCACCAAATTATAATTTGTGTTCTTAAAATTAATGATATCCAAGGTCCTATAAATATTTGAAATACATTTTTAATTACAGAAAAACAATTATAATTTCTAACTTCAGTTAAAAGACTAATCACAAAACATCATCAATTGAACGAAGACTTATCACCCACCAATTATATTTGGTTCTTAAAATAAATGATATCCAAGGTCCTATAAATACTTGAAATACATTTTTAATTACAAAAAAACAATTATAATTTCTAACTTCAGTTAAAAGACTAATCACAAAATCATCATTCAATTTGAACAAAAGACTTGTCACCCACCAAATTATAATTTGTTATATTAAAATTAATGATATCCAAGGTCCTATAAATATTTGAAATACATTTTTAATTACAGAAAACAACTATATCTTTAATTAAAAGACTAATCACAAAAACATCATTCAATTTGAACGAACGACTTATCACCCACCAAATTATAATGTGTTATATTAAAATTAATGATATCCAAGGTCCTATAAATATTTGAAATACATTTTTAATTACAGAAAACAACTATATCTAACTTTAATTAAAAGACTAATCACAAAAACATCATTCAATTTGAACAAAAGACTTGTCACCCACCAAATTATAATTTGTTATCTTAAAAATTAATGATATCCAAGGTCCTATAAATATTTAAAATACATTTTTAATTACAGAAAAACAATTATAATTTCTAACTTCAGTTAAAAGACTAATCACAAAAACATCATTCAATTTGAACGAACGACTCATCACCCACCAAATTATAATTTGTGTTCTTATAATTGATGAGATCCAGTGTCCTTAGATGATGCACATGCCTAAAAAGATTTCTGACCGAATCTGGCACTGGGTCTATTTGCCCAAATTTAGAAAGTTCGTCGTCATAGTCCCATTGTAGCTGACCAGGCATCACATGGGCATGTCTTGGCTTCATTCCTAGTTCTTTTCTACGACAGAAGTCCCTCTCCATATGAGATCTCATTTCTTCTTTGGTGGGAAGGTGTATTAGGCCTAACAATGAGATGCAAAATATTTATTTGTGCAACATGTGAAAAGTAATACTTTTTAAATGAGTGGAAATAATGACAAAAGTTTTATAAAGTTTACTTTTCACATGCGTTGCAAATACTATTTTTTTATAATTATTCGGAAAAAATCAAATCTCATTAAGTTCAATAATAATTTTGCTTTTACGTAAAGCAAGATTAGCATCAATAAAAGAAAATCAAAAATAGTTTTTAAAAACATTTTACTCTCATTCAAACACACACAAAAAATGATTTATTCCAATTTGAATACGTTTTGATAATGCGAGGCATAATCCCATCAAAGTTCCGGGATAAAGAACAATTTACTAATACAAGCACTTTTCAGAAAAACAAAAACAAGTGTTTGGGTTTAAACCTCATTTTTTGTTTCTTTTGTCCTGAATAAACTACTCCGCGCAACAGCCCATTAGAGGGCCAAGGCCTGTCGTGCCCATTTTCAGCTTTTGTGACCTAGGGCTCTGGGGTGCTAGAATTATGTTCCGGTTAGGTGGTAAGCCTCACGCGGAACCCCCAGCGTTTAGTTCCCAAGCACGCTTGGTATTAATTTTATCGACTCACTTAAGGGATGAAAGGATGGGTCAACCTTGCACAATACGGGATTCGATCCACGGACCTGTGGCGTAGCAATGCGAAGCACTACCACTAAGTTACTGGCCTCCCTGAATAAACTACTTATTTTTTTTTTCTTTAACACATTAAAGTTAACATGCAGATAGAAGATTATGAGGTTAGTTACCAATATAGTTTTTAAAAAAATTATCAAAAGGTTAAAACAAGTATATTTATAATTTTATTGTGCATATTATTTTTGTATCAGAAAGAAACTACAGTACACTGTGAGTTTAGTAGCAGAGACTTAAGTAGTAGTTCTGATGAATTGGAGTTTAGCAATTTCAAGCATCATAAGAACCTTTCAAATTTTTTATGAAACCAAAAAAACAACAAAAAAATACAATTAAAATTATAAGAAATTTGGGAAAAAACAAATTTTTTTTCTGGGAAAAAAAACATTTGGGTTAAACCAACGAACCCTGGCAAAAGTTATATAAACAAAAAGCAAAGAAATATTAAATATTGGCAAATAACACCAATTGTACACATAATAAAAGATCTCTATCCCTTCGGTGCAGCAGACAGGAGCAAACTACGATAACACGATTTCGTAGTGGCCACCTAAGAACACTGACATATAACAACAAAGAAAAGGAATTCCCAAATTGTACCAAGTGTTCCAAAGGCCAAGCCACTCCGGAGCACATCCTTGAATGCTTGGGACTCAATAAAGCAGATCTTCTGGAGCGACCGTTGTTGGTTATTGATTTCTTGAGAGTGTGCAATATCATAGACCTGGTCTAGCTCTGCTGGACAACAGGGATCAGCAACAACAACACAACATAATAAAAATATTAACCAATACTAATCTTTTTAAACCGAAATTTACGTAAGTGAAAAGCCTGTTCTATTTACATACCTTTGAGAAACTTGAGAAAAACCTTGACTTGCTGGTCATAAATAGGAAATGGTATAATTAGTTTTGGTACAGCCCAGATGGCTAGTGTTGGAAAGTCAATAAGAAACATGTGAAGATAGAGAGGTGTTATTTTCTGGTCCCCGATTTTGACATTGCAGCTCTTGTCAAAAAATGGATAGTGGTAGAGGTATCTGTAATGTATAATGTGAGAGTTTAGAATGTTTTTAAGTTTATATTTTCATTTTAAATTATAATTGAAATTGACAATATACAATTGAAGAGTACAGGGGAAAAACTGCTTAATTTCGTAGAAAACTTTCCTCATCAGGCATCTTTGGCGATGATACCGAGAAATCGCCTAAGCTGGTGTAAGGAAACCAGTTTCTCACTTTCTTGTGCATCTTCTCTCACTGCAACCCTGAAATTCAGTTCCGCGCTTTATTCAAAATACTGTGTTCATCATCATGTTAAGCTTTAAACATAAAGTATGATTGATTGAAAATCATGAAATTTTCTAAAACAATTAAGAGAATTTTTAAGATTCGCAAATTAATTGAAAAGTCCTAAACACACCACGACTTTTCTACCTACTGAGATTCACGCGATGCACGATCCCGACGCTTGGACCAAGCGAAGAAGAAAGAAAAAAAGAGAAACCGGTTTACTGCCGCCAATGTCTGCCAAGCAGACACAATTACGGGACGACTCCTAATAAATCAAGCGGTTCTTCCCCTGTACTCTTCAATTGTCTTTGGTATATGCTGGAAAAAGTATAAACAGTTAGTTGTTAAATATACCAAAAAATTTTTCATTAACTTTCATATGTTACAGAAAGGGTTTATTAAAACATGTGCAAGAAAATTATTTTTTAAAAAATCACACCCAAACAGAGATATAGAAAAAAAGATATGCAGCTATTGCCATTATTATTTATGTTTTTAATTAAAAAACAATAACACAAATCATTAAAAAAAATTATCTACAAAACACAGCGTTTAAACATAAATATGCATTCATTCTCAAAATAATTTTTTAATGTGATTTTTTGATAATACATTTAATTGGTTAAATATTCCCATCAAACTACTGTGAGAAAACTATCAATACTTGCCCTTTTTTACACAATAGAAGTAATAGGTAATTTTACATGCACTTAATTTTAAACCGAGTTTTTATAATATCGTGCAAAAAAACTAACTTTTTCAAATCAATAATCGTGCCAAAAGTGATGCTTTTAACGAAATTATGTTTCAAAGTTACTTTTATGCACTAGTGCGACAAAGTAAATAAGAGCATCTGTTTGAGCGTGATATTTTATTCAGCGGCTTTGTGATTGGTGTAAAATTGTTTATTTGAACGCGATTCTTTATTTGGAGTCTTATTTCCAATGCCAATCTAAGAAATACTTTTTGCACGTGACTTTAAAATAATCATTAATATAAATAATCACATTCAAATCATTTCAACTGGTAATAAAATAATTAATAAACCAATCAATAAATGCCAATTTAATAAATACTTTTTTTGCACGTTATTATAAAAAATAGTGTATGACAACACGTTGAAAATAGCCTTTTTTAAACTCGTGAATTTATTTCACAAGCTCGTACCTCGCTCGTGAAATAATTTATTCAACTCGTTTAAAAAAGCCTTACTTTTCACACTAGTTGTCATAAACAACTATTGGATACATTTTTGGTCAATTAAAATTCAGAATTGTACAAGGACTTAAAAGACTGGCTTTTGAAAAAAAAAGTAAAAATTTTAGGTCTAATATTGCAACAAAAAATAAATTATAAGAACTTTATACTTATACCCTAAAAAAAACATTTTCAATGTATTAGTGTAATGTTGTAAGGTGAGACAAAGTATTCTAGTAAAAATAATACTCATCTTGGGGACAAATACAGTGGTGGCCAAAAGTGTGGACATTTTTTTAATGTTTCATGTTTTTCAACCTTTCTGTTTTATGCTTGTAGAATATATTAATTTTCCCCTAAATACAAACGTTTATATATTAAATTGAAGGTAATTAGTGTAGAATTCAATAGTAAATACAGTATTACAATATCTGTATTATCAAAACAATTATGCAACTAATAGTAAGATCTGTCTTAGATTCGCAACTTTAAAAAAAATGTCCACACTTTTGGCCACCACTGTACTTTATTTTCCCCACAGTAATCCCTGTCTTTAAGTCCCCATCTTTTAAGTCGCACAGCACAGCAATGGGGAAGTTGCATGAATTTCAAATTCCTTGGCAGACCATAGCCCTTTAAAAACCACGTCGAATGCTACTTTTCACACTAGTAAAAAAGTTATTATATTAGTCAGTAATTGAGTTTTAAGTAAGGGATACGTCACTTCCGGTAAAAACACTCACAATCCTTTTGCAGTGCGTAATGACGTCAGGCTTGGCTTTTTTGTCCATTGGCGTGCAATTTCTAATCAACTTCTGTGCGATACAGCTGTAGAAAATACAAAATGTGTTTTGAATGATCCCATATAGGAATAGGATTATTTAGAATAAGTGGTTTTTCTAAGTTCCAGTTATTCTATCTCATCAGTCTTGGTAGATCTCCATGAAGATTTCGATTGATCCAACAATTGACTAGGTCTGAAGTGTCAACAGCGCGCTCTTGTACGATTTTAAATTCAACAACCAAGCAAGAAACAAGCTGTTCTAATTTATTATCAAAAGCTGGTTTAAGTGAGCAGTCTGTTCTTTTAAATAGAACGTTTTGAAAAACGTTGTATGTTTATTTTAATTATGGACATGCTAACCGTAGCGCCATTCTTAGAAAAAATCGCCAAATGGTGTGTTGTTACGTCAGACGCCGTTTTCGGTCACGTGAGTTTCATAGAATTTAATAGGCATATTTCGAGTAAAACTAATAATTTTTGATGATTTTTAAGCTGATATTCAGAATCTGTAGCTTCTAATGTTCCAGAAAATGGTATAAGTACGTCATTTTGGGTAGGATGCAAGTTCCTCATTACAAATAAAATATAAATCTACAGAACGACAATCAAGCTGTAAGCCAAACTGGACAACATAGAATGAACGAGAACACATAGGTAATGTGTAACGTCTCGATACCTCTTTCTCTCTGACGCAAGTCTGTATATTTGCAAATGATTGGCGAGATTGGTCCACTAGAAAAGGATTGTTATCGCCCAAAAGGGTATGTCCGTGTTACACTAGGAGTTTATAAAGACAAAAAATAAACCTTTAGTATGTAGTTAAAAATTAAAAGTAAAATTAATGAAGTCAATATTTTAAAGGACCTACTTTTTTGGCGGATCAAACCTTTTGCAGACTTAGCAATTCCTCAGAACCGAGAGCCACTTTTTTTTGTGTGGCATCATCGATGCGGGCCTCGCTACCAATTTTGATGCTCAGATTATAATGAATCTGAACTCTCAGTGGATGTCAAAGTGTACCAAGATTAAATGTGTTGGAGAGAACTCGAGCTAAATGGGTACTGAAGGGATCTTTTACATGCCACATAATCATATGACATGCGTGCTAACCATTTTCCCATCCTGAAAACGTGCAGACCTTAAAAATAAACCTATAGGATATTACTGTACCCAGTGCAGATGATTAAGACATCACATTCATAGCGCTCCCCACCAAGGAAAGTGACCGAAGTTTCGTCGACAGATTCTAATCCTTTCTGCTGGCGTACATTGTCCGGAAATGGGCAGGTCTTTGGAGGCGTGTTGTGACTTAGTATCACCTGTAAAAATTTAGAACGCATATTTAACTTTATACAACCTTGGTTATATTGGGTCTGGGAAATAATCCTGACGAGCCGGAATCCCAATAGCCAGAACCTTCGATATTTGTGGGCCCTGTTACGTCAGAATCGAATGAAAAAATAATTAATATTACAGTCTAACTAAAGCAAAAAATATTTTATATACAAACGGTCGTAGGGTATACGGTCTTGAAATAACGAATAAAGTGGTTTATTGAATGTGAAGTACCTTTTTTTATTCAGTTCTCACACTCGAAAATGAAAACTGTTTACCCTTTTTTCGTAGAACATTTCTATGCTGCAAGGAAAGATTGCTTTTGGGTATAACTTCTTTAATGACAACAAGCATCCCGTTAATCATTACATAACGTATTTTTATTGGTGTACAAGTACTGTTTTTAACAGATGTTTTTAACAGTTCAAAGTAAAAACGTTAAAGCTCATTTTCTAGTTTTCACCTTATGTCAATTAGCAAAATCTTCCACTAAGCTCTTCAATTGAGAAAAACTATCGTTATCATAGCAATTAAAATAAAAACAAAATAACTTTTTACTTCTTTGGCTGCACTAGAGACTTCTATAGCAATGTCGACTCCCGAAGCTCCAGCTCCTAAGACAACAACTCTGAGGTCTTTGAAAGCCTGAGGTTCGCGATAATCATGGCTGTGAATCACGGTGCCTTTGAATTCAAACAAGCCTTTTATTTCTGGAAAGTATGGGACAGAGTAGTGCCTGAAAAAGAATTTGTATTTAAAGCTTTTGAAAAAGAATTTGTAATTAAAGCTTTTGCAAAAGTATTTGTATTAAAGCTTTTGCAAAAGTATTTGTATTAAAGCTTTTGAAAAAGTATTTGTATTGAAGCTTTTGAAAAAGTGTTTGTATTAAAGCTTAAAAAAGTATTTATATTAAAGCTTTTAAAAAAGTATTTGTATTAAAGCTTTTGAAAAAGTATTTGTATTAAAGCTTTTGAAAAAGTATTTGTATTAAAGCTTTTAAAAAAGTATTTGTATTAAAGCTTTTGAAAAAGTATTTGTATTAAAGCTTTGGAGATTCACGTCCTCACTCCTGAAAGAAATCCTATGCATATATTCCATATATATACATATTTCTCAAACAATTGAAGAGCTTAGTGGAAGAACATGCTAGGTGACAAAAATGTGAAAACGAGCCATAAAACATTTAGTTTTCACTCAGATCTGTTAAAAGCGGTACTTGCAAACAGTAAAAAATATACTTAACTTTAAGTTTATGAAAAACGGGCATTATGTCAAAAGAATGGAATAATCTGTTCATTGACACAAAAATCTCAATTTTTTCAAAAATGTCACTTAGCACGTTCTTCTACTAAGCTCTTCAATTGTGTATTTCGAATTATGTTATCGATATTTAAGTTTTCAACCTTGAATTCGGGAAAAATATATTAATAAAACTTGCTAATTCCATCTAACAGAAGACTTGTAGTGTAAGTCACAAGTTAAAAAAAGCTTTTGAAATTTGAAAAAAAATCACATTTAGTATAACAAGTTACACTATTTAGTTCCAGAAAGTGTAGACCAGTGGTTCTCAACCTCTTAAAAGCTACCGCCCCCCTAAGGTTTGAAAAAAATTTCACCGCCCCCTCTGTGAAAATCTTGTAATTTTCTAAGGTATATGGAAGATTACTGAATTATGGTTTAGTTTAGTTTGAATTATCGGCGCACTAGAGCTACACTAGGGCTATTGGTGACGGGCGTCGTATTTTAGAACCACAGTCAAGTGACGAGCCGACACCTGAGTAGGCACCCAACGCAACCGTTAAGGGCGATTGCTGAATTATAAGGGGCCAAACTTTTGAGTAACTTTTTCACACCAAATTTGTTTGACGATAATAAGGTGTTGAAAATAAACGAGTTTTTTTATCAAAAGGTATTCATTGCCATTATGAAGCACAAGCTCATTTAAGATTAGGAACTAGCTAAATTCATTTCTACCAAAATTCTGCTTCCGTAAAAATAGTTTTTTTTAAGAAGGCAAAAACGACAGATTTTGTGGTGATTAAATTCAGATTTTAACCTTGAAGTTGCAAATTTACAAAATTAAATTTTGCAAATAAATCCGTCATTTAAGCAATATCCATCTTAAACTGCAGCAGTCTCTCTTTTAAAACTACATCTTTCTTTTCGAGAAATTCTAGTACAGAGTCGAAAAGATCCCAGAACCTATTGAGGCAGGGCAGGCACTTTTGGAGAGCCAGCGAATCTTGGTGTGTAGAAGCAAGCGATTAAATTCTACATCATTGTCCTTCATAGCAGCCGGAATAACCGATCGTTGAGAGCATTGCTGTGAATTTTGTTTACAGCAGAGATGACATATTGTAAAGACTGATGCAAACGGACGCTAAGGTTTTTTGCAACCAAATGCTGTCTGTGAATCACGCAAGCTAATAAGCCTGGGACTTCTTTCTCCAAATAAGAGATAAATCCACGATGACGACCAACCATCGCAAGGGCTTCATCGGTGGCAACAGATATAATGTTCCCAAGAGGAATATTTTTTCTTGAAAACAATCTTTGACAGTATTAAAAATAGACTGACCTTTAGTATCGGCAATCAAGCTTCTGGCAAAAAGCATCTCTTGAATAATTTTCCCTTCCTTCACAAACCGAACGTATGTTAACAATAAAGTCTCGTTAGTACTTGGCAAGGTTGTTTCATCAACCTGAAGAGAAAACTCGGTGTGCATCAAAAGGTTGCATAAAGAAGCTTCAACATCTTTTGCCACCTCATCAATTCGTCGTCGTTCTGTATCATTGCTTAACGGCACTTGTTTAATAACACTGGATGCAGCTGGGTGGTGCAAAACCGTTCATTATCACGAAAAAAAATAAGAATGCACTTGCCAGATGGGCCAAATAAAAATAACACCGGAAAAACAAACAAACATTTTAATTTTTAATAATACGAACAAGAATACACGAATTGAATAAACAAGAAGCATTACAGGACATGTGAAGCACTGAAGATGGCACGGACGACAAGTGAGTTACAGAGAGAGCGGGGCTTGTATGATAGTCCTAACAATAGTAACCGGGTAATCAATGGTATATTTTCTTTTGGGACTTTTAAAATTAAGTTTGAATTCCCAAAATATGCTAATCGCCCCGCCCAAAACATACCCACCGCCCCCCTACTGCCCAAAACATTCCCACCGCCCCCTACCAGCCTCCAACCGCCCCCTGGGGGGCGGTAGCGCCCCCGTTGAGAACCACTGGTGTAGACCTACAATTCAGCTAATTTTTTTCCAAAATTTAATGTTAAAAGGTGTAGTGATAATCACTATTTAACACATGCGACTTACAATATATAGAAAGGGTAATTCTGTATGGAATTAGTCAACTATATATGTGTCAAAAATTGTTGTAAAAGACTTCTTAAGGTCCTAACCTACTTAAGGAAAAATGGGAACAGTAGCCAGTTCTTCAAACCAAAGACTTCTCTCTGTGTTAATCCAATATAAAATATCCAGGCCAAATTACTATGGCTGAATTGAATATTTTTACAAATGTTTTTTATATATAGGGTCAAGTGGGGTAAATGTGATAGGGTTTCTGCATTTTTCATTAAAAAAATTAGTTCTCTGCTTCAAGTTAATTCCAAATCCTAAAATTGGTAGTGAATTATTATAAGAAACATACCTATGTATGGTATACCATAAAATACTATGTATACCATGTAGGAAAAAATTTATATGTTTGAATTCCAAATTTAAGTGAATAAAATTTGCATTTCAAAATCCATTGCTGTTTTATCACACTTACCCCACATAGGGGTAAGTGTGATTTTGACGTGGGTAAGTGTGATTTCGGTTGCAATAAGTGTTTTCAAGCCATATAAATTACCTAGCTAAATTACATTTTACATCTTATTAGAAATATACGGATAAGAAAAATAAAAAAAATTGAGAATTTTCGTTTTTGGTTCATGTTGTGATATAATAAACTTAAGTCAGGATGTAAAAGAAACAAACAATTTTAAGGTCAAAATACCTGTGGTGCTATTCAATTTTTATTATTAGTTAGACCGCTTTTCTTTACAGATTGTAATTTTCAA
This sequence comes from Oedothorax gibbosus, assembly GCA_019343175.1. Classification (NCBI taxonomy): domain Eukaryota; kingdom Metazoa; phylum Arthropoda; class Arachnida; order Araneae; family Linyphiidae; genus Oedothorax; species Oedothorax gibbosus. The sequence goes on from CM033276.1 coordinate 769,702, forward strand.
AATCTTGCGAAAAAAATACAGACGTTCTCTTTGGTCCATATTTGGACATGGGAGGTTCAAAGCAATATCGTCCTCATCAATTATACACACGTCATCTATATTTGGCCATGAAAATGTCTTTGTTATGCTATCATATTTAAGAAATTTTACAGTAATCCCTTCTCGATTCACCTCATTTTCAGACTGAACTTGTCCTAAAAAGTGCTTTACCGTACGTTTTTTTTTAAAAGGCAACTAGAATGTAGCATTCAGCAGAAAGGTCAGTTTTTGGTATTTCTAATTCAAAATCCTCTGGCATATTATGACATGAAATGCCATTTCCTTTTATTCATTTAATTTATAATTTTATAATTTAATAATAATATAATAATTTTTTTATATTTATGTATGTTTTGCACAAGGTAAATGGGGTGTTTTGGATTATCACACTTACCCCATGTCACTTATCACAGTTACTCACAACTAATATTTTGAGGGGTAACTGTGATTGTACTTCCATACTTCACAACATGTGAAATAATAAACCAAAACAGTTTTATATCTTTACCTTTATTCTTTTTACTAACAGAGAAAGAAAAAACATGATTTTTATAAAAATATGACACTTATGAAATTTGGAAGAAAACCTTTCGAATTTGAAAAAAACAAGACAGTTGCACTTAAATTCAAAAGCTCAAAACTATCTTTAAATTATTATTTAAAGTCAATATTTCTTTTTAGTTTAAGTATAAGTGGTCTAATGTTATATATTGCAAACTTTCAGATTTTTAGAATGATTCCCAAAGTTACAAGAGCTGTTAATCACACTTACCCCACTTGACCCTATGAAAAATATTGCTGAATTAAGAGGGATTGTCAGTCCCATAGAGATAATGCATTAGTTTTCTAATCATAACTTCCGCAGAAGTATTGCTTTGCCCATGTTAACCCTTTTTCCAAGTATGGGAATCAACATATACATCGAATGAAACAAATTTTGAACACGAAACTGTTATCTAGTTATTTAATTAATTATTTTTTAGTTAAAATGCCACAAATTTCAGCAGATGGCGACACTATTTTAAAATTTTATCAATTAATAATTAAATAACCGGATGTTATTTTCTTTTCAATTTTGTTTTAAATTGATGTTATGACGATTCCCATACCTGGTGAAAATGGGATAACATGGCAAAGCGATTCTTTTGAAGAAATTATGATTTCAAAACTAATGCATTAACTCTATGGGACTGACAGTCCCTCTTAAATGTCCTCATAATAGCAATCTTTGAAATGGGTTCGAATATTAGTTTTTAATATTCAAAAAATAATTTTACACCAAAATATTCAAACCAATTTTTTAAAAAAGTAGAATGGATCAAGGCATATTTAAAAACTTAAAAATATATTAATTTCTTTCCTTACCCATTGCATACCATAACAGCATCGTAAATGCGGATTTCTTTCTCTTTGGTGACAACATCACTGAAACTGACAGACCACTCAAAGGGATCGGCTGCAGGATTAACAGGGCTAATATTCTCGATCATCTTGTGAAACTAAGAAACAATAGACATTAATTTGTAAACAAAATTAGTACAGTAAGTTAAGAGGGACTGTCAGTCCCATAGAGCTTATGCATTAGTTTTGAAATCACAACTTCCACAGAAGTATTGCTTTGCCATGTTATCCCATTTTCACCAAGGATGGGAACCATCATAACATCAATTTAAAGCAAAATCGAAAAGAAAATAACATCCGGTTATTTTATTATTTATTGATAAAGTTTTAAAATAGTGTCACCATCTGCTGGGCATTTTTGGCATTTTAAAACTTCATAAATATATAATTAAATAACTAGATAACATTTTCGTTTCAAATTTGTTTCATTTCAATGTTATGTTGATTTCCATACCTGGGGAAAAAGGGTTAACATGGCAAAGCAATACTTCTTCGGAAGTTGTGATTTCAAAACTAATGCATTAGCTCTATGGGATTGACAGTCCCTCTTAACTGCAAAGAATAGTTAACAATAACCAAAATTAAAGTGAACAAGTAACTAATTTCTTATTTAAAAGATATTCATTTCTACTATCAATTAAAATTAGCTATTTAACAAAAATTCTATTTACTCTTTCATATTTTAATAACTATTGAAGCTATGGTACCGACTGAAATTTGTGACTTAAAGATCGAACTACTTTCTAAAAACTTTTTCAAAAATTCCTATTTTTTTGCAACTATATTTATGTTTGCTACGCAGAGAGCGTTAACAACATGTATAAGGATGAAAGCTTTAGCTAACAATTTAACTTTTTGAGAAGGGAAGATAAATTGTTTTTGGACAGTTATAAGCAGGTTTGCTATTTTAATCACTTATTTTATAAGTTTAAAAGCTACAAGGTTATGAAAGACATGCAACAAACATAAGTTGTTGTTGATGTTAAAAAAAAAAGAGGGGGGTGGCAAAGAAAATTCTGTTTTACATACTAATACATACTGTTTTATATACCTTGACTCAGTTAATTTATCGAAGAATTATACAGTCCCTGGACAAATTATTAGACACCCTGCAAGATTTCATGTATCAATCAGAGATGAACAAAATACCTTTAGGACATTTGTGTTCCTAAACTTAAGCTATTGAATAGAAAATACTATCTGCTATACTTAATACATATATCAACATATTTTTTAATGATATGGCAATCATTGGTATGTTTTCATCATTACTAAAAAAAGTACAGTGCGTCTAATAATTTGTCCAGGGACTGTATTGTATAGTTCACGTTTAATGGGCTTATCTTAAGGTATTAGATGCTTCATTTACCTTAAAATAATAAATTGAGTTGAATTAACGTCACACCAGAGCTACACGAGGGCTATTGGTGACGGGATTCGTAATTTAGATCCACAGTCTAGTGACGAGCCGACACCTGAATGGGCACCCAACACAACTTTTTTGGACGACATTACACGTGGCATCAGGACTTCGGAGCATATTTAACATGTACTTCCTCAGGGTTCGTACTCTATGATAGTGAAATTCAGGAGTTTCTAAGGAGTTTTTCAGGAGTGCAGCGATGTAAATTCAGGAGGTATAGCGAAATAAATTTGAATATGTGTGTTTATTATTGTATTGAGCCAGTGACTTAGACCGAGAATGAAGGAAACAAGGGGTGTAAATGTTGTGGAAAATGTGAGGCTTCGGTGTAAAAGCCAACCCTTTATTTAGGAAAAAAAATCACCTTTTTTGGCGATTTTTAAATTTTCGTGACCTTTGTTTTAATTTCATGACTTTTTCGACCGGTGGACATCCTGATAAAGTACGAGAGAAAACCGACTGAAAAAGGTGAAAAATGATTCATGACGTCAATTTTTTCAGGAGAGGGGGGAAAATATCAGGAGATGATACAAATTTCAGGAGTTATAAGGACCCTTAAAAAAAATTAAATTCAGGAGTTTTTTAGGAATTTCAGGAGGCATACGAACCCTGCTCCCGCTACAAAGGGTATTATTATTCATCAGATTATTTGGCTGCACAATCTATGTAACCGACTGGTCTCCACAACCCCTTAAAATTTATTAATTTAATAGATGAAATTATATATGACATTTTATAACTTAACCCCCTCAATCTTATATTTTGTACCCCAATTAAACTTAATAACTTAAATTATCTTTTTCATATATCCTTAACATCACTTAGTACTTTAACATCCCAACCACACCCTGTCGGCGACAAACAGATCAATCGTTCCCACAGAAACTGTTTAGTCACCACATTTTAAAGTTGAACTTTCAAACTTTCTCATAACTCTGATTGGTCAGTGAAGCAGATCTCGAGATTTTTCGCCATTTTTGTGGGCATTCGATCACACTCTCTCGCCGACTACAGTCGACAAATCAACCTTCTCCTGAGGATATCTCTTAAATAAAATATCTTTAATTGCTCCGAAGTTTCCCTGTCGACTTATTTTACATATATTTAATACATGACATTTTTATAGCTTTGTTCATACAAGCATTGCATACAAATGTAGGGAAAATAGTCCTTTTCTGCCCTGTTCGCTCAAAAGGGTGCGAGTGGGTTTTCGGCTCGCTGACACCTCACTCCAGTTTCCCTTCTAGCTCATTGGTATCATCATATTTTCCGAGTATATAACTTTGGAAAGTTAAATTGGAAACAAAGAATTAACACAAGACTGAATGGAATAATGTTAACATATATGAGTACCTAATACGTATTTCAGAAGATTTACTACACTTAATACTCAACCTTGTTAATAACGTTATTTCTTTATAACGTCCTAAACATCACAGTCCTAGAATGGCTGGGTATTAGATATTTCTTTTGCATTACAATGCCTATAGAAAATATTATTGCTAATAAAATAACCTTAATGTGTTGATACAAGCCATAGTTTTCAGCATAATCCTGCAGATATTCCAGCACTTGTGTGTGATGAACGAATGATTTGCCTTCACAGTCTTTGAAGGGGAAGTCAGGATAGGCCATCACTTCCTTTGGAAGATTTGTTCTAAAAACAAATTAGTATTAAATAATGAGCCAGATAAATTCATCCTGAAAAGGATCTGAATATTCCTTAGAAAACTTTAGAACAGACTAGACTGACTTCGTGACAATTGAAAATTCAAATCGGCCAAGTTGACAATGAATGGACCTGACCCATATTTTAATTATACTTTGGAGAAAGTGAGTTTTTCAACTCGACCCTTTATAAGATACCATTTTAATGTCATAGTGTAGTAATTAAGGTTAGATCAACGCACTAGAGCTACACGAGGGATATTGGCGACGGGTATTAAAATTTACAACCACAGTCAAGACACCCGAGTAGGCACCCAACTCAAATTATGAGAACGACTTCCTACACAGCGTTGGGACTTTAGAGCATATTTAATGTGCACTCTCTACACATGGTATTATTTGTCGGACATTTTGGCTGCACATACACTTTATGGGTTGGTAGTTATCTTGGAAATGCTCAGGTTGGAACCTGAGACCTTTCACATGAAAAAGCAAGTGCCCTACTGACTAGGCTCCCCAGCATCCACATTTTTATTAGAATTTCTGTTGTGTTTACCCATGACTTAGAAGCATTATTTTCCCATTTAAATACTTTGTACCAATACCCAATAAACCTTTGTGTACCTCAAGTTTTTGTACATGCTGGAATGTACAGGCAGGCCGTACTGATCGACGCCAACGTGGGCGGAAAAGCGCCAAGTCCCGCCAACTCCATCCTGCTGCTCGAAGATGTCGAACTGGAACTTGTCTGGCTCAGCCAGGAGATGTCTGCCAGCACAGAGACCAGCTGCACCAGCTCCGATCACAGCAACCTATATTTAATAAATTGGAATGTTTTTAGTTCAGGTGGAATTATCGTAGCACTAGAGCGACACAAGGGCTTAATGTTCTCAGTTGTAGATGTCTAAAAAAAAGTGTTTTAGATATCTAGAAGTGAGAACATTTAAACCATAGATGTCATAGTTAAAGTATTAGATTGGCAGATCACGTGACCTCCAATGCTAACAACGGGACGTGCATGGAGGCCAAATAAGAGGGCAAAATGGCCAGTGTTGCTGCCACTTTAAGGAGAAAAATACTACGAAAAAATACCATTTAATTCTAAAATTACAAAAAAGTATTGTAAAAATACTAGCTGCATTTTGGAATCTTTTTAGTGACTTTAAATCCTTTTCTAGTATTTTTTTTGTAATTTTAGAATTAAATGGTATTTTTTCTTAGTATTCTTCTCCTTAACATGGCAGCAACACTGGCCATTTTGCCCTCTTATTTGGGGTCCCGTCGCTAGCATTGGAGGTCCATTATCAGCCAATCTAATACTTAAACTATGATATCTATGATTTAAACACACACACACAAATTCCATGGCTATTTCACTGCCCAGTACTGCAAGTATTTGAAAAAAGAAAAGGGGGATGCTTTGGTTTTGATACCAAATCTAGGAATCACCAAAAGCGCCTCAATCGAGAAATTAGCATTTTGTTTTTCTGTTACATTCAGCGTTTTGATTAGCAAAAATATTTACCTCCTGGGTTCTTCTATATAAAAACATTTTAAGTATAAATACAATAATAAAATAACAGGAGTTCAACAGAATTTTGTAAAGTGGTAAGCGATTTAAATGGTACAGTGATATATGGACTCATAGTTTTAAAAAGAAACAAATCCTTCTTTGTTTTTGCAGTATTATGCTTGTGAACTGCGCAAACAATTTAATAGATTTTTTTAAAAAAAATTCAACATCGCATACCCTTGCAAGAGCATTGCAGCAGAAAAAAATAGTTTAGTTCGAATTATCGTCGCACTACAGCTACATGAGGGCTATTGGCTACGGACGTCGTATTTTAGAACCACAGTCAAGTGATGAGCCGACACCCGAGTTGGCACCCAACGCAACCGTTAAGGGCGACATCGTACGCAGCGTTGGGACTTTGGAGCGTATTTTAACGTGAACTCCCTTACGTGAACTCCCCCGTATTATTCGTCGGACATTTTGGCTGCATGGGCCGTTTATAGGTTGGCAGTTAATTTGGCGATGGCCGGACCCGAACCTGGGACCTTTCGCATGCTAGGTGAGCGCCTAACCGACTGGGCACCCCAGCCCAAAGGGGAAAAAAAGGTTTCTTTACTATTGTCTAGTGTTTTGCATTCGCGGAAAATATATGCAAAACACCGAAGACCCTAGATCAAACATTAAAAAAAGATCCAAATTAATCATATTTAAAATTCAAGCGAACTAGCTATAGATTGCCAATACCTGCCTCGCTAACTGGGAAAACTTGTCATGGACTGGTTCTGGGCAGTAAACTATCCTCAGCATAAACAAAAGCTTCTTATCAGTCAGTATCACCCATTGAGCTAGAAGAAACGTGGAGTGAGGTGTGTGATTCACTAACGAGCCGGTTCAATAACGAAACGCGGAGGAATACACGGCACTGCAGCAGAAAAGAACCGGGCAGAAAACCATAGAAATTTGCCTATTTCGCTATTGGGTTCGTCTTCGCTGGTTCTTAGTGAGTGATCCACGTGGTTATTTCTTAAAAAAGTTAGAATTTAAAGTTAAAGAAAGTTAATTTCTTTCGAACTAAAAATGTTAAAATAGGTTTAGGAGCCCAAGTCAGTACGATAGAGGGGTCTCATACAAGCATTGCATACAAATGTAGGGAAAATAGTCCTTTTCTGCCATGTTCGCTCAAAAGGGTGCGAGTGGGTTTTCGGCTCGCTGACACCTCACTCCAGTTTCCCTTCTAGCTCATTGGTATCATCATATTTTCCGAGTATATAACTTTGGAAAGTTAAATTGGAAACAAAGAATTAACACAAGACTGAATGGAATAATGTTAACAAACCCAAGATTTTTGTAGTGTAAGTAACAAATTAAAAAGCTTTTTCAAGTTTGAAAAAAAAATCAAATTGAATCAAACAGATAACATTATGCAATCATTAGATAACAGGTATTATTTAGATTAACTATTTTGCAAAAAAAAAATTATTAAAAACCAAAAATCTGTTTCAAACTTCAGCTTTCAAAAGAGATATATGTAGATGCAGGCAATATGACCTCTTCGGATATATAATTTTATTGTCAACCAAAACTTAAAGTGGCAAAGTTGATCTTTAAAAGTAATTAGATAATCCGAATTAAGATAAGTTGGCTGCATGAGTGTTTGTAGTATTAGTATAATGCACAGGGCCGGATTTAAAGATTTGGCGCTTGTAGGCTAGATTGATTTGCCGCACCTGTCATAATATTCTCCCCCTTCGGGGAAAGGTAGCTGGTTAGTTGCAAAATAGGGTGGTATGTGCTGTTTAAAATAGATACACATATTAGAATCATCTATGTACCTTCACACACTAAATCGAAAGTGAAATGGGCAAATTTTTTAACTGTTTTGCTATTTTTCTTTCAACTTCGAATTCCGGGAGGAGGGGGTGCAATTGCCCTCACAGCGACTGTGTTTGCTACGAAATATTAGTACTATATATACGTTTACGCATTAATGCAAATTATTTGTTTTCTTTCTTAAAAATATTCGTATTTTTATAATAATTTTTTTTTATGCCGAATGCCGCTTTAATGGGTCGTAAAATTTGCCGCCCCAAAAAATGTGCCGCTCTAGGCTACAGCCTACTTAGAAATCCGGCCCTGATAATGCATATCATCATGGAATGCATGAAATTTCTAAAAATAAATCTGGCCATAAAGTGCCTGCATACTACACCTCTAGTAAATTTCATTCCGCCTGTCCTTAAACAAACAATTTAAACCTCAAACAGAAAAATTATACAGCATGAAATAATGATATAAATACGGATTAATATTGTAATATAATACATCAATATAAAAATAAAATCACTAGCTTTATGTTTCGCCTCTCCAGATGCCATGATGAGACGAATATTTTCTCCTGGTAGACGTCGACTGAAAGTTTTATTTACCCCAAGAACTGGATTACTTATTACTTGATGTGTACCTTGGACGGTGTACTTCAACATCTACAAATCGAAAAGGCGTCTGCGGATTTGTTCTATTTATCTTTGGTTCGATAGAAAATTGGAACAGTAAATAAAACTGCACGTTATCGACTCAAAGAACGTCACTTCAAATTTCTAATCATGATGTGTTTTATTTCTATTTAAAAGTGGAACAACCGAGAAAAAAAAACAATAACAAAGTAGTGTTGCCAAAGTTTTAAAATGTTTTAGATGTACTCAAATTTAGAATTTTAAGAAAGATAGGTGTGGCTTTTTATGAATTTCATAATTTAATTACTATTTAAAATATAAATCAGGTTTTTTTCTTATGATTGAGAATTTTAAACTAACTTTAATATTTTCTATTAGTACTTTCTGGTTTGTAATCAGTTCCGTGCATATTTGAGTATTGCGTTTTGGCAGCCATTTCGTTAGAAACAAGACGCGCTCACGATAAGGGGGGAGGGGGGGGGAGAAACCAAGAGAACATGCCTCAAAACAAGACTCGCTCACGATAGGGAGGGGGGGGGGGAGAGAAACCAAGGGAGCTTAAGAGAACATGCCTCACCCCATTTGCCTGTTTTGTATGTAAAAAAACCCTAGAATATAAGAATAAGGTGTTTTGAGAATTGAATTTTCCAGACTGCAGAAAAAAATATATGAAGAGTACAGGGGAAAAACCGCTTAATTTCGTAGAAAACTTTCCTCATCAGGCATCTTTGGCGATGTTAGCGAGTAATCGCCTAAACTGGTGTCAGGAAACCAGTTTCTCAATTTTGTTGTGCATTTTCTCTCACTGCAACCCTGAAATTCAGTTCCGCGTTTTATTCAAAAGACTGTGTTTATCATCATGTTAAGCTTTAAAAATAAATTACGATTGATTGAAAATCACGAATTTTTCTAAAACAATTCAGAGAAATGTTAAGATTCGCAAATTAATTGAAAAGTCCTAAACCACGACTTTTCTATCTACCGAGATTAATCAAGGAGACGGCCATGGATTAACGCGGTGCACGATTCCGACGCTTGGCCCAAGCGAAGAAGAAAGAGAAAAACCGGTTTCCTGTCGCCAATGTCCGCCAAGCAGATACAATTACGGAACCACTCCTAATAAATAAAGCGGTTCTTCCCCTGTACTCTTCATAAGACTTTCTAGAAATTCAAGCCAATCTATGACATCCCTTAGGTAATTTTTTTATTACTTTTAGTTTCATAATTAAATTTTCAGTTTAATTTCAGATAAAAACTTTTACATTCAAATAATGTGGAACATTTTTTTTTCCTAACAGACCTCACCAACAATTGCAAAGTTAAAATTGAGAAAAATTGTTAAATGAAGAAGTGAAATCAAGAAAGGTCCAAGTACGAGTACATCTGGAGTAAAGAGGTTAAAGAGATTCTTTACATATTACTAATTGGAGGGCTCAGAATGCAAGTGAACTTATATTATTTATGTAAACATATTACATTTTCAAACAATTATAAAAAAAAATTGTTTTGCAAGGAAATTAAAAATAGAAAATAATTAACCTCAAACGATTCGAGCATTTTTCCCCCAATGGGGCTGCTTTATTGGCGGCTAAGCCTTTGCAGACTCGGCATATTCCCCAGAACTGAGCGCAATTTTTTCTGTGGCACTATCTAGGCGACTCTCGCTATCAATTTTGACGCTCAGATAACAATGAATCCGAGCGCTCTATGGATGTTAAAGTTTGCCGACAGAACCCAAGCCAAATGGGTACTCAAGATATATTTTACATGACACATAATCTTATGACATACGTGCTAACAATTTTCCCATCCTGAAAATCTGCCAACTTAACCAGGGCTTGAACCAGCGATCTTGTACTTATGAGATGTAAGAATATTATGATACGAACATAAAATGCTTCTTTGTGTTACAAAGGCTTTATAACAAAATTTACCTCTCAACACCAGGTAAGTTGCTGCTGCCTAGGGGATATTATCTTAAAAAGTTTGGTTTAGTTTGAATTATCTTCGCACTAGAGCTACACGAGGGCTATTGGCGACGGGCGTCGTATTTTAGAACCACAGTCAAGTGACGAGCCGACACCTGAGTAGGCACCCAACGCAACCGTTAAGGGCGACATCGTACGCAGCGTTAGGACTTTGAAGGATATTTAACGTGCACTCTTTCCACATGGGGTATAATTCGTCGGACATTTTTGACTGCACGGGCCGTTTATAGATCGGCAGTTATTTTGGCGATGCCCGGACCCTAACCTGGGACCTTCCGCATGCTAGGCGAATGCCTAACCGACTGGGCTCCCCAGCCCCATTATCTTAAATAGAACCTTTGCAATACTGGACTAAAGTTCTGCATAGTTATTGCATGCACTTGCGCTGCTACCTCGAAAATAACAAAGAGTGGACCTGGTTTTTACTTGTATTCTGAACCCTCCAATGGTGTATGTTGTAAAATTCCATGGTAATTGTTGGTGCTGCCATCTTTTGAGTTGACGTCAAACTTAAAGCTAACCCGAATAACTACAGAGAAAGACGCAGGATAACATGTTCGAAATAGTTATCAAATATATATTCGCAATTTGGATATCAGTTAACCACTATTTAGTTTGACTTTGTAATTTAATCAATAAGTTTCAGATTTATGAAATTAATAGCTAAAGAAACTTTAAAACTAAAATCACTTCTTTGGTTTTTTAACGCCGATGCGTAATAATGGAATCTTTAAAAGCCTCAAGAAACTCGCGTAAGCATCCTATAAAAGATATTTTTGTCAAAGCGAAGTTTTTTTTAACTCTTTGAGGGATAAGCAAAGTGGCTGAAGTGTGAACTTGCTAACACTGTGCATTAGATTAAAATTCAAATTTTTAACTAAAATATTAAATAATTAAAAAAAAAAAAATTATAGTTCTGTAGCAGATAATTGAAGAGTACAGGGGAAAAACTGCTTAATTTCATTGAAAACTTTCCTCATCAGACATTTTTGGCGATGATAGCGAGTAATCGCCTAAACTGATGTAAGGAAACCAGTTTCTCAATTTTGTTGTGCATTTTCTCTCACTGCAACCCTGACATTCAGTTCCGCGTTTTATTCAAAAGACTGTGTTTATCATCATGTTAAGCTTTGAAAATAAAGTAGGATTAATTGAAAATCACAATTTTTTCTAAAACAATTCAGAGAAATTTTAAGATTCGCAAATTAATTGAAAAGTCCTAAACCACGACTTTTCTACCTACCGAGCTTCACGCGATGCACGATTCCGACGCTTGGACCAAGCGAAGAAGAAAGAGAAAAACCGGGTTCCTGTTGTCAATGTCCGCAAAACCGATACAATTACGGAACTACTCCTAATAAATAAAGCGGTTCTTCCCCTGTACTCTTCAATTATTAATGCGTTCTCCATAAGTTAAAATTTACAAAAATTATTAAATGTATTAATTTTTTTAAAAAAATGTGTATTGCTGGCAAACATAACAGTCAGGTGACAGGTTTCTACGTCTGTATCCCTATAAATGTTAACAAGTTTTATGTTTTATTATTTGTTTATGTTCGATGTATCTATTATCATTTTTAATGTAAATAAAAATATATTTAAAAGGCATAAAAATAATATATTTTCCTCCAAACTGCCATTTTCTGCTAGTAGGCGAAAACTTGCGCAGTGACACGTTTTAAAAATTACTTTTATACCAACATTTTCATAGAATATTTTTTCAGTTCAATACGCAGTTCATTGACAACTATTTAAAGAATACTTCCTAATTTTATTCTAAATTTAGAAGGCAATATCCCAATTCTAAAAAAATTATACTAACTTCCTACAGGTCTAAAATGGGCGATAACCGATACCTTTTCTCTATTTTAATAAATATTTTATTAAATCTCGCGAAACAAATAATACATTAAATCTCGCGCTGCAACAATCGGATCAAGATTTTGTAACGTCACAGAATTTAAACAATGCTTTTCGCCAGTCTTTCCAAAACTTTTGTGAGCTAAACTGCTACAAAAATTTTGTCATTTTGAGACTGATATTTCTTATCAAGCGAATTTGTTTTCTTGAGAAAAAGAGCGAAAAAGTATTTATTCGTGTTTGGGTGAATAAACCGATATTTAAATAGTTTGTATTTGTTTGCTAATCTGCTAAAAGAAGGGCAAGTGATTGTTGTAGATTTTAAAATCTCTCGTTTGGCGTAAAAGCTTGTACATCGAAAGAGCGAAAACTTGTTTCGTAACATCTGAAGTTGAGTTTTCGTGTTTGGTTGAAATAAACCGATATTTTATTTTAGCTTTTGCGAACCACCAGCTAAAGATATTTTGTGATTTTTGATACCGATATTTCTTATTTCGCGTACTAGCTGTGTATCAGACAAACGAGCCAAAACAGAGCTTTGTGTGACTTTTGAAATTGTATTTTCTTGTTTGGTTGAATAACCTAGTGTATTGAGCAATGGATTTCGACGGATCCTTGCTAGTAGGAAAGGTGTTGCGGACTCGGATTGAGCAAGACTTCTGGCCCCTCAAGGGAGTCGCGAAGCCGGGTGTTCTTGGCGACGCTGCAGTTGGCTTCGAAGGCGGCGATCGACTTTTCGTGGAACAGGAGGGAGAGGGGACTCCGGGCAATAATGCCGTAGATTCGGCCGAGGTCCTCACCGAGTCGCAAGAAGTGGCTCCCGAAGTCCGTGACCGTGAGGACCTCCGCGCTGAAATCCTCGGCAAGTTCGTCGACCAACTTGCTCTGCGGCCAGCCATGGAGTCGCTCGTCCCTTGGACGGGCGAGTCCGTGGGGGAGCTGAGCTCTGCTCGCCCTTTGGAAGCCTCGGTTGCCCTGTTCTACGACAAGCCGGTCGAAAAACCGGCCACGACTAAATTAAAGTCAGAAGAAGAGTTGCGAATTTTGTTTCGGCAGGGTTTCGCGGCTCTTCACGGGGCCATGAAGCCCGATGTTCTGCGGGGTGCTACGAGCGGCGGTGGCGATGGACCTTCTGTCGGGCAGTCGGGGGTCAAGGCAGAGACGGGGGCTCCACACACTAGTGGTGGAGATTGGGACGACGAGGTTCGCCGAGTGGCGTCCGAATTCGTGCCCGGCCTCCTTTTCGAGGCCTCGGCGCGTATTCAGGCTCATAAGGCAGCACTCCTTTGCTCTCAAACCCCTGGTGAGATCTCGAGGGGTCTCATACGGCTGGGGTGCATAGAGTCCGTTGCCCCTGTGGTAAAGGAGTCTGTGGGAAGGAGCTCTGCTCCCTTGCTCCAGCGGTTCCGAGCCTTGGGCTACGATGTGCCCTTCAAGTTGATGGACGAGATAGCCCTGATGCCTCGAAGACGCTCTTTTAAGGGCAGGGTCGCACGACTGCTGCGCAGATTCTTCTGCTGCGGCGGTCGTCGCTGAAACCTTATCTTCGAGGAAAGGAATGAAGAGAGCTTGAATCAACTATAGGATCACCTAGGAACATCTCAGTTGAAACTAAGAACACATATGACACGCTCTCTTCAGCTCACGAGCTCTACACCTTATGACGACACAACAACCCTAAACCCGTTGATATGACGACGTCCTTTGTGACTTCCTAGAAGCACAATTGCGACAATATACCCTCTATTCCTGTTGACATGACGTCCTTTGTGACTTCCTAGAAGCACAATTGAGACAATATTCCCTCTATTCCCGTTGACATGACGTCCATTGTGACTTCCTGGAAGCACAATTGACACAATATTCCCTCTATTCCCGTTGACATGACGTCCATTGTGATTTCCTGGAAGCACATTTGAGACAATATTCCCTCTATTCCCGTTGACATGACGTCCATTGTGACTTCCTGGAAGCACATTTGAGACAATATTCCCTCTATTCCCGTTGACATGGCGTCCTTTGTGACTTCCTTGAAGCACAACTGACATTTAACTCTTTAATTCAAATAACACACAAAATGGTAAAACATGTCAAGCTGAAAACCTTGGTAAAATCCCTTTTCAAAGGGTTAGGGGGTCGAACATCTGACCTCCTGGTGGCCAGGACACCTGGGCCACCAAACGGGGATGAAGATAGGTTGGCCTCCTCGTGGCGTCCCTGGAAAACGGTCTCGAAACAGAACCGGCTAACTAGACCTATCACAAAAAAGACATTTGGATTACGGAATTAGGTTTCCGAGTTCAAATATCAGCTAAAAAATAATACATAATTTTGTACCATTAAAAACCCAAACTCTACACTTATACAATTACCAATGAAGACAAAAAAAAAACCTATAAAAATTATTCCAAGCCTGTAATTGGCATTTTAAAGCAATTTAATCACAATATACTCGTTTTGCTTATTGAAATAACGTCGCACTACAGTTGCACGAGCTTCTTGGCGATAGGCCTTATATTTTAGAACCACGATCAAGCAAGGACACCTGAGCTGGCACCCAACGCAACCTTATAGCGACATCACGCATTCCGTCAGGACTTCAGACCACGACGGATTCAACTTGTACCAGCGGGCTGCAGCATCAGCCATTGAAAACAAATAGAATTATCAGTTTTGTAAAAAGTATCAAAAATAACATGTTTACTAACAAAGTAACACAGGCTCTAGAAATAACTACTTACCAGCAAAGTTGAAGAGGTTCGGATTGACCCTGTTTTGATCATGGCTCCTCTTGCATGTAGGCCCATAGCCCCAGCCTCAGCAACCCATAGTCCACAAAAACAACCCCTTTCCACCAAAAGGATCATCAAGGTGGAGATGAGTTACTTCAATTACTACAATTTCTATTATAATCTCGCGTTTTCCCCCAGTGCATTTAGTTTGGATACCATCTCATGTCGGTTTGGCTGGGAATGAACTGGCTGACGGACTTGCAAGGGCAGGCTGTGACCAGATCTTAGAGGGTGACAACCTGTTGACTTATTCAGAAATTGGCTCCATTTACAAAAAGACAGCAATAGACTGGAGTCCCCCTCAGCTCTCTTGGTATGGCGCTAAGAAACCTGGCGAGATTTCTAAATTGCAACTATGCAGGCAAGACCAAACTGCTCTCTCCAGATTCAGGACGGGACACACAAAGAGTTTAAAGTTTGAGGCCGGAACCAAGCTGTTTCCTGACTGCCCCAACTGTCGTAGAGATGCTCAAGCCAGTCCCGAACACATACTCCATTGTCTCGGTTTGACGTGGAAGGACATCAACGACGACCCACTTTTATTTTTGGACTTTCTCAGGGTCACACACATCATGGAACTGGTCCAATTTTGACCCTGGGATATGTAAAAAAAAATCTATTATAATCTAAATAAATGGTAATAACGTAGTAGTAATTCAGCACAGTCAATCGTGGATGCTATTTTGAGGTTGAGCCTGTGGTAAACCATCACAGAGTAATTATTAGATTATGGTTAGGCTACGCGGGGAATATTAGGGAAGGGCGTCACAATTTAGAACCACAGTCAAGTGACGAACCCGACACTTGAGTAGGCACCCAACACAACGTTTAAGGATGACATCGTACCCAGCGCCAGACTTTGAAGCACATTGGATGTACACTCCTTTTTCACAGAGTGTAAAATCTTCGGACTTTTCAGCTGCACAGGCCGTTTATGGGTCAGCAGTTGTTTTGGCTATGCCCATTGCCCGGGCCCGAATCTGGGACCTTTCGCATGGAAGGTGCCTTACGACTGGTTTCCACAGCCCTGTTTTGGTTTGAATTATCGTCGCACTAGAGCTACACGAGGGCTATTGGCGACGGACGTCGTATTTTAGGACCACAGTCAAGTGACAAGCTGACACCCGAGTAGGTAACATCCTAACATCATACCAGCGTTAGGACTTTGAAGAATATTTAACGTGCACTCCCTCCACACGGGGAATTATTCGTCGGACATTTTTGGCTGCACAGGCCGGTTATAGGTCGGCAGTTATTTGGGCGATGCCCGGACCCGAACTTGGGATCTTCCGCATGCTAGGCGAATGCCGAACTGACTGGGCTCCCCAACCCTGTAATTATTGAGGCATTTTAACTGATTCTCTGTACATTAAAAAAAAAATTGATGTTTGCAATAACATAAATTAATAAAAAAAATATTTTAGGAGGCTTCAATGGTATATTTATTAGACAAACTTCCAAAAATTTATTCACCAATAACTTATTTCGGAACACAAAAACAATCACATGTAAATGAGAAGACAGCAATGTATATAGACGACATCACAGCACACAACGGAATGTGACATCCAAAAATTCTGCTTTTTCATTTATATATCAAGATGCACCATCGTTAAAATATCACGTCTGTCTAGAACATCCAAATAAAAAAAGTATCTCTTAAAACAGATAATATTTGTACTAATATTCAAGTTCACTTACAAGTATTATTGAAATAGTACATAATTATCAAATCTAGTACAAATATTCTTTTTTTTACTGTTATCTGTACTGAGAAGAGCACTCTCTTACTATCGAGCCTTGCTGTCATGACAACAGACATCCATAAACAGCTTTAGAAGAGCTCTTAACAGTTCAGAAGACAATCTTTCCATTTAGATCTAGCAGCATCAAGAAATGCATGCAATGCTACCCTACGTAGTTTACCAAGTCTAGAATACACTTTATACATAACTTTGAAGTATATGAATTTGCTAAATAACTTTAAAAGGAATATTTTAAAAATATACACGACACATTTTGGTTTAGATATATTTGTCAAACTTATTTTTTGAAAAAGATTTAACTTATAAAAAGGTACAAAAACATTTGCATTAATAATAAGAGTTTAAAAAACAACATATAAAATGGAAATTAAAAGATCTAAAAAGCATACAGCCTTTTCAGGACTTTAACAAATAAAGTCTCATCTTCAGTTTTAAACTCAATAAAAACTTTTTCAATCAGTTTTAAACTCAACAATATACTTTTTCAATAAAAACTTTAATCTTTGGTTGAACTTAGAAAATTGTAAAGTTAACTTAGTTTCATTACCAAATGGTGCAGAGCCAATGTTAATTGTAATGTCAATTGTCAATGGTAAGATTTAAAATTCAAAAATACCTTTACAAGTTCCTTTGTTGAGAACCAAATAAATTTACCAAATTAAGGGGGGATGGGCGCGCTGGACCGGGGGTCTCCAAAGCAAAGAGCATCAGTGTTAATCCTATGGAGAAAAAAAATATTTTCTCTGCCACATTTCTCCGGCTGCATTGAATATTTTTACAGGCGGATTTTTTTATGTGATAAATGTAGCTGACTTACAGGTCCCGACCTTCCCACTTTTTGAAATTGGTTCGAGTATTATTTTAAATATTCAATAAATTATTTTACACAAAATATTCGAAGCAATTTCAAAAAGTGGGAAGATAGTGACCTGTAAGTTATCTACTTTTATTATTTAAAAAAAAAAACCATTTGTAAAAATATTCAACACAGCCGGAGAAATATGGCAGAGAAAATAGTTTTTTCGCTATTGGATTAACACTGAGGCACTTGAGTTTGGAGACCCGCGGTCCAGCGTGCCCATTCCCCCTTAATGCTAAAACATCAGTTTTATATTAATTTGAATGATAAATTTATGAAAAAAAACCTATTAAGCGGGCGAAATACAGAAAACTTTACAATAAAAAAAGCAATTTGGCTGTTCTATATACTTTCTTATTGATATGCAAACTAATTTGTTTAAAATAATGCCATACACTTTTTTACATTTTTAAACATCACATTTCATAACACAATAATTTTTTTGCATGAATAATACTTCATTATTATGTTTTTGGTTTAGCAAGTTGAAAATCTAATCCGAGGATAGATATAAAAGTGGATATCAAATACTGATTATTTCAAATAGGAATTCATTCTGTTGTGAAATAGGCTAAAATTACAATGAACTAAATGACAATAAAAATAAAGTACATAAAAAAATAGCATAAGAGCTGTTTTCTCCGAATTGAAAAAAGTATTACCATTATTTTTTTTTAAATAGCAAGACTTTCAGCTATGCTTCTTATAGAGATTACATACACAAGAACAAACCGAAAATACAAATGTAGATTTGGGTAAATATTTTGGAAGACTTAGACATAGCTTAAATAAATAACCTGAACAACAAAAATGGTGTATAATTTTTGTGTTAATACAGTTTGATTTTGATACTTAAGAAATTTCATGTATTGTGAGGAAATGTTGATGCATAATATAAACTATTTGACATTGCATGCGTCAAAAACATTTAAATAACAAATATAAATAAGCAGTACACAAGTAAAATGGTATATAATTTAAAGATTTCTATTTTTTTTTTTAAAAATAAATTCAACCATGCATAAAATAGCTTATTATCATAGATATCATAGTTAAAGTATTAGATTGGCTGATCACGTGACCTCCAATGCTAAGGAGGCCTTTTAAGAGGGAAAAATAGCCAGTGTTGCTGCCACTTTAAGGAGAAAAATACTATGAAAAAATACCATCTAATTCTAAAATTACAACAACAAAAAAATACTAGAAAAGGATTTAAAGTCACTAAAGAGATTCCAAAATGCAGCTAGTATTTTTAAGGAGGATATTAGTATTTTAGAATAATACTAAAATTATAAAAAAAATATCGTAAAAATACTAGCTGCATTTTGGAATCTTTTTAGTGACTTTAAGTCCTTTTCTAGTATTTTTTTTTTTGTAATTTTAGAAATAAATTGTATTTTTTTTCGTAGTATTTTTCTCCTTAAAGTGGCAGCAACACTGGCAATTTTGCCCTCTTATTTGGCCTCCATGCACGTCCCGTCGTTAGCATTGGAGGTCACGTGATCAGCCAATCCAATACTTTAACTATGATATCTATGCTTATTATATAAATATATTTCAGAAACAATAAAAAATAATAAAGCATAATTATATTCATTGACATATTGTTCTTACAGGTTAATAAAACAGTAACACAAAAAACAACGAAACATTAACAAGGATATATTGTACATAAAGAATTTGCTTTGTAATGATTTTAAAAATATGGGAATACAGTAAAAGCTCGTTTATCCGGCTCCCGATTAACCGGAAATCTCAAATATCCGGAAAATTCCGATTTAACGACGGAATTTAGCGATAAAATTGAATATTTTTCGCCAAAATTGCAATTTCTCGCCAAATATAGTAAAAACTTTTCAGATTTTTTTCCAAAAAAAATTTCGCTTGGTGACAATATTTGGCGCAAAGTGTTTTTGGTTTACATTTTAAAATATCCTATTGGTTTTAGACCATGGGTTGGACGATTTATGTATTTAGATTTTTAGCATTTGAAAGTAACGATCGATTTTTTTCTTAATAAATATATTAATATTTTTTAATACAAAATATTGTAGTATCAATTATATATTATCATTATAAATGCAACATCGCCTATTTGCATATAAGATGCAGCCATTATCTCTTGTATTTTCCGGAAAAATCGGCATTTTTTGGTAACCCTATTTAGTGACTTCCAATGAACCAGAAAATTCGATTATCCCGAAGAGTAATTTCCCGAGCATTCCGGATAAACGGGAGTTTACTGTAAAACCCTGCAAAAGTACAAAATTAATTTATTTTAAACAAAAAGAAATATATGCAGAACCTCACATATATATTTCTAGTATTATTTTGGTTACGGATTTTTTCTACAAATTCTTAATTTGTAGAAAATGTAGGATTTTAATTACAAGCTTTTAATTAAAAAAAATTATATTGCACAAATATATAACTCTAATGCATAACCAAAATCTTAAAAATACATAAAATAAAAATTGGTCTCATAAAATATAGATACAACTATAGATACCCTGTGAATATAACAATCACATAAAAAAAAAGATTAACTTATAAGCTTAAAAAAAAATCAAATAATTTTGTGCGAGTGTAGGCGTATAATATACAAGAAACTTTCTTTAAAAAAATGTAAAAAATTGGAATGAAATACATTATATTATATTACATGCAATAATGCTACAGAATAATGCAACATATAAATTAATGATGAATAAATTAAAAACATTAAAGCTTATTCAAAATGTCATGGAAGTTGCCATATGTCTTTTAACTACTTAAAAAAATAAAACTTAAAAAACAGAATAAAACCAGGTTATTTGTAATGCATAAAATTACAAAACTAAATTAAGCTACTCATTCGATAACACATAAATGTAACAACTAAGTTCTTGAAAATAAAAAATTGTAAGAATAAATAAAAACTAAATATATTTTAAATAACAGCTTAAGAAATTTCATAAAAATGTATGTAGCCGTTTCATTAAAATTTTCAATGATTTTATTCATCTGTATAAATAAAATTAATGATTAAAAGTTATGAGCAATATAAAAACTTATGACTGTGTTTAAATTTGTTTATAGCATACATGTTCGATTGAAAGTATACAGTATTGTTAAAATAAATAAAATGCTTTATGTGGAATATTGTAAAATGTTATTTATAAAAATCTTTCTAAAGTTAGGGATTTTATTTAAAAAAAAATGCTATACAGTAGATTCCAGTTATTTCGAGTCACCTATTCATTGATTTCAATTTTTGAAGAATATAAGCATAAAGCCAAACCAGACCAGATTTTTTTTTTCTAGTTTTTTGGTAAAAATATGGTTCATTTATTTTGGTCTCTCCTTGAGAGAACTAGAATGTAGTGGATAATATGGAAACCAAATAAAATTTCTTATCCTTGTCAATTGAAAAATTTGAACAAATTAAATATTAATAATGGAGTCTTCCATAGATAAAAATAGTTATTTATGCAACTTAGTGTGAAAATAAGCTTTTTTAAACGAGTTGAATTAATTTATTTTACGAGCGAGTGAAAAAACTTCCCGAGTTTAATTAAAGAATTTTACACCACTCAGATGCTCTTATTTACTTTGTCGCACTAGTGCTTAAAAGTAACTTTGAAACATGATTTCGTTAAAAGCATCACTTTTGCCACGATTATTGATTTGAAAAAGTTAGTTTTTTTGCACGATATTATAAAAAAAATCATTAAAGCACAACACTTTATTGCAGTCAGTGAAAATAATTATAGCATTATTCCAACATTCTGTTCGGAAATATATGTACTGAGCTCACTTCAGTTATTTGAAATAGTCGATTAAATTAAGACCAATTTCTTAGGTGTCACAATTAACTGGAATTTTCTGTATAAGTAAACTTAACACTTTTAAAACTAATCTATAATAAAATAAAATATATAAACATACAATACATTATGGAAGATTAGAAAGCTAACAATAAGAAAAAAAATCATTATTTTACCACAATGAGACAATATCATATCCTCCATATTCAATATCTAGGTACAAGATAATATTTACAGTTCATAATATACATTAAAAAAATCTTTGCTTTGAATACAAAAAATATACAAATTGACTAATCTATGAAAAGATAGATAACATGAAGGAAAATTCCAATAATCTTACAACCATAGATATCATAATTAAAGTATTAGATTGGCTGATCACGTGACCTCCAATGCTAACGACGGGACGCGCATGGAGGCATTTTAAGAGGGCAAAATTGCCAGTGTTGCTGCCAGTTTAAGGAGAAAAATACCATTTCTAAAATTACAAAAAAAAAATACTAGAAAAGGATTTAAAGCCACTAAAAAGATTCCAAAATGCAGCTAGTATTTTTACGATATTTTTTTGTAAGTTTGGAATTTATTTTAAAATTATTCTAAAATTACAAAAAAATATCGTAAAAATACTAGCTACATTTTGGAATCTTTTTAGTGACTTTAAATGCTTTTCTAGTATTTTTTTTGGTTATTTTAGAATTAAATGGTATTTTTCCGATGATGCCGTAGTGTTTTTCTCCTTAAAGTGGCAGCAACACTGGCAATTTTGCCCTCTTAAAATGCTTCCATGCGCGTCCCGTCGTTAGCATTGGAGGTCACGTGATCAGCCAACGTAATACTTTAATTATGATATCTATGCTTACAACAAAACAAATTATAAAATGTATCTTTGCTGTACATCTAGCATCATATACATACATTCAAATAAAAAGCAAGTTAATAGTAATCATTTCACTTGGCTTTCTTGCTCACAACTTTGGCTTTTTGTCAATCTCGGCAAACCAGTTCTTTCGGTACAATGCAATTAGAATAAGACAAGACTGTTCAAAAGTTTAAGGTGTCCAATACAGGATTCCTACATACAACTTTCAGGGAAACTTGCTTTTTTTTAGGACCACAAGTTTTTTTCAAGGTATCAAAGCACAAAGTCAGATTATCGCAATTTCGAATTGGCTTTGAAATCCTACATGTTGGCCCCATCATAAAATTCACTGCTTTACTCCCTTGTTAACAAATCAAACAAAAGCTTATCTTGGAATTACTAGGGCTCTTTTTGTAAAAATTAGGGCCTTTTGGGTGATTTCAGGGACATTTAAGAAACGCAACTAAATTAATTTTGATCTTTCTGATATGCAACTAAATTGTTTAAAATATCGTGGGTTTTTTTCATTTTTAAACAGCACATTTAATAAAACGATAATTTTCTCTTTGTATGAATAATATTTCAATATATATTTTTTGTGTTTACCCACTTAAAAATTTCAACATGGGACACATTCTTCATGCATTCTTTTGTGAAATACACAAAAATTACAAAGAAATAAATTATAAAAATAAAATATATAAAAACAGCATAAGTGCACCTTGAATTAAAAAAAATAGGGCTTTTTGGTGATTTTACATTTAAGGGCTTTTCCAGGGCCCTTAAAAAGAATTTCAAATTTAGGGGCTTTTTAAGAAGTATAGGAACCCTGTGTAGAAAGGCAAAGGATCTGATTATTAAAAATAACTTTGAAATATCACAAAAACTTTAGCTGCCGATTAAAAATTACACTATCACATTTATAACAATGAAAAACAATTGTGTTTAGTAGTACACTAAACATTTGTATTCTATTACTTCAGCTGATTATCATATAATGATTGTCCTGTTCATTCTTTAAATATATTTTGAAAAGATAACGAAATCAAAAAATGTAATTTTTATCTACAAAATCATATTTTGTTTGAATTTGTTTTTAGTTAATTTAATATAAGCTTTAACTTTCAAACCACACAAATTAAATATACATTATTAATTTACATTAAAAATAAAACTTTTTTTTAAAGAAACTAATACTTTTAAAGCTAATCCTCAAATTTTGGTCATTATATTTGACTAGGTAACTGATCATAGTCTAAATTAGCTTTAAAAAAAATAAATCCCCTCAAACATAAATTTTATTGACTAGATTTTAATATAAACTATAGATCAGATCCTATGCCATCATCAGTATGTCAGAAAGGCTCTTGGCATTGCTTTTAATAGTTAGCCACATAGCCATTTCATAGCAGCCATATAATATAGAACTGTATGCATTTTGAACAAGGTACCTATATGTTATGTACAGGGTTCGTACTTTATCTATTATAGTGAAATTCAGGAGTTTCCAAGGAGTTTTTCAGGAGTGCAGCAATGTAAATTCAGGAGGTATAGCAAAATAAATATAAATATGTGTGTTTATTATTGTATTGGTCTAGCGACTTAGACCAAGAATGAAGGAAACAAGGAGTGTAAATGTTGTGGAAAATTTGAGGCTTTGGTGTAAAAGCCAACCCCTTTTTGGGGTGAAAAATCGTCTTTTTTTGGCGATTTTTTAAATTTAGGTGACCTTTGTTTTAATTTCATGACTTTTTCTACCGGTAGACATCCTGATAAAGTACAAGAGAAAACCGACTGAGAAAGGAGAAGAATGGTCATGTCGTCAATTTTTTCAGGAGAGGGGGGGGGGGGGGGGGATATCAGGAGATGATACAAATTCCAGGAGTTATAAGGGCCCTTTAAAAATAAAAATGAAATTCAGGAGTTTTTCAGGAATTTAAGAAGGCGTACGAACCCTGTATGTATGTATTTTGAACAGGGATGGGAAGTTTAATCGCTAAGAAATTGGGGGAATTGAAGCAGCAAAACCGAACAAAAATTGTTAAATATTATAATACAATCAGCACAATATACTGATTTTGGCACTCTCTGGTGCAATTGGCATAGGAACAATAGCCTCTATCGAAAGTCAGTATTCAGTCAATTTACTTACATAAAAAGTAAATTAGAAGATTCTGATTAAATAATAAAAAAAATGCAAATATATCACTAGGGATAAATCTATAGTCATTCTGAACACAATACAAGCTTCAAAATCAGTTTCTTCCTATACCCCCTCATGTGGATTTCCAGGAAACTACCCGAGTGTTGCTGTTCTAAACCCACCTTGTTTGAGGGTCTGGTGTGGGGTAAATCCATAGATAATCATAATTAAAGTATTAGATTGTCTGATCACATGACCTCCAATGCTAACGACGGGACGCGCATGGAGGCATTTTAAGAGGGCAAAATAGCCAGTGTTGCTGCCACTTTAAGGAGAAAAATACTACGAAAAAATACCATTTAATTCTAAAATTAAAAAAAAAATACTAGAGAAGGATTTAAAGTCACTAAAAAGATACCAAAATGAAGCTCGTATTTTTACGATATTTTTTTGTAATTTTAGTTAGAATTATTCTAAAATTACAAAAAATATCGTAAAAATACTAGCTGCATTTTGGAATCTTTTTAGTGACTTGAAATGCTTTTCTAGTATTTTTTTTTTGTTGGTAATTTCAGAATTAAATGGTATATTTCCGATGATGCAGTAGTATTTTTCTCCTTAAAGTGGCAGCAACACTGGCAATTTTGCCCTCTTAAAATGCCTCCATGCGCGTCCCGTCGTTAGCATTGGCGGTCACATGATCAGCCAATCTAATACTTTAACTATGATATCTATAGGTAAATCGCAATTGCTTTGTACCCAGCTGAAACCCAAGTAGGGTGGGAGAAAGAGACGCACACCGTTTTCTGGAAAACCACACGAGAGGGTAGGGAAAAAACTGGTTCTGAAGCTCGCCTTGTGATCGGACGGAATATAGAGCCAAAGCACATATTATATTGGGTTTCCTTTTGGAAAATGCAACAACTCCTATGGCAATCATGGCTTAAACAATGTCGACCAGAGCCTTTCTTAGTTCCGACACACAGTACCCAGCTTAAGAGCATTCTTGCCTTATAACCTCGCAGAGGGGTGATACACTTTAAACAGAAAGAATGGTCTTACCAATTAGACATCAAATTTTAAAAACTAATGGCTGCTCCAACCAACTTGGAGAGCAATGAAACACAATAAAAGCATTGAAATAAATACTTTGGAGTAACTAGATAGGCTGCTCCACAGTCGATACAGTTGCTGCCATTGAGAATAAGTACGATATAACAATCATTTGTTTAAAAAAATATCGTAGATAAAATTAAGAAAAGAACTAATCTGATGATCATTTACCCATTTCTATATTTAACTGTGCAAAATTAACTGATATTAGAAGTCTATTGAAAAAAAAACCCACAGTTTTCAATATAAAATTTGAAATCAATTCAACGAACATCAGTTTCACTAGAGCAGTCAATCCAGTTACCCCAAACATTTTTTACAATGATCATTCATTAAAAAAAATTAAATCACACATCAATAGACTCTTCCTGCTGCTCAGCAGTTGGCTGTTCCTCGTCCAATGAAATATTCGGCATCACGCCCGCTGGTATTGATTGGCTGCGGATCATGATGGACTCTGGAGTCCTCACCGGGGATTGGTTGGGCGTTGTCGGAAGAGATGATGTGGGATTGGCTGTCAAACTGGGAGCTGCCTTCTTATTGGGTAACGGGGGAGGGGTGTGGTCTCCTGGTGAGGGGGTGGGGCTGGGGGTGGTGGAGAGGAGGGGTGGGAGGAGGTCGTGGGGTTCCGATGGGGGGAAGGGGTCTTTTGGGGTGATCGGCATTGCAGGAGAGGAACTCTGAAATATTCAAATAATGTTTTTAAAAAAAAATAATTTACAAAACTTAAATAGCAGTAAAACCTTAGACTTTAAAAGTTGTCTGATATTGTTTACTTTTTTTTCAAGACCAAACGTATTTGTTATTGTAACCCAAAGTTCTTACCAATGGTACATTTAAGCCGACATTAAGTGAACCTCTTTTTGAGCCACCCTGTATTAAAACTTGAAATTGTTTGCTAAGATTAAAGTATGACGCCGACCCGGTAGCACATCGGTTAGGGTGCTAGCCTTTGGAGCTTAAGGGTTTGGGTTCGAATCCCGGTAAAGGCATGGGTGTTTGCGTCCGTCAATAAAAGTTGTTATCTGTCTATGTGTTTGTGTCGTCTCTTTCTTTGTGTGTCACTTGTGCCTGTGTCATTTCTGGGGTTGAGTACAATAGACTTGAGATCGCAGTGCTTGGCGAACTTGCCCCCCACCAAGAAAGTCATAAGTCAAGATTAAAGTAAGGTAAAGGTACCTTCTTTGCCAGCCTTTTCGGCAGAGCTGGTTTGTCTTCTTCTGCAGGCGGAGTTCCTGTCCATGAAGCTACCATCCTTTTTTCATTACCTAAAATTAGGTTCATACTAAACATGAAAAAGACATTAAATAATATAATCCACACTAAAAGTGCTGGTTTAGAGGGTTCTCAGGTTAATTAAACAATTAGTTGATAGAATGATTAGTAAATTCAAAGATATTGAATTAAATTATATAGAACAAAATAGAATAAATGCTTACAAGCTCTACCACATTATTGAATCATAATAGTAGAAGATGATTTTAAAAAATTTTGAAGTTACTAAAACTTTAACCACTTCATGAAAACAACAACACAATGAAAATTACACATGAAAATTACAATAAATAGAAGGGGAGGGATTTAAAACATCTATCTATAACCATTTTTCAACTTTATAGAAGATAAATGGAACAACAATAAGAAAGTTTATTTATTTATTTAATTACAACTACCGTACAGATCTAGTCCAATTACAGGTAGAGGATTAAAAACAAGACAAAGCACAATTATTAAAAGACTGATTTTTTTTCAGGGCCAAAATGGTTCAAATCGTTGTTGTGGTTACTGTAGTTTACCTGCACACGGCAGAATATTATGGAACACTAGTTTGGATGCCGCTTTGTGGCAGAGGGGGTGCCTCCTCTTGAATAAGGCTCTGTTCCGACCAGCTGTTCTAGTTCAAACCTTTGGACTAGTGAAAAGGAGGACTATAGTCTGTCTATTTACTATGCAAGCCTCTAAAAGAATTTCTTCCCCCATACCTTCGCTTGGTTTTCTAGGAAACCGGGGGAGCATCCCTTTTCTAAGCCTAACACGTTTGAAGTTCTGTTGTGAGGTTAACAATCCGAACAGTTCAAACCCAAGTTAAGTAGGGTGGGGAAAAAACACGCTCACGCCGTTTCGAAGAAAGCCACATGCGGGGATGGGGGAGGAAAATGCTTTTGAGGCTCACATTTTAGATAGACAAGGTATAGATTTGTCCAGTCCAATAGTAGGTATATCTAGAATGCGAGCCTCGAAAGCATTTTCCTCCCCCATCCCCGCATGTGGTTTTCTTCGAAACGGTGCGAGCGTCGCTGTTTCGTTTTTTCCCCCACCCTACTTGGGTTTGAACTGTTCGGATTGTTAACCTCACAACAGAACCTCAAACGCGTTAGGTTTAGAAAAGCGATGCTCCCCCCGTTTCCTAGAAAACCAAGCAAAGGGATGGGGGAGCAATTTATTTCGAGGCTCGCATAGTAAATAGATCGACTACAGTCTGGTGGGTTGACCCACTTCAGAGGGCGTCAGAACTCTGGAGCATATGTAACGTGCACTCCCTCTATTCTGAGTATTATTAGTGGCACTTTTTGGCTGCACAAGCTGTTTATAGGTCGGCAATTATTTTGGCAATGCCCAAACCTGCGGGCTTTCTGTTAAAGGAAGCCCCAGAGCCATCTTTTTATTACTTTCCACGACTTAAGCTCTCTCAATAAACTCTAGCCGATCTGAAAATGACATAACTCCAGCGATTAAAAAAATTGTAAAACTCCGGTGATTTTAAAAAAAACCCCGACACTTCAGGGATCTGAAAATTGTGACACTCTAACGATCGAAAATCCCAAAACTTAGACGATCCAAAAAAAACCCAAAAATATACACTGATTTCTATGATGTTTGGTCTCTTTTTTTTTGCTCAAAATCATGACGTTTCATGATTTTCCCTGACTTTAATATAACCTTGAGCCTGGTACCTTTAGCAAATAAGGCAGGCCCAGTACCTTACCAACCAGGGTTGGCATGATTTTTACCACCCCTGGTAAAAGCTCAATAATTGAAACAATTACTAAATGTCATTTAATAGGACCAATTAAAATAATTTTAATTTTGTATTTTAATAAATATTTATCATGGCCTTAATATTTTTTTAAAAAATAGACCAACTTTAGTTAGTTATTTTACATCTGGTAACATTATATACATGTACTCTTGTTTATTATTATTTGAGTGTTCCATCTGCATTTAAACATAAATAATTGTTAGAGTATTGTCTGTGGTAAATATTAATTAAAATATTGTATAGGGTAAATAATTATCGAGTTATATCTACTAAATCTAGAAAAAAAATCAAACAACTTTACTAGGCTTTGGCAAACTATAACGGCTATAGTGATAATAAGGGGGAACAAAAAGCGTTAGCTTAACAAGTGATCCTCCACACAGACAGTGGCACAATTGCAATGACAGGCAGAATACAAAAATTAGGGTGTAAACAACAAAAAAACTTATGTTTACTTTTATAAAACTTTTTAATTAAAAGGATTTTCCTAGATAAGGTAGATCAAAGAAAGAATGGTATTTTCTTGTTTTTTTTCTTGAATGAACAGGCATGAAAGTGCAAACTAATCAAAAAGGCTGAACACTGAATTCAATTTTTTTGCCTTATCGGCGTAACGACGTAAAACCTATTAGAAATTTAGTTTTACTTTAAAACTGTATATCGATGCCATATTAAAAAATCATATTTAATAAAAAAATCTGATAACTAATGAATTACTCTTACTAGATAAATGTAAAATCATAACACAATTACCATTTAAGAGTTTAGATCATCCCATTACGTTGCAAGCAGGGTTCTAACTATAATAAAAAAAAACTTTCAAAAAAATTCTTGACTACCTCTTTGGGATTGAAATCCCCAACTTTTGGTCTTTCAATACATATCCTTATTAACATGGTTCATACAAAATTAGAAGAAAAAAAAATTCAAACACTTTTCCAAAAAAAATTCAAGGACTCGAAATTCACTAACAACCTGAATATATAAAGCTTCTATAAGTGGACACTCCATTTCTTTTAAAAATAAAAATTGTCTAAAATCAGAGCCGTTCATGTGATCACGACTCACGGACACTTGATCGGAAGAAAATATTCTGGTTGCTCGACTTGGCCTAAACTGGAGCTACAAAAGTAACGAAACACTCTTCCGATCAAACAGAGCAAGAGAACTGTCAATCATTCTGATGCAATGTGACACCATCGGTAGGTGAAAATTACTAGGCAGCAAAATATGTAAATCCGGAAGCTTTATCTGACTCCTCTTCTAATAGGAGATTGCAATGGCTGGCCGAGATTTAAAGAAAACTGAGTGTAATCTAATCTTAATTCATCTTCACATTTTAATTAAAATTTGTATCTTCATTATAATAATCTGTTATTTGAACTTATTGTTTATTAAAATTTAAGTTTAGTTTCACCTAATTACGGCGCAAAGAAAAAGTAAACGCTATAAAAAAAATGCATCGCAATTCTAGCGAATCGGTGGACTATTTGTATCGCTGTTTCAGTGAATTTGCATCGTAAATTGCGATGCAATACCGCTTTAATCGGACCCTGGTTTCAAAAATGCGCCACTTGTTCAAAAAATTAGTCATCGAACTCCGAAGTTAACTTAGTGAGAAATCGGTTTATCGGCTTTTAAAAATATCGGTATACCGATGGAAGCCGATGTTTTTTATAAGAAAAAATAATAATATTTTGAACTCAAATTAAATGAGATCGTAACTTAGTTTATTCAGAGACGTGTTACGATGATCGCATTTGAAATATTTTCCAATTCTATTTTTATAGTTTTAGTTCAAACAGACCTACCAATCAAACTTCAACACCTCGTAATTTGTGCTTATTTTGAGGTAAAATCGGAGTCTTATTTTTATAGTTCAAGGATCAGTGAACCAAACCAGACCTCGATGCCTCGTAATTTTTGCTCGATTATTTGCGGCGAAATGGCAATAGATATAGATTCCGTTATTTTTATAGTTCAAGACGGATCGGTCAACCAAACATTGACGTCTCGTAGTGTTTTGTTTTGTCTCGCGTTGTTTGATCTTAGACCCCCCCCCCCCCATATATATGGGTCACAATTTCTCAACGGTTTTGCATCGATCTCAGGATG
Source organism: Oedothorax gibbosus (assembly GCA_019343175.1). NCBI lineage: Eukaryota > Metazoa > Arthropoda > Arachnida > Araneae > Linyphiidae > Oedothorax > Oedothorax gibbosus. Next base: position 800,543 of record CM033276.1, read on the forward strand.
AGCCAAAATGAGATTAAAAAAGGCGGATTTCCGCCGAAAGGCGGAAAACTTTCATGCCTGAATGAATGAGGTATTTCCCAGTTTTTCCCGGTATTTTTCAATTTTCCCGGTATTTACTAGTTTTCCCCGCTGGGATGGGAAATATTAGTTTTGGACGGGAAAAACCCAACCCTGTTACCAACTTGGCTAAGTACTCTAGTTTCCCTACCTCTTGGTGGCAGAGGAGGTGCCTCTTCCTGTATAAGGCTCTGCTCCGACCAGCTGTTCCTATTGGAGCCCTTGGGGCTAGTGGAAGGAGGACTAGCTTTGTCCAGTCCGTCCGGTGTGTTGAGCCACTTCAGGGGGACATTTGGGCTGACCAGCCGGTTGTAGGGGTAGCCCCGAGGGTGGGAGTAGTCCTCGACAGTGTCTTTCATGGGGGAGGACTGAGGCCTGGATTTGTCGTTGCAGATCTGGAAACGATATTAATTAGAACATTATAGAATCATTAACAATTAGAATGTTAGAGAATCATTAACAATCAGAACAGAATCATTAACAATTAGAACATTATAGAGTCATTAACAATTAGAACATTATAGAATCACTAGCAATTAGAACGATATAGATTCATTAACAATTAGAGCACTTTATAGGAATCATTAACAATTAGAATGTTATAGAATCATTAGCATTATAATATAACTTTAAAATTGAAGCTTTAAAAAAAGTGTAGTGTAGATAACTGTAAGAAATCTGACCACAGAGTTTAAATGACAAGAAACATAACTTTAATTAACTTGAATACATGAGTAAAATGCAGTATTTATTAATGACTATGTTTAGAAATAAAAAATATCAAGATATCACATAACCAAGTGAGAGATCATGCGTTTCAGCATCTTGCTTCGGCAATCACAAAATTTTGATGAAAAATTTGATCAAGAAATTTGATCCGATTTTGCAAAAAATAAGATTTTTTTCACAACACTCAGATCCATTCATTTTTCAAGCACTTTTATGGACTTAAGGCTGTGTCCTGACTACGACATCAAATGCCACAAAGGCAACAAAATTTGGCGACCGCCAAGGGCGCCAAGCGATGCAATTGCATGTGGCTGACTCTGCCAAGTCGCAAGTTTTGTTGCCTTTTTGGCATTTGATGTCGTAGTCAGGACACAGCCCAAGAAAATTAAATTAATTTTTTATTCACGCACTTTTCATGGTTTTCAAGGAGTCTACCAACAATATGGAACAGCAGTCCAAAGTGACAAGGCCAACAATCAAGCCAACACCCACACTTATGATAGTTTTACAGGATGACTGGAAGAAGGAAAATCCCGTGGCATGAACACCCCATGCTACGTTATCGCCTATAACATCTTACAGCGTCACAACTTTAGTTTAGTTTGAATTATTGTCGCACTAGAGCTACACAAAGGCTATTGGCGACGGGTGTCATATTTTAGAGCCACAGTCAAGTGACGAGCCGACACCCGAGTTGGCACCCAACGCAATTGTTAAGGGCGACATCGTACGCAGCGTTGGGACTTTGGAGCGTATTTTAACGTGCACTCCCTCTACACGGGGTATTATTCGTCGGACATTTTTGGCTGCACGGGCTGTTTATAGGTCGGCAGTTATTTTAGCGATGCCCGGACCCGAACCTGGGACCTTTCGCATGCTAGGCGAGCGCCTAACCGACTGGGCTCCCCAGCCCCGAGTCACAACTTTGAAGCATGTTCTATGTGCAATCTCTCTACACAGGGTAATATTCGTTGGACTTTTTTTTGCCTGCCCAGACTGTTTATAAGTCGGTAGTTATTTCAGCAATGCCAGGACCCGAACATGGGACCTTTTGCATGCAAGGCAAGCCCCTTACCGACTGGGATCTATGACTTGACTTATGACTTGAGTGGGGTGGCCCGCCAGGGCCAAGCACCGCGACCACTGGTCTATTGTACTAACCCCATCGTTTAACCTTGAAGCAGGCCGATTGCTGAAATGAACTTCAGAATATCCCTGATTAGTAAGTTATCAACCTCCCAGGCATCGATACAATGGTACTCAAGATACTCAAATCTTTGTGCAGAGTAGTTGTCACATTCGCAGAGAACGTGAAACGAACTTTCCTCAACCTGTTGACAAGCCCTACAGAGAGGGTCATCTTTCACACCCATTATACTCAGATGTCTATTGAGAGCACAGTGACCTGTTAATAAACCAATAGCTGCACGAATCTCTTTCCTGCTAAGGCTAAGTAACTCCTTGGCTCTCCGCCATGGAGCACTCTGATTAAGCTCCCTAGCCTGCCTTTGATCGGCTGCCATTTGCCAATTTGTAAAATTATAGGCCTGGAACAGCCGTCTTATGGTCTTTCTAACAGAATTATGTGGAAGACCTAGCACGGGCTCAGGCCCTATGAAAGCGGTCTTAGATCCCGCTTTTGCCAAAATATCAGCTGTTTCGTTTCCTTCAATCCCTCTGTGCCCGGGTACCCAAAATAAGGACACTTTATTAAGGCGAGCCAAACTTAAGAGGGACAGGTGACATTCCCATACAATGCTAGAAGAGAAACATTGTTTGGACAGTGCAAGCAATGCTGCCTGACTGTCTGAAAAGATCCTAATCTTTTGGTCCCTAAACATTCCTGTCAAGACAGTTGTGTGCACAGGCTAGAATAGCGACTGGGATCTAGCTTTATAGGATGACCTGCAGGAAGAAACATCTTCAACCTTATGATTGCTTTATAAGATGACTTAAGGAAGAAAAAAGCATTGGCATGAAACCTCCATGCTATACACTTTCTGATTACAATACAAGAATTAAAAGCACTTTCGTCCTTGTAGGAGAAACAGCGTAAGCATCACTATTTTCGTTTTCTACCCAACTTGGGTTTGGAAAGCAATTGCGATTGATTGCGAGCCCCAAACAATATAGGATTAAAACAGCGACACAGTTTTATGGGAACTAAACAAGGGATAGGGGAAGAATGTGCTTTCGAAGCTTGCATTGTAGACCACAGGTTATCCCCTACAAAACTCACCTTCTGCTCCGTTTGTGGCAGCGCCACGGACCTTGGCCTGTTGGGCAGTGGGGGCGGGGGCAGCCCATTGTGGTCCGGGGGGTGGGTGTAGATCTCCTCCTCTTCTTCTGATCCCCCCTCAGGGAAGAAGTGGCCGTAGATGCTGGAACCGGAAGAGGAAGACCGGTTGGAACCGCCCTCACCCAGTTTCTTGCAGGTGTCATTCGGGAGAGGGGGTAAGGGGGTGCTGGAAGAAAGAATGTGATGGGTTGTAGTGGTTACTACATCTTAAAACATTCTTTTATAGTTCTAAAAAACTTATTTTGAAGCAAAACATTTATTATTTCTAAGCGACGTTATTTTATAACACATTACACTATTTGGTTGGTTGGGTTTTAATTGTGGTAATACTCTTTTGAATCTGCAATTTTTTCTACAAATAAGGAATTAATTCTTTTTTTAGAATAGTTGATGGATGTTAATAAAAGTTATATTTCGATACATAACTAATCAGGTTAACTTTTTAGATGCTTACTTTCGAAAGGAAGATATTTTAAAAAATATTTTAAGAATAAATACAAAAAATGTCTATCGCTCAAACATTGATATTTTTTTTTTACTGATTTTAGTTTCTTACCGGTGTCATTCGAGAGAAGGGGGCAGGGGAGTGCTGGTAGACAGAATTTAATAGGTTTTAGTGGTCACTACATCTTAAAACATTACTTTACATTTCCCAACAAGTCGGTGTTCTTTTATCAGCCATTGTATTCAAGATCTAGTTACGTAATGTTGCCATATACCAGGTAAATAAAGCTGTACAAACAAATATTATAATATAACTATTAGGGTCACAAGGTATTAGGTTGGTTGGATTTTAGTTATGGTAATATTTTCTTAAATGGGCAATTTTTTCTACAAATAAGTAACTATTTCTATTTTTGTCCTGAAAATTGTTATTCAATTTATGTTTAGAACATATTAAATTGAAAAGTATGCAGCTGTTTCAGAACTAAAAAAAACTAATTTATTTGGTAACTGGAGGTCCATTAATATAATAGGGGGGGGGGGGGAAGTTACTCCTCACAAGGTCTAAAAGTCTTTTCAGCAGATTTGCAGACATACAGGTCAGAAATTAGGACAAAAAAGGCCACCAAAAAGAAAACATCTTTTATAAATGACTTTATAATTACAAGAAATCTCTAAAATAAAAAAATAAAACCACATTGAGTCTTTTATTTTACCTCTTCAATCACATGATTGTTACACAAACCACAAATAAAAAATTGCTCATTAAAAAAAGAAAAAATTACTAATATTTGAAGGGACGCAAATCATTTATGCAGGAAATTAATCAAAACCTACTTCTTTTAAAAGTTAAAACAATCAAACATTCAATCAATCAAACTCCAATGAGTGATCTTACTTCACAATGGAAGGCTTCCTGTAATCCACATAATCATTCACAGGTGTCTGAGGCAGGTCCCCTCTTCGATTCATGGAAAACCTAGAATTGAGGCTTGGTGAATCAACCTCTCTTATAGACTGCTTCATGACTGAAAATCGGTCAACGAGTCGTCGATGCAATGGGATGACTTCAGCAGGAGCCAGCCTGCCGTGGAGGGATAGACCACCTTCTAGAATCTGAACCTAAAAGAAAACAAGTAGGTTGGTTACAGAATCTGTCATCAAGAAACACCAGTTATACACCTCAGAAAGAAATTCACCAAACCCTTCAGCTAGTTCCAATTTATACTTTTAAAAGCCAGAATTAACTATTGTCATTAATCTTCTTTCGCAGATTTAATAATTAGTATTTATCGTTTGCTAAATTTGTTTGAAGTTCGAAGAATAATGATTTAATTTGTTTTAATAAATAAATTTTAGTCGCAACATTTCTCATTTTCATTCGAAAATTCAGTTAATATTTATCGTTTGTTATATTAATTTACAGTTCAAGAAATAAATAATTAGTAAAATTGGTGCTTTAAAATGAAAGCGAAACATTGCATATCTTTATGCGAAGTTAGAATTCTTTATGTATCTTTCTTCATACACATATAATGAACATCAAACGAACTCGATTGTGAAATTACAACAATCCAAAATGAATTATATCATATAAATAAATATTTTTTCAAGAATTTTATTTTTACTTTAAATAAAGTTTCTTGTACGTTTGACGAAATGGCAACAGTGAAAATATTGTATAAAAATGGAATGTGAATGTTATTTCAATGTAGATTAAATTTTTAGTTGTTTAAATTTTAAATAAACTTCTAATTAAATTTTTTAAACGGAATTAGGAATGTAGCCTAACCTGATTTTTTGCTTCAAAATGACACATTACACTTGTTTGTGGGACTTGCAGTTCGTTTTGTGAAAGTGGGTGACAGACGGACTGAACGATTATAATACCTTCCACTTTTTACGTTATAAATGTAGTGTGGAAGCTAAAATTAGTAATGAGATTCATTCCTGAAGCATTTGATTTTAGGTTAGAGGGCAATGGGCATCATAATTGAGAACCACAGTCAAGTGAACAACTTTTAATGGGGACATCGTACGCAGCCTCAGGACTTTGAAGCATATTTAACATGACTCTCTCTACACAGGGTAATTTTTTTCAGATTTTTTTGGCTGCATAGGCTTTTATTTTGGAAATGCTGTAACCCGAACCTGGGACCTTTCACATTCAAGACAAGTGGCTTAACGAAAGGACTCTAAAGCCCTTACTTGATTTTTGATTCACTAAAATAAAAAATATTACCTAAATTCTAGTTTGTAACAATAAGGATCCATTTTATTTCAAACTGAATAATGAAGGTTCACTTTGTGAATAAAAACTATTGCCTGATGTCTCTTTTTGATACAAAAATGGTTCGTTTAAAATAATATATGTATAAATGAGAGAAATTACATTCCATAACATTATAAAAAGTAATTTTGATTTGCACACTGGATACAAAAAGATTTCGTTTTCCTTGTACAACTGTACAATCTCTGTCAGCTCTCAAATACAACTAAACCAGGGCTCGAAATTAACTTTTTATGCCAGGTGCACGAGTGCACCCAAGTCTTGTGAATTAGGTGCACTAAATAATAGTTAGGTGCACAAATATAAATATTATGTGCACACATATAATATGAATAACAAGTTTAAAAAAAACTTTTCTTCATACAAACTGACTAAATGCAGGGTTTCCGCGCATATGAAAAGTCATGAATTTGGACATGTAAATTTTGTCATGAATTTAGCAAAAAACGATCAAAAGTCATGAAAATCGTTGTATTCGAATCGCTGTAGTTTCGCAACTTTCGGATCGCTGTAGTTTCGCAACTTTCGGATCGCTGTAGTTTAGCGACTTTCCGATCGCCGTAGTTTCGCGACTTTCGGATCCCCGTAGTTTCGCGACTTTCGGATCCCCAGAGTTTCGCGACTTTCGGATCCCCGGAGTTTCGCGACTTTCGGATCCCCGGAGTTTCGCGACTTTCGGATCCCCGGAGTTTCGCGACTTTCGGATCCCCGGAGTTTCGCGACTTTCAGATCACCGTAATTTCGCTACTTTCGGATCACCGGAGTTTCACGACTTTCGGATCGCCGTAATTTCGCGACTTTCGGATCACTGTAGTTTCGCGACTTTCGGATCACCGGAGTTCCGAGACTTTCGGATCGCCGAAGTTTTGCGATTTTCGGATCGCCGGAGTTTTGCGATTTTCGGATCGCCGGAGTTTTGCGATTTTCGGAACTTGGGTGCACAACGTGCACCCAAGTTGAAAACTTATGTGCACAATTTTCTTTTTAGGTGCACGGTGCACCCGCTAATTTCGAGCCCTGAACTAAACAATGAAAAAAATCGGCAAATTTTTAGCTATGAGCTTACTTAGCTCATAGTTCATCAGCTACGCCATCTACCAGGCATGAAAGATGTACCACTTGAAAAGATATAGACTGACTCAGTTAATTGAACCCGAAATCCCTTGCATGCAAGACCAATGCTCAAACGTCTCACTGTGCTTAAGTAATTGCTGTATTGCAATGGCTTTGTGCTGACTGCCATAGTACAACCGAACCCAGGACCTTTCACAAGCTAGGCAAATAATGTTTCAACAGTTTAGGAACAATGACAGAATTGTAATAAAGAATTCTTAATTGCCAAGTTTATTATAAATTGCTAAGTTTTTTTCTTTCTAAACAGGGCTGCTTCCCCAGAACAAAGAGCAGTCTTTTTTTGTAACAACATCTAGGTGGCTCTTGCTTTCAACGGTCAGATAACAAAGCATCTAAGCTCTCTGAGGATGTTTTCCTCAGGGTTCTTGAACTCCAGCGTAAGAAAGCCTCCTGATACTTTGCGATCCCACTGTTGACCGCTGCCTCGATCACCCCTTGCAGCCTCATGCTCAGAGGGGAAATGGATCGCCTCGGCTCGGCAGTGTACTGAGCTATGAGCTTCCTGAGCTCGCGATTCATGTGTTTCACTGTTTCGCAGACGTGGGTGATTACCACGTTATACAATTAAAAAGATACAAGCTAACTCGGGGAATAGAACCCCAAACCTTTCATGCCAGACCAATACTTAATCGACTGTGCCAGAGTAATTACTCTTCTACAATGGCTTTGTGCTGAATGCCACAGTACAATTGAACATTTTGCATGCCAGACAAATATTACTAAATACTACAGAACGGCCTACGCTATAAATAATTACTCTACCCTGAGTATTTATTATTTGTGCAGATTGCCACATGGTTTTTACTCTTCGTAAATCTCCCTACAGATTAGAAAAGTTGACAGAATCGTAAAAAAGAATTCTTAATTGCCAGGTTACTAAAGGTAAATCCCATAACATCTTACCTTTTCCAGTATCAGACTCTTCAACTTGATGATCTTGTGTGTCTCCTCAGGGTTCTGCAAACTGAACTCCAGCGTGAAGAAAGCCTCCTGGTACTTTGCGATCCCCCCGTTGACCGCTGCCTCGATCACCCCTTGCAGCCTCATGCTCAGCGGCGAAATGGATCGCCTCGGCTCGGCGGTGTACTGAGCTATGAGCTTCCTGAGCTCGCGATTCATGTGTTCCACCGTCTCACAGGCATGGGTGATGGGGGAGAGCTCCACCAGATGCCATTCTACTACTTCGAACCACCGTAGGATCCCTGGAAGCTGGGAGGCGATGGTCAGGGTTGTGCGTTCGATCCACAAGCTCTGGATAAATATAAAACACTAGCTGTTATACCCGACGTTGCACGGGTAGAGGTGGAAAAATAATTTAACAGTCAATTTAACTATTTTTTTTCTCTCATTTTAGTTACATAAGATATGAAGATTACCCAGTAATTTTCCATTTAATTACCCAACTTGGATATAGTAACGATTAATATTAATTTCAAAAATACCTTTGATAAGAAGCTCAAATTAAAAAGAATACATATTTAAGTAAAAAATAATCATTAAGAATTAAAAATGGAAAAACGGCTAAATCTTAAAAGGGTCTCAAACATTTATTTTAACGCAATTCAAGGGAGTTCTATAATAAATTAAGTAACTTTTTTTGACACTTTGCAGATATAAATACAATATAAGCAGTACAAATTTCTACCATAATTCAATACAAATGCTGAAAAATTAAGAATTCAATGCAAATGTATACAGTACTAAATCAATGCAGATATGTACAATAATTGAATGATCGTTCCAAATATGTGTACCATATAACCTGTTATATGATCATAAACTTATGTTATTGTTCCCGCTCGTTATAAAGTATAAAATCCCGTTTCATTGCCTTAAAATTCCAAAATGAAAAATACGCTATAAAATACACTCATAAATGTCATCACAATTCCCTCATAAATACATAAAAGCTTTTAGCTCATTTGGCGCGTTTTGGGAAATAATTTGGCGAGAAAATAGATATAGCTACAAAACACACCCATTTTACAGTTCTAACACAATGACCTTCGAACAACCGACCAGATTATAAATATTTATAAAAGAAATTGCCCATTTGGCGAGATTTAGTTAGTAATTTGGCGAGTTTGGCAACGTATTTAGCGAAAAAATAAATACATAAAACACTAATATGCGGCTCTAGTGTGATGGCCTTTATTAACCATCATAGTTCAGTAATAGCTTAACTATACATTTATTGCTTAAATATACATACATGCAGTCAACAGAAAATCAGTGAAAAAATCATCAAATAAGCCCACAATAAAATCCGGGAATGGAGACTGGCGGAATTACGTCACTTGAAACATGTCAATTATTTTTCAAATAATGAATTTAGTTTCTGAAGGTAATGGCAACAGAATAAACTAAACATATTCAATTTTAAATGTTTTCGTTAAAAGTTTTATTTAATTTTTTCAGCCGATGGCATCAGGAAAGTAAAAAAAGATCGGATTTGAGCCAAAGTGCTGTAGTTTTTTCACAAAATTCGAATAAAAACGTTCGAAAACTATAGAAGGAATGGCCCGATTCTAAAAATTCTTAGCCTATGTTTGTTCCAGAGATGAGATGAATTTTTGTGCCAAATTTCGTGACAATCTGTTGCGTGGTTCTTTTGATCTCGTGTCTTATACAAACAAACAAACACACAAACAAACAAACGGAAGTTGCCTTTTATGTATATAGATTTAATAAGATTTAATCTAATATATTTTTTTTCCTAATGGGGCTGCAATATTGGCGGTCAAGCCTTTGCAGACTCGGCATATTCCCCAGAACTGAGAGTCATTTTGTTGTGGCACCATCTAGGCGACTCTCGCTACCAATTTTGACGCGCAGATTACAATGAATCTGAGCTCTCTGTGGACGTAAAGTAATCCACAATCCTTAATCTAATATAGTACAATGAAACATACTTTACTCAGGTATGGGATCACACACCAACAGAACCCTATTCCTTGGCCTCACTGTCTTCACCGATTGTTATGCTAGCATGACATATTACACCTTACACATCAAGACATTGCTTAATAGTAAATTAATAAATCAACATTCATTATGGGCATTTTTTGTTTAAGAGGGACTGTCAGTCCCATAGAGATAATGCATTAGTTTTGAAATCACAATTTTTGCAAAAGAATTGCTTTGCCATGCTATCCCATTTTCACCTGGTATGGGAATCATCATAACATCAATTTAAAACAAAATTGAATAGAAAATAACATCCGGTTATTTAATTATTAATTGATAAGTTTTAAATAGTGTCCCCATCTTGCGCAATATTTGGCATTTAAAACTTCAAAATATATATTAAATTTAACTAATAACATTTTGGGTTTCAAAATTGTTTCATTTCGAGTTATATGTTATTCTCATACACTCGTGGAAAAAAGGGCTAAACATGTCAAAGCAATACTTCTGCGACAGTTGTGATTAGAAAACTAATGCATTAGCTTCTATGGGACTACAAATCCATCTTAAAAAATACGTCTTGTAATAGCTAACAAGTAAGAAGACTAAAATGGGACCAGCAGACATTTTAAATTTAATTATGTAAATTATGGCCAGATAAGCTGTTATTTTTTTGTATTAAGATAATTGGGAACTCGGTGAACCTGTGCTTCAAGTTTTATCCTAATATGCCAAATAAAGTTATGCAAACAAGGACAGAAAGGTTGCTTTATTTATTATGTGGATATGGAATAGATCAATTAAGAAAATTTCTACAGAAGCATTCAGAATCAAGACTCTTTCACCAATGAAGTTGATAATTCGTTATTGATATATGTTTTTGTGTTATAAATCTCCCCACTTCTTCCTTTTACTATAATTTTTTAGTGTAATTTTTATCGATGCGTTGTTTTTCATGATACAGTAAAAGCCCGTTTACCCGGCTCCCGATTAACCGGAAATCTCAAATATCCGGAAAATTTCACATTCCGATTTGGCGACAGAATTTAGCGATAAAATTGAATATTTTTCGCCAAAATTCCACCAATTTCTCGCCAAATATAGTAACAACTTTTCAGATTTTTACCAAGCAAAAATTTCGCTTGGTGACAATATTTGCCGCAAAGTATTTTGGGTTTACATTTTAAAATATCCTACTGGTTTTAGACCATGGGTTGGATGATTTATGAATTTAGATTTTTAGCATTTGAAAGTAACGATCGATTTTTTTCTTAATAAATATGTTAGTATTTTTTAATACAAAATATTGTAGTATCAATTATATATTATCATTATAAATGCAACATCGCCTATTTTCATGTAAGATGCAGCACTCTTGTATTTTCCGGAAAAATCGGCATTTTTTGGTAACCCTATTTGGCGACTTCTGATCAACCGGAAAATTCGATTATCCGGAAGAGTCAATTTCCCGAGCATTCCGAATAAACGGGAGTTTACTATACAGTTTTAGTTGTTATGCCTTCAATCATCATCTACCCTTATTATTTAATGATGTGGTGGATGTATCCATCAAGTAAGAATATTCCTCACCTTGAATTCATTGTCTTTGTCCACCTGTCCCTTCTGAATGGGCCTGTCGAACTGAAAGGAGGAAACGTCGTTGACCAGGTAGTAGCTGATTATCTTCTCGGGGATGTCTCGATTCTCAAAATCGGGTCTGACCTTGGGGATGGGCTTGACATTGCAGATTTGGATATCTATCTAGGGTATAGGACTCAATCGTTTATAAATAATAAACTAAACATTGGCAAACTTAAATAGAAACCAACATCAGCACACCCGACAGCTGTTTCTTGAGTGCGACATTCATTCAACCTCCTAACTCACCGAATTTCACTCGGCAATAACCATTTTTTCGGGGTGCCAAGAGAAAGTCTAATGTACCTGTTCCCCAGTGTTTAAGCCGAGTTTTGAAATTTTTTAGCGTTTTAGCTAAAATCGAAAATTTAATTTTCGCTTTTTTTCAAATGATTTTAGCATTTTAGGAAAAACAAGTACGACCGTAGAGAAGTTCAATAGTAACGTGTCGGGTCCCCAGAATGAAATGAACGGATCCAAATGAATAGACCAGTTCAAAAACGGTGTGAATAATGATGTCTGTCTGGAATGAACGGATCCAAATGAACATGTCCATGAAAGGAACGATCGGATCCGCTCCTCCCCTCTGTTTATTTTCGCATTTTAGCGAAAGTGGATGTCAAGATTTTCGCAAAATGCGATTTATTTTCGCATTTCGCGAAAAAAGCGATCGCAGCTTAAACACTGCAGTGTCCCCCCCTTCAAAAATTTGAGGATTCGTGCACATAACACAGGAATTTAGAAAGTACCTATTAATATGGAATTGCTGTGTTAAATCCGGAGAGTTAACACATCTGCATCAGTAATCGGGGTATATCATGGGGGGGAGCAAATTTTGTGGGTTAGACCAGAGAGAAATACCTCATTCTAAACAACCCCCGTGCTTTTCTTGTTTTCTAAACAACAAAATATGTGTGGCAAACATATACGCTGCTTTCAAATCCGATTTTCCTCTAGTTTTTTTTTACACTTACAGAAACAGCAGCGATAAATTGCCAAATGTGGCAAGCAATACTAATCGCCAAATCACTGATTCATATCATCCCCTCTTCGACCAGACTCTTTAGGATTATATTATTGGTCTATTATATTGATGCAGTTGATGTGACAAAACTGGGAAGTTCCAAAATGCAATGTCATTATTTTTAATGTTATTAGATCAATAAAATGATGAATGAATGATTCAATATTTTGTTGATAATATGTAAGGAAATGACATGGAAATAGTAAATATTGTGCTTCAACATGATTTGCAGTTCTTTTAAAGTATTCAAAATTACTGAATTTAATATGCAGGTATTTTTTAACTAAAAGTACTATAAGTAATGTATAATTAAAGCATTTATTTTAGTTTGAATTAAAAAAAAACATTTTTAGGTGTTTTTATGTATTATAATCTCATACCATTTATAAACTGTAGAATATTGTATTGTATTTCAAATTTTGGCAAAACCAAAGTTTCACAAAATAAAAATTTAGTAGTAAAAAATAAATACATAGTAAATAAAATGTAAGTGGTAAATTAAGCATGTAAAATTAAACTATTAGTTTAACTATAATAATACATACTAGCCAACCTCGACATTTTCAAACATCTTAAACAAACCACTACCTGATAAAAGAAAGCCAAATTATATCTTTGTGAAACCTTTTTGTAGGAGAAGTGGCAGATTACAATGGCGGAAAAAAATAAGAATCCTAAAAGGAAATCCTAAAAACTATTATAACGTTGTGCTGACCATTTTAGCACGCAAAATATTTTAATATGAAAAGAAAATATGTTAATATTTTCTAATTAAGTATACTAAAAAAAATCAGGAAAATATCACTTGAGGTTTTTCTGGCAATGCAGCAGATTGCAATGGAGGAATATAAATTTCAATCCAATGCATAAAATAGAAATTTGAATAGGGTAACGAGTACAGTGATTGGCCCCCTCATTCATTATTGAAAATAATAAGATGTTAAAGCCCAAAATAGGTGTGACAAAGGTTTTTAAAATTCCCGCCATTAACGTTTGTCATGTTGGCAACAACATTTTGGGCTTTAACATCTTATTATTTTCAATAATGAATGAGGGGGCCAATCACTTACTCGTTAACCTACTACATATCTACAACATATAAGTTATTCTAAGGACTTCAGAGTAAAGCTGAGTTTTTAGTGTGTATTCATTGTGAATTTTTGGATTGTAAAATAAATTAAACCATTCAAACGATCTTAAAATTCATTATTTGACTTTGAGAATGTGAAAAATATCCCCTGTAAAGATAAAGTGAGAAAAAAAGGAAATAACCATCCTCAAAATAAAAACTTAAATGATGCTGTTATAATTATTTTTCTCTGGTGAAAAAACTTTTTGTTGTACAAATTAAGAGGGATTGTCAGTCCCATAGAGCTAATGTATTAGTTTTAGAATCACAACTTCCGAAGAAGTATTGCTTTGCCATGTTAGTCCTTTTTCCCCGGGTATGGGAATCAACATAACATCGAAATGAAACAAATTTGAAGCTAAAATGTTATCTAGTTGTTTAATTGTATATTTATGAAGTTTTAAAATGCTAAAAATATACAGCAGATGGCGACACTATTTTAAAACTTTATTAATTAATAATTAAATAACTGTATGTTATTTTCTATTCAATTTTGTTTTAAATTGATGTTATGGTGATTCTCATACCTGGTGAAAATGGGATAACGTGGCAAAGCGATTCTTTTGCAAAAATTGTGATTTCAAAACTAATGCATTAGCTCGATGGGACTGACAGTCACTCTTAAGGGGGAATGGGCGCGCTGGACCGGGGGTCTCCAATTCTGTCCTAAAAAAATATGTTTATGTAAGCCCATCATTCAAGCAACCAATCCTCCAATCTCATCTTATTATGAAAAGACAATCCTTTTCGAATTTCCATTCTTTGACAATCCATCAATTGTTACATTTGCCCCGAAAGTTTTGAAAAGTATTTAAAAGTCCACTATTGCCGGGTTAATTCTGGAGAGTTGACAAGTGTTTAATAAGTTTCAGTATTAAGCAATAAAACACACAATTTTGAAAGGATACATTGTCCATCTGAATTCAAAATACTATCATCTGGCGTTGTGCTTTTCATCAAAATCTGGGCTTGTGGAAATTCCGTCTGTAGACGCTGTGTGAAAGCCCCTATTCTCTCGTACTCAAGACCTCTATACACAAAGACCTTGTTCTAAAATAAAAAAATTTTTGGAATTAGGTTTATTACAACCATAGATATCATAGTTAAAGTATTAGATTCGCAGATCACGTGACCCCCAATGCTAACGACGGGATGCGCATGGAAACCAGAATAAGAGGGCCTTTTGGAATCTTTTCAGTGACTTTTAAAAAAACGTGATATGCTTTGCTAGTATTTTTATGGTATGTTTTTATAATTTTAGAATTAAATGTTATTTGTTGGTAGTGTTTTTCGCCTAAAGCTGGTGGCAACCCTGGCCCCATTGCCCTCTTATTCTGGTGTCCATGCGTGTCCCGTCGTTAGCATTGGAGGTCACGTGATCTGCCAATCTAATACTTTGACTATGATTACAACAGAAAGAAACTATCATAGGTAATTCCATGGTAAACTTACCCTTTCTGTAGAGTAAGTCATGTGCGTTAAAAAGTGATAATCAATGAAACTTTTAAAATTGTGCCATTGGGGCCAGTTGGTAAGATAATTTGCCAAGCGAAACTTTATCCTTAAGTTTATCGAAATAAACAAAACAGAAGGCAACTAAAGACCATAGTTCTGAACAATTTATGTAGAATAAATTAAGTTACACCAAAAACAAATTTAGAAAACTTAAAATTTACGTTTTGATTCGGAATTGAAGGTGTTAATGGTATTCACAAGGGGGTCGGTAATGGGTTAAGGGGGAATGGGCGCTCTGGACCGCGGGTCTCCAAACTCAAGTGCCTCAGTGTTAATCCAATGGCGAAAAAACTATTTTCTCAGCCACATTTCTCCAGCTGTATTGAATATTTTTACAAACGTTTTTTTTTTAAATAATAAATGAAGATAACTTACAGGTCTCTATCTTCCCACTTTCTGAAATTGCTTCGAATATTTTGTGTAAAATTATTTATTGAAAATTTAAAAAAAAATATTCAAACCAATTTCAAAAAGTGGGAAGGTCGGGACCTGTAAGTCAGCTACATTTATCACAGAAAAAAATTCGCCTGTAAAAATATTCAATACAGCAGGAGAAATGTGTCGGAGAAAATATGTTTTTTCTACATAGGATTAACACTTCTTACACTTACTATGCTTTGGAGACCCCCGGTCCAGAGCGCCGATTCCCCTTAAATGAAAATAATTTAGCAGAATAGTTGATCTACACTTACAGCAACTAAATAATATAACCTGTTTTATTTAAGAGGGACTGTCAGTCCCATAGAGTTAATGCATTAATTTTGAAATCACAACTTCCGCAGAAGTATTGCTTTGCCATGTTAGCCCTCTTTCCCCAGGTATAGGAATAAACATCATAACATCGAAATAAAACAAATTTGGAACAAAAATATTATCTAGTCATTTAATTATGTATTTTTGAAGTTTTAAAATACCAAAATATTCAGCAGACGGCGATACTATTTTAAAACTATATCAATTGATAATTAAATAACTAGATGCTATTTTCTTTTCAATTTTGTTTTAAATGGATGTTATGATGATTCCCATACCAGGTGAAAATGGGATAGCATGGCAAAGCAATTCTTTTGCAAAAGTTGTAATTTCAAAACTAATGCATTAGCTCTATGGGACTGAGAATCCCTCTTGAATTTATTTAGTTAAAAAGCTTTTTTAATTTGTGACTTAACACAACCAAAATCTAGTGTTACATGAAATTAGCCCATAGTAAAAATTAAGACACTTACTCTTAAAAATAAAGGGAATCCAAGTCCGTAGAAGCCCACTCGGAAATATTCAGGTTCAGGTCGGATTTGGTTTAGAATGTTGTCGAAAAACTTGGCCTGGGTTTTCTATGAAAAAAAAATAATATATAAACCTCAAGTAAATGGATTAAGGTAAGAGATATAAATATAAGAATTGACATTCAATAATTACAATAAACATGATAATATTGACAATAAGAATGACACAACATAATTTCTATCCACTTAATATTGCAGTGTCAAAGTGATGTAGTAAAGTAATCAGAAAGATTTCATACAATGTAACTATGTAACTTAACCTTTCGAGGGATCAAATCAACAAAAATATAAACTTGTTATCACCACCACATGATATTTGGACTGTCAACAAATTATCTTTTAAAATTATGTATTACCAAAGTAAATGATTTTAAAAGACTGACGCATACCTCAAATTTTAAGGTTAAATATAATTTCAAAAAATTATAAATTATGTGAGATATTGAATTATTGACTGATATTTCTTAGATTTATGTGTCTGTATCCCTCAGTTAGCAAAAAAAAGTAATGTGTAATTTTTAAAAAAAAAGAATTACAAGCCAAATAAAATTTTTACATTCTAATTTGTTTTACATTTTAATTGCTTTTTGTTATTCTTCGCAGCATTTAAAAAAAATGTGGTAACAATAACATAAAATAATATGATTGAAATAAAATAAATATATCTTGATAAGTTACACAACATTATCTAAAAAATTAATATACATAAAAATAATAAAATTCAAATCTTTTCTTGTTTGCAGTGAATAGTTTATTACTTCAAGGGATTAGGTCTATAAATCAACTAGTAGCTAATTGTACACATAAGGGAATATGTACACTGAAAATTCAGTTAATTATATAATTCTTTATAAATTATATTAATACATTTAGGCAATCTTTTAGAGGCCCAGTGGTAGTGCTTCACATTGCCATGCCACAGGTCCATGGATCGAGTCCCGGATTGGGCGAGGTTGACTCATCCTTTCATTTCTTAAGTGGGTCGATAAAATGCGGACCAAGAATGTTGGCAACTTAACACTGGGGGTTCTGTGTCATGTTGAATACCTCACCGGGACATATGCCTAGCACCCCAGAGCCTGTGGTCACGCAAGCTGAAATGGGCACGGCGGGCCTTGGCCCACAACGGGCTGTTGCGCAGAGGAGTTAAGTTAGTTTGTAAACTAATTTTACATAAGTTATTACAATAACATTTAGGTAGCTAATTGATTAAAAACATTTTACTCACCAATACGATACTCAGTTTAGAGTAGTCGAGGAGTTTCTTTTCGTAAAGCTCAGCCAGTTCCTTGCAAAGCGGAATACCTTCCTCCCAACACTGAATGGATGCATATAAATTATAATATTCAAATAAAACTAGTAAAGTTCCTTTTTAAAGGATCAGAGCAGAACCAACAGTCACATGGATAATACAAGTACATTAAATTAAAAATATGACTTAAGTAATCGATAATAATAATATTAAAGTCAACTCAATTTGTAATAAAAATACAGGGTGTCCGTAAAAGAATGTCCGAGTTTCAAATTGTGACCCGACATCACGCCTTGTGATTTCTTCTTTTGGGTCTTCGTAAAAGATCAGGTCTACGTTCCACCCCTACTCCACGATTTACCAGCCTTGAAAGGTAGATTTGCACAGGCTGTTGCTTCCATTACTCCGGAATTGCTGCAGACAGTATGGGAAGAATTGCATTTTCCCTTGGATGTGTGCCGTATCACTTAAAGCGCATACATTGAGCACTTATAGGAAAAAACTAGGTTAGTTTTCCTTCAATGTCATGTATGATTTGTTATATTTAGTATAAAACAAACTCCTGTAATATACCATTAAAACTCGGAAATTCTATTAAGGACACCCTGTATATTTAGTCAACTGATTAGTACAACATATCTAATCATCCCAATTTGAAATTAAAATATTGTCCCATGGAAATCACAAAGCTCTAAAGGACTTATTTTATTAGAATTAAGGAATACATAAAAGATACAAATATGAAAACTGTCTCAGAAATACAGGTGATATGGGTTTTTATGTACATAAACCAGAAAACCTTCCGCCAGAATGGAATGAACAAGAAACTTTTAAAATGTTCTAAATAATATTGAAATAATAAATTGAAATCTGCTATGCTGGTATGGGGTTGTTTCCGGAGTATCTGGCAATAGCTCCGCGGTCTTGTTTTCCTGTCTCTTGAATTACTTTTGTTTTGGTAAACTTGGTTGGTTGGTAGACCTATATTCAGGTTAGTGGGCTTGGTCAGCACACAAACCTGATTATCTCTACCAACCAACCAAAACAAAAGTAATTCGAGAGACAGGAAAACAAGACCGCAGAGCTATTGCCAGATCCTCCGTGAAACAACTCCATTCAAGCACATGATTCCCTAGAATCTTGATTACGTAGGCCAATGCTCAACCTCTGTTCCACCAGTCCACTTGTGAATAGCGTCAATATAGTTAGTCAACTCAATTTGTAATTAAAATATATTTAGTCAACTCAATTCACAATTAAAATATAGTTAGTCAACTGAATTATTCAATTACTTATTACCCAACTCGTTTCTAAACTAATTAAAACTAATTTTAGTAAAACAACATAAATCTGTTACCATAAAACAAACTGTAATACATCATTAAGCTTGAATAAAAGCAAAACCTTAATCATTCCTCACCTTCCCTTTATCAAAGTAATCGATGATCCTGTGATAGAGGGCTTCCCTTCGTTGCCACTCAGGTTGCTGGTTGTAACGCTTATCCCCTGGAAGAGTATTGTTGGAAAAAGACAGAAGATCGGCGTGCAGCTTGAGCGTGAAAGCAGCCTCTGTGTAGTTCTCGGCAGGAAGGTGTAGTTCACACAGCTTGTAGATGTATCGGATGTACATCTCTTTGCGGTTGATTTCGTTCTTGTAGAAGTTCTGGAAGGAAGTAATTTGAATTAGAATTGACGTCCGTTAACCCTCTGAGGGGTAAACAAATTGGTTAAAGTGTAAAAGAGTTTCACTGCATGAGATTCATATTAAAATTTTTTAACTGTTAATTTAATTTCTTAAATTTTTTTAAAAATTATATTTCTGTAGTAGATGGTTATAGATAGATCCTCCTTGCTATAAATTTTAATAAAATTATTACATCTATAAATATTAAACAAGTAGGTTTGTTACAGAATCTGTCACTTAAACTGCTTCCACACAACAATTGTGCTCAGCAGGAAGTTTAGTTTATAACTTGATAGCTCAACTAAAGCTCTCGCATGACTCAAAACTTTTATTACAAACTATTACTGTTTCATATGAAGCAAGACACTTCACGATAATCAACTTATTTAAATATAAGAGACGGACAATTGTAAATATTTTCTACAAATTAGAAAACAGAATTCTGAAAACACAACCTATTTTTTTAAATCTCAATTTTTATAACAAACTATTTTTAAAATCCATATTTATGATGCCAGAATTATTGTAACAGTTTTACTTAATAAATATTATATTAAACACAACTACAATCTACTTACGGCTCATTCCATGTAACTAGTGTAAGTCACAATTAAAGAGGAGATTATAAAATATTCCGTTAATTTTTTTTATCATTTAAATGTTAAAAGTTGTAGTGATAATCACTTTTTACACACGTGGACAAATTATTAGACGCACTGTATTTTTTAAAAAGTAATTTTATGTTTCTTAAGAGTTTTTATGCAATAATGGTATATTTAAACTACAATATTATTGATTTTTATTTAAAAGAATTGTTGTAGACTACATATTTGTATTTATTAATGGAATAATTAAATAAATACAATAATTTTATTAATTAATAATTATTTAATTTATTAATTTATTTCTTATTTATGTGTGGAATCATCATCCTCAAATGCAGGAGACAGTACAGTCTTGCATTGATAGCATGCCGCGCAGAATTAAAGCTTTGATAGCGGCTAAAGGTGGCTCAACTCAATATTGGCTTTTACTAACATTCATTTCACTTTTCTTTAAAACTTAATAAACTTATGCTTTTCTAAATGAATGCTGTTTTATTTATGTCAAATAAATCGGTAATGGATTGGATAATTTAAAAATAAAAAATAAATCAATTTAAAATAATAAAACGGTACAATATCACCCGGTAATTAATATTTTATATGAAATGTTGCATTGCGTCTAATAATTTGTCCAGGGACTGTATACTACAGAAAGGATAATTTTGCATGGAAATAGCCTTATTTATTAAATACAATGTTAATCAATACATAACAATTTGACTCCAAAACATGACCTACCAGAAGATTGACTGTACAGCTCATTCTTTTGTCTCTGTTCTCTTCCCCATCCATGACATTCCTGAAAAAAGAAAACAAATTTTAGAATATAAAGTCACATTTCAGGTAAATGCTGTAGATAAATGCTGTAAATGATTTTTCAGAAAGTAACTGTAACTTAGTTACTTTTTAGCTGTATCGAAGTAACGAAACATTTCTTTACTTTTCTGTTACTTCTCATAAAGCAATGGGGTTGTTTCACGGAGGATCTGGCAATAGCTCTGCGGTTTTGTTTTCATGTCTTTCAAATTACTGTTGTTTTGTTATTCGGGAGTGAGTTTTCCAAGAGAATATTTTAGTTGTTAATTTTTTAAAATTCCAACTTCTTTAAATGCAAGTTTTCCTTGATAAATGATTAAAACAACCAACAGCACAGCAAGAAGTTGTAATTTAAAAAATAACAACTAAAATAACTTATTCTTTGAAAACTCAATTTCGAATATCAACAAAAGTAATTCGAGAGACATGGAAAAAAAAACCCGCAGAGCTATTGCCAGATCGTCCGTGAAACAACCCCATTCACGGATACTTTCAGCACAGTTTGGCGTTTGGCTTAAATTTAATTACTTAGAATTTAACAACACTGAATTTTTGTGCTTAAATTTTTCCGATTGTCGATATTTATTTAGTCTTGGTTCTCTTGGTAAAACGGTAAAAGGACTAAATTAAAAATTTTTAATTAAAAGTAATTCTAACAGTTACTTTTTTAATTGAATAACTGCAACAGAAAAAGTGACTTTCGAATACCTGATAAATATAATAAATTTATACAGTGCGTAACTGAGGACAGACCATGTTTTCCTAAATTGGATAGCATTTTTCGGAAATTTTTCAGAAACCATGTCTTGTTTGATACTCAGGAGAGGAAGCATTTTTAGACTGTGTTACTTTAAACTTCCAATCAATCTTATGAAGTTTATTAAAACTGCCCAGTCATGGGTAAATATTGAAACGTCCAGTCATAGCCAATTATTGAAAATGCTTGTCATAGTATTGCTGCTTTGATAGGAACTTATATTTAAAGTAATCTTTTAGGAAATACCTAAACACATGTTACAGAAGAGAAAGTGATACACCTACCGACATATTTTCACTTCCCATGTTAAGGTTATGGGACAGTTTTTAAAGCACACCATCTTTGGGTTTAAGTTTACAAATAGTTCTTTTTGCACGAGGAAGTACAAGATTTTTTTTAGGAACATTAGCAAGCTCTTTTTTTTAAATTTTACTTTGTGAAATTTTGTAGAAAGTAAATTTAATTTTTTAATTTCTTTTTTAAAATCTGTCGGTAAAAACTGAAAAAGTGTGTGCTAAGAAACTTTCTGGACTGTCTTAACTTATGAAAAACAACGCCTGAATCAAATAGCCAATCCAACACTTAGAACAAAATAAAATCAAACAAAATTGTGGTAACGATAACATTAGAAGTGCTATGATTTAAATAAAATAAATATAAAGTTATGAGGTTTATACACCATTATATAAAAAATACATTTTTATATTAAAATTAATAAATTCAAAACTTATATTGTTTTTAGTGTTAAGTTTTTTTGCATTAGAGATACTTGTAGGTATTAGGAATGTGATCTGAAAATTCAGGTAAAATTTAAGTAGTTATTTAGAAACAGAGGTTAATTAAGTAACATGTTTGTAAGTAAAAAATTTAAAGTACTGGCAGTATAAAATGAAAAAGTGCATACTAACATCCCTGTTTTTGACTTGGCCTTAATAACATTAACTAATAACTTACAGTATTTTTACTTTCAATTGACCTAATGTGAAATACAAGGTAATGAAAGCCTTGACGGGGTCAAACATCCGAAATGGATATTTTGTGCTTTCTACACATTTTTGGAGCGTGCCTATTCTGAAAAAGTGTTTTTCAAGCATTAGTCTGTCTGTCTGAAACCCCTCTCTTGCTCAAATTAAAAGCGCTACAAACTTCAAATTTGTTGCATAAGTTCCTAGTACCTTTTGGACGTCACAAGAAGGTTTTCAAGAAAACTGTGCATGCGTAAAGGGTAGATGTCATAGAACTTGTTTGGTCTTAAAGGTATTGCTAAAAAACTTAGATACAGACTTCCAATTTAGTAAGCAGTACCCGTTGGAGGTTCTAATAAGGTTTTCAAGAAATTCGGGAATGTGCAAATTGTAGCTTGAACTTTTTAGGCTTTAAAGTTATTGAAATGACTTTATAGGGCATATAATAACCTTTACACGTGTATTGATTTGTGGGTGATAATTGAAAGTCCTGTAGTGTTACACACCCCTAGTTTAAATACATATTTTTTATATATCTTACCTATAATCAAGTAGCCTTTCCAAGAGTTTTGTTATTGAGTTGATAAAAGCCACCCCATTCTCCTTCCATACTGGATCACTCGTCCGGACCTTCTCTAAAAGCCTATGTAGAATTACAGTTGAGATAAAGAATTACAAAAGATATCTATATAGAATTACAGAAATACAAGGTTAAGCTTAAATTACATGGCCAGCACTGGGTCTGGCTTCCTTTCATCCCTTAAGTGGGTCGATAAAATGGGGACCAAGCATGCTTGGGAACTAAACACTGGGGTTCCGCGTGAGGTTGACCACCTAACCGGGACATGTGCCTAGCACCTCAGAGCCCTTGGTATCGAAAGCTGAAATGGGCACAAGAGGCCTTGGCCCACTAATGGACTGCTGCCCCGAGGAGTTTAAATGGTCGGACTGGCCCGAAGTAGTAGAGTTTATCAAGTTAAATTAAGTACTATTGCATGGCTTATACTAATTTGAAGACTCATGCATATTCAATTTTACTGAACATGATTATTTTATATCTTTTAAACAAAGTTATGAAAAAAAATGTAGAAGTTAATGATAACTCCAGTTGCAGTTTTCGAATAAAATTTCTATAGCAAAAGTACAATTATAATAAAAGTTATATTTCAACACATTATACACTAATTTATATCTCTAAAAAAACTAAAGCATAGAATGGTTTACTTACACAGAACTTAGATGTTCCCTGAAAAAATTAATTAGGAAATTAAAAACTACGATAACACAAGTACACATAACAAGGTCACATCGTGACAAGACATCTAAATGTTAAGTTGATTTATATAACAATTTGAATTAAATAGAAGTTAAATTTGTTCAATACATATTTGTGTTTAGATATTTATCATTGAAGCAAGCACACACATTTTCATGTTAAATCAGTTAGGGGGATATAATCCATTCTCAAAAGGATCTTAAGGGTATTAGATGCTTGAAATATAAATTTTAATTTCTCAGGAATCGGAATCATTTTAGTCATACTCTAACATATATTTGTTTTTCTTTTTAGTGCTTGATTTTTGTATATTCATTTTAATCTAAGGGGGTCCGGGACACAAAATTCTAAAATATTTAATTTTAAAGGAGCTCTACTAATTTTTTGTGTGGGGTTATGCAACATAATTTGTAATTGGGTCAAATAGGTTTTGATAATAATAAAATTATAAATTGTCTTCGTGTTTTTTTATTAAATTGAATAGAATTTTTTTTTTAATATTTAGTTTAAAATCTACATAAAACTCATAGTATGCCAAGCAAAAAAATATAAATAAAAAAAACTAAAACCAATAACAACAATTCCCGAAGACAAATTAAAGATATATGTTTGAAAAATATGTGTGGAAATTTTTAACACTCTATGTGAAGTAGAGTTTGAGTTATATCAATTTAAAGTCGGAAAATCATCGAAAACACGATCAAGGAGAAAAACAGCTTTGAAGTAAGGTGTGGCTCGCGTCCAACACAGATGTCATAACACAAGAAACTAAATATATCACGTTCTACTGCAGATATAAATAAAAATTTTGTTTCAAATTATTTGAAAATAATTGTATTATTTTTTAAGATAATAAAAAAATTTTGATTTTTTTTTAAGATTTTGTGTCCCGGACCCCCTTAAATATGATTGTCCCAAGAGTGAATAATATACTTACATGGTATTAAAGAGCCTCCTATACTCATCCTCACCTTTATTATCACTCACTAAAATGTCTAATTTGTCTATGAGTTCTGATTCAACCTGAAATATAACCACAGAATTAAAACTCAACCTATTCAGTGCATAAATGTTTTATTATTACATTTTTCCAAAATTATTTCTCACCCACACTCAGAGTGATTAACAAATATGAAATGACCTTTTATGACACACTCAGATATCAGTTGCTGAAGGATATACTAGTTGCTGGAAAAACTGACTGTCTGGTGACTCGTTTATTTATGCCTCTGCATCCTTCAGAGGGTTAAAAAGTGTTAAGCGTTGTGACCGCCGGTTGAAGAGAATAAATGGCGAAAGTGATCAGAAAGTTTTTTTTTAACATTTAATACAACTAAAGCCCATTTCACACCTGCACAACTACATGCAATTCCGTTGCAACTAAATGCAACTGCAACTCGTAACTTGTGGAAACCTGGTTTTTCGGGTTTCCACAAAAAATTATTTATCTCACAATTTGGCAAGTTTCATCTTTTTGCAGGGCATCGCTTGCATCGTACAGAAATTTATGTTTCCGAACTTCATTAATAAGATCAATTTCCATATTTGCCGTCCAATTACTACCCATTTATAATTGCGCAGATTTTTGCATTTTTTGCAAGCAAGGAAAGTTGGCGTCTTAAAAAGTAAATAAACATCCAGTTGGCGAAGTCTAGTTCGCCACAATGTAGCCAAACAAATACTGTATTCTGATTGGCTAATGGTACATGCAACTTGAGATTTTTTCGTGCTCGCATGAAAAAATCTCACGACTTGAGTGCAACTTTTAAATGCATGGTGTCCTATGGGAGTTGCAAGTAGTTGTGACTAGGTGTGAAATGGGCTTAACAACAGCACAAACTGCATAAAAAATAAGACGAATATTGTGGTTCAGGACATCACACATCCTTTTGGCTTGTGAGTAGGAGCAAAAGTGATGTCTTGTTTGGCTCACTGCGAATGAATTGGCACCACCTTTATTATGCAGGGATTGGTTAAAAGAATATATGAGAATTTATACAATTGGACGAGAAATTTGAGTGGTAGATCTTTGGTTTTAGTTTGTGATTTTACAGGATTCGGGTGCAAAGAGAAGTACCGTGTGCAAAAGTTCCACTCCCCAAAATGAGGTGTCGAAACAAAGAAAGTTGAAAGCAATTAAGTTAACTAAGATACATCAATAGACACAGATAGTTTTTTATAAAAGTTTAAAAAAAATTAAATTATCATTTAAAAATTTGAATAAAATTCTCATGCAGTGAAAACAAGTTTACACTTCAGCCAATTTGCTTATCTCTCAGAGGGTTAAAATTTAGTAAAATCATAATATTTGTATTTTTTTTTAAAAAATATGTTCGTTGATGGAAAACCTGACTGTCTGGTGACTGGTTTATACATCTATATCTCTCAGAGAGTTAATAGTGTTACCTGTTTGAAATTTCCCCTGATTCTCTGCTCACAATCCATCATGTCGAAAAAGATGGGCAGTGTTGCTTTGCGCAGGTCGATCTCGGGCACAAGGGTCACTTCCAGGAAGGGTCCCACCATCACAGGTATGAAGAAAATCTTGTGGTCGCCTTGAATAAAGCACACATATTTGTTGTTGTTGTTGTTTCTAATGCCACTCGGAAACCGAGCCCGGAGTAGAGAACTACCCGATTTTAAGGCAAAGTGGGGCGGCTTCCGTTTTTATTGAGCGCCACAAGGGAGGAAGTCCGACTTTTGCTCGTCAGCATGACACATCCGTTTTACAGGAAGGTCCCTTTCACACATCCATTCTCACTCACATATCGGAATTTTGATCCAGATCAAAGGCCGATAACCCCCTGATCTGGTACCCCCAGAGGCATTAATTTGGTATGGGAACATGGAGGACTTTGTGACCACGACATATTTAACGTGCCCCAGCCACCATTAGCAACACGGCGGTCTTTAGCCGAATACAAGCGCCGACCCAGCAACCATCAGAATTGCGAGCACCGCCGGGGACAGAACCCACAACCCTTCCGATGCGAGCACGACGCTTGACACGACTGAGCTACCGCGGCTCTGCACACATATTTACCCAACGCAAAACATACATCAAAGTAGTGGTAGAAGAAAGATAAAAGTGGGGGGTGCATAATTTGGGTACAAATGCCCCCTTTTCTGCCCTCTACACACAGGCACCCATGAATGATAAATAGGATATTCATTTGCTTATTTTGAACGAGTAAAATTGTTTAAAAAAATAATATTCTGCATCTTAGTTTTTTACTTGGAAGTAAGAGAAAAAAAATAAGTATTATTAAATATTCATTCACTATATAAAATCACTTATCTTATATGTAATTTTGATTTTTATAAAAAAAATTAACAAAATCATAAATGGGCTTGTTTGACGTGGGATCTGGCAACAGCTCTGCGGTCTTGTTTTCATTTTCTCGAATTACTTTTGTTGGTATTTGAAATTGAGTTTTCTAAGAATATTTTAGTTGTTATTTTAAAATTACAACTTCTTTCTGTGCCGTTGGTTGTTTTAATCATTTATCAAGAAAAAATTGCATTGAAAGAAGTTGGAATTTAAAAAAATAACTAAAATATTCTTAGAAAACTCAATTTCAAATACCAAAGCAAAAGTAATTCAAGAAAAATGAAAAGACTGTGGAGCTGTTGCCAGATCCAACGTGAAACAAGCCCATTGTGAGAATCTTAGGTTATTAAAATAAATTTTGGGCAAGGCTCCATTTTTTTGCAATTGTGCTACTATTTATTTTAAATCCAATTATTATTGTCGGATTTGCTGCAAAATTTATAACTGAAATGTGCAAAAAAATCCCACACTTAGCAGGAAGTGGAATATTCAAACAATTTCAGTAGCATGGCAACTTTGATTCATTAATTTTGTGAGGTCTCAGTTACCGTGAGGGATTTCCTCGTAGTTCTGTGCTCCATGGTCTGCTCCTGTGTTGGCCTAAACCAACTTCAGTGCGGCACATTGACTGTAATCATCTGAGTTCCATAGCGCAACTGCGTGGCATAAACCTACCTCCGGGCCTCGTGATCTGGATCTGGCAGCAGCAGCAGCAGCGGATAAAGGCTATATCTGGCAGCAGATAGAGGGTGTGAAAAGGCTGGAGGCTACAAAATGTAACCTGTTGGTTTATTGTTTTAGTTCTTGACTGGATTTTAAAATGTTCTTAATAAATAGTTTACTTTTACCTCTTCGATGATTCTTTCATAAAAACTACACTCGTCACAATTTACACAGCTATATAATTAAAGTTTAAAACATTCATTTTAAAAGCTGATAAATTGTAGATGCAATTGATTTGTAATTGAAATAATAATTACCAAGTTTATCCCACATGGATAAAATTTGGAAACCCATCAATACTCTCATATCACCATACCTGCAAAAATCAATTAATTAACACTTCAATAAAAATATATAAGACAATACAGTATAGTATATATAAGACAATACAGTATAGATAAACAGAATAAAGCATAAAATTTAAAAATCATTGGTAAAAAAAAGAAATTAAGTTAAAAAATAAAGTATTTAGCACTTTATTTTAAAACACCATTTATTTTAACTAATTAAGTGCCAGACAGTTAACATCGTTATAGTCCTTCTCATTACAACACAAGCTTCGAAAGCACTGGGTCAGAGAATATTTTAACATTTAAAGTAGGTGACATTAACCCAGTGAAAATGTAGTATCACTTATTGACAATCAGTGCTACTGTGTTGCATATTAAATAGATCAAAGTGCAACTTTTTGACGCTGTGCAAGATGTTTCCGTCGTTTCAACTCAGTTGTTGGCATCATTAGTTGACCACATTATGAGGTTCTTGACCAATAGCTTGTGTAATCAATGATATTTTAATTCTACAAAACCAATCCACGGCAGTGGTCAAAATTTTCAAAGGAATTTGGTGACCAACAAACCAACATTTAACACTTTTGCTGTGTATGATGCCTTAAGCTATTAAGAACGTTTTGATCATGCTATTCCTATAAATGTTACCCGACAACGATAGACTTAAGCAGCAAAGTATTACTAATTTAATACAGGTAATAATCACATCTGTAACCGATAGGGCCACGTGACAAACTCTCATAATGGAATAATTTGTTGCTGTGTTACCGAATAATACTAATACTAGCACTAGCACTTCATACCACCAGTGCTATCTTGAAATTGCACCAACAACAAACATAGCTCAAGTACAATTACAAATTCGAACGACCAAATGAACAGGCTCCTTTTACATTCACCTTTTATAGCACCTGGTAATAAAATGATGCAGTCAAACAGGTAAAATTTAAAGAATGTGGTTTAACTGTTCTGGGGGTATATGCATGCGTATGGAATCGTTGAGGTTTAATTGAACATTAATAAAATGCAGGAGATAGTGTTTGGTGGATAATTATATTATTATTTTTTTTTTTTTAAATATACATTCATGATTCATTGCCTTACTTTTCAATAATTTTATCCTTCTTTACATCAGAGAAAGTTTCAAGCTGCAAAGCTGGTTGAGTCAGAAAGGCCACCGCTAGAGAAAAATAGCTGCTCCAAAGCTGAAATATTTGCTCAAATATAAGATGTAGCAAAAAAAATGAGTGAAAAAATAACTAGTCAATTAGAAGAACTTGTGCAATTAGAAAAAAAAGATATAAAAGCTCATACTTGTTCATCAAAGTCCAATCCGTCTAGAAAGTCTATAGTAAGGGGCTGTGAAAATTCTTGCAAAGCACAAAGGACAACACTGAAATAATAATTGAAACCCATTTGTAACACAGTAAATTCAATAGATTTAGGAAATAACATTACTGGTACTATCAGAAAGGCACGTATTTCTATTCTAATTAAAATTATTTATTATTTTACTCAATAAGTACAAAAGGTTTTTTAATATTAATTTTTAAGATTGTACTTTCAAAAACTAAGTTTGACACTATTTTGATCTAATTTTAAAACAAGTCTTTAAAACCATCAATAAATCAATTAACAGCCAATTAAATCTGAATGCTACAAGCACAGATAATAATTTCAAAAAGTTTATGCTATGAACAAATAAAAGATTACAATGCAATTAAAAGAATTTATCTCACTAAAATAAAATGTCTTTTAAAAACACTCACATTTCTTTTATTCAACCTTAAAACTTACTCAATTTTACTCTTAAATGCACATAGCAAAATACTTGTGTATGATTATGTTTTTGGAAATTACTTCAATCCACTGTACAGCATTGTTTTGCTTTTCAGTTTATAACAACTTTTTAATGAACTCAGAGATAATTTAAAAACACAAAAATGTGTTGCTTATCATTAATAAGCATAAGAGAAGGTTTGGAAACTATAGGTAAAAAATTGTGGAAGCTAGTCACGAAAAATTTTATCCAATTTTCCCCACAGGTTAACATTGGAGAAGTTAGTTATGTTTTCAGAAGTGTGTGTCCCCATTAAAAAATTATCCAATAAATCAATCCCAATGAGCCACATACTGATTAGTGAGCATCCTCATAACAACCCAGTCGGTTGGGAAGACGTCATGCTTCACAAAACTGTGGAAAACTATGAAGACGCTGAGAAGGAAATCTTTGAGCTGCCGTCGGTCTCTCCTCTGGCGAACATTTCCAAACTTCTCCCAGAGATGGTTGTAGTGCTGCTCTTCCATTAGTCGTAGAAGGGCTACTAGGCAGGCTACAAGTGGGCCCTAGAGAGAGAAAAAAATGGTTTAATATGAATACAATTCCCTCAAACTGGCACTCTAACCATCTTTTTCCAAAGTTAAATAAAACTTATTGTAAAATTAGTACAAATCAAAAGGATTTTTTTAATACAAACTATAAGTTAATGGAAGGTTTTGAGTGGTAAAAACACATTTTTATGAACCTCAGTATTTCCCCGATTGGCATATTATCCACCTCCCAGGCATTGATACAATGGTACCCAAGAGATACTCAAATCTCTGTATAGAGTAGTTCACAGGGAACGTGAAAAGAACTTTCCTCAACCTCTTGACAGCCCCTACAGAGAGGGTCATCTTTTACACCTGTGATGCTCAGGTATTTATATCAAAACCACACTGACCCTTTAGTTATGTTATACACCAGTAAAAGACTTACAGCCACCACTGGTGATGATTAGACATATTTATTAAGACCACAGTACCCAAGAGATACTCAAATCTCTGTATAGAGTAGTTCACAGGGAACGTGAAACGAACTTTCCTCAACCTCTTGACAGTTCCTACAGAGAGGGTCATCTTTTACACCTGTGATGCTCAGATATTTATATCAAAACCACACTGACCCTTTAGTTATGTTATACACCAGTAAAAGACTTACAGCCACCACTGGTGATGATTAGACATATTTATTAAGACCACAGTACCCAAGAGATACTCAAATCTCTGTATAGAGTAGTTCACAGGGAACGTGAAAAGAACTTTCCTCAGCCTCTTGTCAGCCCCTACAGAGAGGGTCATCTTTTACACCTGTGATGCTCAGGTATTTATATTGAAACCCCACTGACCCTTTAGTTATGTTATACAACAGTAAGACACTTACAGCTACTGCTGATGATGCTTAGACATATTTATTGAGATCACAGTGACCCGTAAGTTATAAAAGACAGCAGTAGAAGAACTTCTTTTACCACTCATGTTGCTCAAGTAGCTATATCAACACCACACTAACCCATAAGATATAATTACAAAATTAACAGACTTACAGCCACCGCAGAGGACCTGTCCACCTCCTTGACTGAGTAGATGAGCGTCTCGAGCAGCGTACCAGCACCAGGATCTCCACCTCCCTGCTCACTTCTGAGCTGCTGTTGGGGGAGGTGCTCTTGGCCTGCTCGTGGTGCAGGTAGGTCAGCATCTCCCCCAGGATGGAGGTGCACTGCAGCGCCTCCTGCTTCACGAAAAGGCGACTTATGACTTGAGTGGGGCATGGTGGCCAAACACTGTAACCATCGGTCTATTGTACTAACCCCCATCATTAAACCTTGAAGTATTCCGATTGCTGACAAGAACCTCAGCATTTCAATGATTGGTATATAATATTATCCACCTCCTAGGCAATGATATAATGGTACAGAAGATACTCAAATCTCTGTGCTAAGCAGTTGTCGCATTCACAGAGAACATGAAATGAACTTTCCTCAACCTGTTGACACGCCCTACAGAGAGGGGTCATATTTAACACCCATGATGCTCAGGTGTCTATAACGACACCAGACTGACCCATAAGTTAGATTATACAGCAACAAACGACTTACAGCCCTGCTGATGATGCTTAGACAGTTATTGAGACCATAAGTTAAATTATACGGCAATAGAAGAACTTCTTTCACACCCATGATGCTCAAGTATCTATATCAACACCACACTGACCCATTGGTTATATATTACAAAATTAACAGACTTACAGCCACCGCAGAGGACCTGTCCACCTCCTTGACTGAGTAGATGAGTGTCTCGAGCAGCACCAGCACCAGGATCTCCACCTCCCTGCTCACTTTTGAGCTGCTGTTGGGGGAGGTGCTCTTGGCCTGCTCGTGGTGCAGGTAGGTCAGCATCTCCCCCAGGATGGAGGTGCACTGCAGCACCTCCTGTTTCACGAGGAGGTGCTTCTTGAGGTGCCGCGTGAACACCTCGAACAGCTCCACACGAGATTCTGGAATGGAAAGATTGAGCATTAACACTGATTATTAAGGATTGCAACAGATATCCTAACTATCGGAGTTATTAACACCATTATAAAATACTAGATGGCACCAACCCATCAAGTGTTAAAAATTTTATGAATTTTTTTTTTAATTCAGTTTTTTTTGGCAAAGAAATTAGTATGTTTAATCAATTAATCAGAAACAGTATAAACTAGCCAGAAGTTCCTTCATTTACTTTTGGGCTAAAACATTCCGATACTAAAATGATTTTCAAACGTATCTACATCAAATCTCACCAATATTCTGTAATATCTCGCTCTTCACCGTATCATGTATGCAGTGCAGTTTCGCCTGGACAAGAGCCATGTTGATGTCGGGGGGCAAGCAGTCTATGGTTAGCTTCACGATCTTTGCAACTTCCTGAACTGGCAACACGTTGAGCAACTGGACGTAGATCTGTCCGAAACTGGATACCAAGGCAATCTAAGTAGAGGGAAAAAGTGTTATTATAGATTAAAATCTCTATTATCGCAGCATCTGTGGATAATCCCAAAATTAATGAAAATATCCGCAAAATTGCTTTTAATTAAGTTATCATTAAAGCAAAGTAATACTTGGTTTCTCTGCACATGTTTTATACAATCTATTTCACCTGTTTTTAATCAATTGTAATTTTCCTAGAATCGCCAGGACTACTTTTCTCTATTTCTCACTCATTTCATTACTACCCAAAATATCGTAAAGCTTTTATTTAATTTCGTCAGCGTATACATTTATACAATATACATAATATATATAATTTTACAATTATACACAAAATACATAATATATGTAAAATAAGTCGACAGGGAAACTTTGGAGTAATTAAAGATCTTTAATTAAAGAGCTATCCTCAGGAGAAGGTTGATTTGTCGACTGCAGTCGACGAGACAGTGTGAACGAATGCCCACAAAAATGGCGAAAAATCTCGAGCTCTGCTTCACTGACGAATCAGAGTTATGAGAAAGTTTGAAAGTTCAACTTTAAAATGTGATGACTAAACAGTTTCTGTGGGAAAGATTGATCTAGGCGACTGTTTGTCGCCGACAGGGTGTGGTTGGGATGTTAAAGTACTAAGTGATATTAAGGATATATGAAAAAGATAATTTAGGTTATTAAGTTTAAGTGGGGTTAAAAATATAAGATTTTGAGGGGGTTAAGTTATAACATGTCATATATATGATACATTTACACAATTCAAGCGTTTATCGTCAATTACAATCATTGTAAGCTTATTTTACAAGTGGCGCCTTTTTTATGATAATGTGTATGCGATTAGTCCAGTTAATGGAATCGTACAGTGTTGAATTAAATAGCAGTGTAAGGAGGAGAAGCATTCGTTGGTAGCCAAAATTACCTTTAATTTTCATTTACAAAGTTTGTGAGCAAACAATCAGGAATTTACTATCCAACTACTTCTTCAGATTAAAAAGTATAATCCAAGTTCAAATTAGAAAAGTGAAGAACTTGTTTATGCAACAAATGGCAAAAAAACACTTTATAAACAGAAGGAAAATGTTATTGTGCAATTTTTTAAGACAATCGAATGTCTTACATTTAAAAAAGTTCTTAATGCCCCAATTGCACATGTTTTGTTTTATTCAAGTCCCAAGCATGATTTCATAACCATAGTGCAGAAAAAATAGCTTTAAAAAATCAACAATCATATCCAAAATTATACTTTAGAGAAATATAACAATGTGTCAAGTTTAGTGCAGCTTTTACTTTTTTTAAAAAAATAATTAATGCACTTGCAAACTGGCAGGTTGGGGAATTATTCCAAAGAACTAACTACAGAATTCATTTAATTTTCGAAAATTACAATTTATACATCCTTCCCCAGAAAAAAAAAATACTTAAAAGACCAACTATAAAAAAGAAAAATGTCGTCCAATTTACCTGAGTAGGTAAGATGATGAGATCGTGGTTGATAGCTAGCATGCGGTTGAAAGAGTTGAACAGAGAGTAGAGATCAGCTTTGAAGGCTTCTTCGCTCTGATCGCCCGTCGCTCTAAAAAAAATAAAAGTTCTATTTAAACCAGTGGTTCCCAACCTTTTCTGGACCATCGCCTCGTATTTTAGGTTGATCAATATCCATCGCCCCCTTTTAATTTTCATGTTATGTCTAATCATAATTTGAGTTAAAGTTTAACTGTAAAACAGTTTTTATAACACTTACTAAACGTTTATAAAAGCAACCAAAGAAGCTTTATCCCGGTCACTTTTAAATAAAATAGAAAAAACATAACACATAACATTTTTAAAGAACAAAAGTGAAATAATTTAACTAAGATATTTTTACTGGTTTCTAGAAAATTTAAGAGAATTGAATGTAAAAATTGGATGGTTGGTTATGGTTGGAGAATGGTTTTACTGTACAAAGGTACAACATTATTTAAATTTTCCCCCTTTGAATACTCATCGCCCCCTGATTGCCCTTCAAGTATTTTTTGCCCCCTTTATAACACAAATCGCCCACTGGGGGGCGATTGCCCCTAGGCACAGTGAGGCAAAACCCCTTAAAAGCTGGCCAAAACCCCAAAAAATTAAAGTGCCTCTTTTAAGTTTCCATCTACATGGGGTTGTTTAGAAATATCTGAAGTATCATATGTCACCTCCCCCCGACAGATTTACGGTTTCTGGGAAGAGTTATGAGGGTGCAAAGTTGACCAAATCGGGAGAGTTCATTTCCAGTGCGAAATTTCTAAAAAACGGTTGCTTACTTTGTGTGCGTCCAAAAAATTTATTTGTTTGTAAAACTTTAAAAAATATGATGATTTCTACTACTGGTTGTATGTATAACCTCAATTAATTTTATTGGATTTATCGGAAGTGTTTTAATATTTTTTTTTAAATTTAAAAAGAATGACCTTCTTAATTAATAATATTTTTTGTGTTTAAATTTAAAAAGTAGTAAATTTGTTATATTGTTATGTCTTGTTACGTAAAAACTACTACGCAGTTTGAAACTTTTTAAATTGTTGTTTTCAAAACTGTTTTCACCTGCTGCACGTTTGGCAAAAAATTCAAAATATACAAGGCATAATTTCTTTAAAGTTTCAATGGTCAAATGTGCAAATAATGAGTACTATGGCTTTTGTTTTTTAAACATTGAAATAGCACTCAGTTTAATACTTTTTAATGACTCTTATGAATTATTCAAGATAAAGTAATGTCATATTTTGACAATAACCTTATGTTGGGTGCATTTGATTTGGCAGATATTCAATAATTTTATTAAATTTTTTGTGACTAGTTTAATGTTAAATTCATAAGGGTTTTTTCAGATCCTTTTGTATATTTTATTCATTTGACATCCATCATAAAGTTGTTTATCACTTAAAAGTGGCAAAATTAAATTAGTTACTGAATTTGGATATTTATGTTTTTTCATTAACATAAGTCTACTAAGCACACTACAGCCGAACTCAGCGTTAAGCATATTGCGCTCTATTAAAGAATAACGTTTCGTAAATTTTCTGCAACATTCTCGAAAAAAATTTCAATTTTGGTCTTCAAGTAGTTCGCATATAGATAAAAAGGAGGAAATTCTACAAAATTCTTTCAAGATTACCTCCAAAATCGCCCTTCAATAATAAAGTACAGTTACTGGCACTTGAACTTAAAAAATGACAAAATGCCCGTAAAAATCTTACTTTGAAATCGGAAAAACCTGCACAGTCATTTTGTAAAACCTCTAAAACGATATGAACAGCTGTACATAGAGTTTTTAATGGTTAATAGAGTAAAGCAAAATTTTGTTTTTAAAAATAAGAAGTGGTTAGATGACAAAATTCCCGTGCCATTTTTTGCGAACAAAGGTTTAGGACGGCCATCATCTGGTTTCCTGGAAAGTAGCAAAAGGCCAAAACAAAGGAAAACGGAACATTTACGTACAAAATACACTTCAGGAACTTTAGCTTCTGTAGCACAAATGACTTTGAAAACTATTGGTGAGATATATGCTTCTAAATTCATAAAAGATACGATATTTATAGTTCCTCGTTCAGAGCATTCGAATACTGCAAATCTTTTTCTGAAAAAGAATTGCGGAAATTTTCGGAAATTTCTGAAACTATCTCAGCTGATGGAGCCTTGTCTTTGTTAATTGAGGCTCAATTAACCAGGCACCAATATGACAATATCAGAAGTCATTCAAAAAGCATATTTTCTTGGTACAAAGTCATACAAAAAGCAACGAAAAACAGTTATCCTGAAATCAGCTCCTATGAAGTCGAAAAACTAAAGGTTGAAGTGAATATTCAAGCTCTTTTAGACCATACAGCTCAAAGAATAATAGACGGCATATTGAATGATTTGAGCAATTATTAATATGAGCAGTTAAAATGCTTGAAACTGATTTCAAAATAGGGATATGATGGCAGCTCAAGTCAAAGCCAATATAAACAGAAATTCAAATCCACTAATTCTTCAGATTCGAATAGATTTCTTATTTCGAGTGTACCACTGAACTGTATTTCGAAGATAATGATCTAAAAAATATAATCTGGAAGAATCCTAGACCAGCATCACCTCGATTCTATCATCCAATACTTATACAGTTTATAGAAGAATCAGCAGAATTTGCAAAACACATAGTAGAGTGCACCGAAAACCAAATATTACAATCTCATTCCAACAATAGTAATATTAAACAACCTAAGTCTACAAATTAATCATAATATTATATTTACAATGATGGATGGTAAAATTTGTAATGCATTTACATCTTACCACGTCTCCGTAGAGGTGTTATTTTTGTGGATCAAAAGAATTCAACAATATTTTAGAAATCATATAGTGTTTTCTCTACTGTATTCATGAATTATAATGGTGTGACATGCGAATGTGCGTACAATAAGGTATGAATGATTTATTTCTTTGCATAAGATTTTAATTTTTAGATTTATCAATATAGTAAATTGAGTTTTAAATTAAATACTAGTTCTTATTATTCCTTGAAAACGGATATTATTAATTTTAGACAATTATTTAAATAAAAAATATCATTTTATTAGGGGTTTAAATAAATGAACCAAATGTGATAATTTCAGTCTAAATTACTTTAAATATTTAAAATTGGAGCTGCACACGTCTAAAAACAGACTAAATACCCAATTATGATGTTTTTAGCCCATTGGAGAAATTACAGAATTTTGGCCAGGTTTTCACCCCTTTTGCCCCACTGTTGGGAACCGCTGATTTAAACCATTCTTTCTCACTCCTGTGATATTTCCGGGCTGGAGAGTTCAGTAGGAATGTGCCAATAAAACTTACTTAAATCCACCAATTAAAATGCTAATGTTTTAGTGTTTAGAGGTAACACACCAATAAGATTTAAACTAACTTAAATCCACCAAGTTAAACACCAATATGATTAACTTTTTTTTTTTAATTTCAAGCTACAAACAAATTAAAATTTAAAAATTCATATACATATATACATTTCATACACATATTTTAGATAATTTTCGGAGATATAAAAATGGGCACTTTTATTAAGGGTTTCTTGAAAATTAGCCGATTGTAAAGGGTTAAACAAATAGTTCTTAAGAAGGAATTGCTGATTTTATTAGTGGCAACAGGAAGCTCTTGAGTCATATTTGCAGATGTCTTTGGAATACAGTTAAAAAAAAGTAGGTTTGTAACAGAATCTGTCACTTAACTCGCTTCCACATATTTGTGTTTAACAGGAAAAAACGCGCCAAACACAACATTAATTCTATATTTAACATTTACAAGCTAAATTTGGCTAGTTTCATTTATTTTATTTCGAAAATTCAATAATTATTACTTATCGTTTGCAAAAATTAATTTATATTTTAAAGAATAAATATGTCATATTCCTCGCTTTTAAATAGAATGAAAACATTTCCTATCACCATACAAGGATTCCGTAGTGAAATATATTTGACGTCATTTCAAACTGATCGATGTTGCAAAAATAAATTTATTTTAATTTATTGTCTAAAAGAATTAAAGTTTCTCGAGCGATTGTTGCGAATGGCAAATGTGATTTAATTCTAATAAAAACAGGGCCTTTAGCTATTTGTAATTCAAACTTTTAAACGCCAAAATTAACTATTTTCATTAATCTTCTTTCTCAGATTTAATAATTAGACTTTATCGTTTGCTAAATTTGTTTGAAGTTCGAAGAATAATGATGTAATCTTTTTTAATAAATATTTTTGTCGCCACAATTTCCCATTTACATTTCTTTCGCAAATTCACTTATTTATAATTTGTTAAATTAATTTACAGTTCAAAAAATTTATAATTTGTACAATTGATGCTTTAAAAATAAAAGCGAAACTTAGCATATTTTTTTTATGTTAAGTTAGAATTCTCTATGCATCTTTCTACATACATATATATAGAACCATTAAAAGAACTCTATTGTGATAATACAACAATCCAAACCGAATTATATCACATAAATAAATATTTTTTCAAAAGTGTATTTTTATTTTAACAAAAGTTTCTCGTACGTTTAACGAAATGGCAACAGTGAAAATATTGAATAAAAATGGAATTTGCATGTTATTTCAATGTAAATTAAATTTTTAGTTATTTAAATTTTAAATAAGCTTCTAGTTTAAATTTTTTAATGAAATTTGGCATGTAGCCTAATCTGATTTTTTGTTTCAAAATGACGTATCCCACTTGTCTGTGGGACTTGTGGATGACAACAGTGAAAATATGAATAAAAATAGAATTTGCATGTTATTTCAATGTAGATAAAAAAAATTTAGTTATTTAAATTTTAAATAAACTTCTAATTTAAATTTTTTAATGAAATTTGGAATGTAGCCTAATCTGATTTTTTTGCTTTAAAATGACGTATCCCACTTGTCTGTGGGACTTGTGGTTCTTTCTGTGAAAGTGGGTGACAGACAGACAGACGGACAGACAGACGGACTGAACGATTATAAAACCTTCCACTTTTTACGTTATAAACGTAGTGTGGAAGCTAAAAAGGAAGACACAGAAGGAATTAATAATGAGCTTTAACTTTGAATCTTAGAATGGTCTTTAACCCTTATTCTCATAAAGTAGCATATATGCTACCTGGGGTTTTCCCCTACTTTCTGTTTGTTAAGTGATATCAGCGAGTATGTTGCATTGTTATTTGTTGTTAGAAGAACAGTATAGAAGCTACGTTCAGAGTGAAAAAATGTACAAAGTTCAAATTATTTTTGTTTTAGAGGAAGGTAACTTGTTGGGTTGTTGTGTTTGTGCATCATGTCTCGTCGTCTGTACAAGGAAAGTTCATTGAATTATTTTTCATATTAATTTTTTTTTTACTTTGAAAAATATTTTTCACATTTCTTATGTTCTGTAGTTTAAAAAAATTGATTAAGTTGTTGGATTACCACTGTTTTTGGAAAAATATGAGCTAAAAACTGAAGGTTGCATATATGCTACCTTTTATAAAACTCTAATTACTGCACTCATTATTTTAGAAAGGTTACGACACTAAATAATCTTTATTTTAGCTGTGAAAAAACAGAAAAAAATTGAAAATGAGAAACATTTAAAAAAAATCGATGATCATGAGAATAAGGGTTAAAACAGCCAGATGGTTGACTTTTCATTTAGAAAATATTATAGAAAACCAGAAACTTGTCACACAGATTCCCTATTTTTTGTTGTTGTTGATATCGTGTCCATGAAGAACAGGGTGGTAACAAAAACCTAAAAAAAAAGTTCCCTGATATTTCCATGATTTCCCTGATACTTTCACAAAAAAATCCCCGGATTTTACCTATTACCTAGAAAATACATACATCAATGCAGTACAGAAAATTTAATCCAGACATAACGGGACTTAAGATTTTCTGGATTATGGGTTAACCTACCTAACTTTTCCGAAAATCTGAATAAGTTTAGAGGAACCATGTGATCAGAGAATCATGTTATAACATGATTCGTGAGATATATTCATCCTTCCTTCAAGATTGGTCCTTCAGGCAAATCGGACCAACCAGAATATTTTCTTTTCATCTAGTGTCTCTAGTAGTGATCACAAGTACAACCTAAACCTGCTGTTTAAGTAATCCAAAATGGAAAAAATTCCCTGATGTTTTGTGAAATTTGAAAAATTCCCTGAGAATTGCCTGATATTTCCAGAATTAAAAAGTTCCCTAAGAATTCAGACTAGCTTATTATAGATTCCTTATTATTAGCCTACTTTTCTTTTTTTAATGCGAAAGAATTTAAAAAATGAAAAAGTAGGTATTGACATGCGGTCGATGTCCGTCTGTCCGTACCCCCCTTCCAAAATCGGTTCTATA
This sequence comes from Oedothorax gibbosus, assembly GCA_019343175.1. Lineage (NCBI taxonomy): Eukaryota > Metazoa > Arthropoda > Arachnida > Araneae > Linyphiidae > Oedothorax > Oedothorax gibbosus. The sequence goes on from CM033276.1 coordinate 841,331, forward strand.
CATCTGATCTTAAAAATTCTTTTTTTGTTAGAAAGCTATGACCTCAGAGACCCAACTTTCATACTTTTTGTCCGCCTGTCTGTACGTCCAGACGGACATAAATTTACTATCAATCGGCGAATTTTCCATTGAAATTCAATTTTGAGTAATTTAAATCACTGTTGCCAAATCAACAATGACATGAGAAACTTTATTTAAAAATATTTGAAGCAAAATATTTTTTTCATGAATCAGTTTGGAATTATGTCATAAAATGTAGCACAATGTGATTCTTTGATTGGTCATTAATTGTTTACCAAGAAAGCGGCAAGGCATATTTTTTGCATACAATTATGCTTAGTTTTAATTTACATTTCGTATTTTTTTTAATGCAGTTTGGAGAGGTTTCATTATTTTTGTTATTAATAAATATTTAATTATTCTTCGAACTACAAATAAATCAAGCAAACGATAAATAATATTAAGTTAATTTGCGAAAGAAAATTAAGGAAAATAGTTGATTTTCGCTTTTAGAAGTTTATGTTATAACTGGATGCTTTGTTTAACAGTTTTTTTCTAATGCCTATAAATCTAGTGTAGAAACGGTTGTTGATGATATTTACTTTAGGAACCTAGTTTTTTTCCCGATTAGAATTTCAGTAAGTATTTAAGTAACAGGAAAGTAGGCTATTTTAGTTCTTTAAGAACATCTTGTTTTTTGTTGTTGTTGATATCGTGTCCATTTAAACTATTTCTATTTAGGGCCAAAAGCGTTGATGATGAGAGTCGCCAGGTCATGGGCCTGGAGACTATAAAATACGTCTTGTGGTGGTGCGCCAAGCCCAAAACCAGAGGTATAAATTGCTTTTCACTCAAACAAATAGTCTGGCGTTAGTTGGGTTTCTGTTAGCTATTTTTTCTAACAGCACTATATGAAACAGGGATCAATAACAACAGGGTAATTTTTAGTTAATTTTTATGTTTATGTTAAGGATAAAAAAATTCAGAAAGTTAAAGGGGATATCCAATTAAATGGAATCCATGAAGAAGGAACCTACTGTGCAAGTGTACATATTAGCAATAGGTAGACAGTTTTAAGTTTAGTTTGAATTATCGTCGCACTAGAGCTACACGAGGGCTATTGGCGACGGGCGTCGTATTTTAGAACCACAGTCTAGTGACGAGCCGACACCTGAGTTGGCACCCAACGCAACCGTTAAGGGCGACATGGTACGCAGCGTTGGGACTTTGGAGCGTATTTTAACGTGCATTCCCTCTACACGGGGCATTATTCGGTCATTTTTGGCGCACGGGCCGTTTATAGGTCGGCAGTTATTTTGGCGATGCCCGGACCCGAACCTGGGACCTTTCGCATGCTAGGCGAGCGCCTAACCCTCTGGGCTCCCCAGCCCCCAGACAGTTTTAAGCATCTATAATAGAGGACTTACCTGGCAAATAATATTCTTGATTGTATGATAAACTTGAATATATATTCTAAGGAGCGAAAGCATTTTTGTATGGCGTCTTGCTTGTCTGCGTCTCTCACCAAATCTGCACAATGCTTTACACAACTAATCAATCCCCTGAAAATAATAGTTTCCATTGAATAAAATGAACAGACACTTTTCACGTATACTAACTTCAGTAGCCATAATAACTTAAGTGCCAAAAAAATACCCAAAAAGGAAGATCAGAATGTAAATCGGCTATTTACAGAACTACTAGGAACTAAATTTTAAAGTGACACTTTTCACTAGAATAATTTTTGCTGTCAAGCAATATTTTCAACATCATGCCCAGTTGATTGCAGGGTTGGCATGGTTTTTACCACCCCCGGTAAATACTTATGGTAAAAACCGGTATTTACCGTCCTGGGAAAAACCTGGGAAAAACCCAATTTTTGAAAGAATTTATTAAATATTATTTAATAAGATTAAAATAATTTAACATTTTAATTTTAATAAATATTTAACATCTATCTAAGATAAACTTTACTATTCTTCAGCAAACTATAATGGCTATATATATGATAAAGATAATTAAAAAGCGTGAGCTTAACAAGGGATCTCACACACAGATAGTGGCAATTGCAATGACAGCCAGAATACAAATATCAGGGTGTAAAAAAAAGAATGTTTACTCTTATAGAACTTTAATTAAAAAGAATTTCTCAGATAAGGTATATTTCAGAAAGAAATGTATTTCCCAGTTTTCTCAGACAGAAAGAGGTATTTCCCAGTTTTTCCCGGTATTTACCAATTTTTCCCGCTGGGATGGGACATATTAGTTTTGGATGGGAAAAACCCAACCCTGGTTGATTGACCTAATTGTCAAAATTAGGAGGCAAAAATTAAATAACTTATTCGGATAGGATCAGAATGAAAATGGTTCAAATTAAAAGTGGAGAAATGTGTTTTTAGTTTAGCACGGCAGTATAGTCAAATTAAAGTTTTAAATTCAGTTTGGGTGAGTCAATTTTTTTTAATAAAGCTTTTATTTTAAAGTTGTCCAATTCAGATAATTAGGTAGTTTTTAAGAATATTCTACAACAACAGAAGTTGCTAAACTGTTTCAAAGCAAGAAACGAAACAATTATTTAAAATGTCTGGTGAATGACAAGGAACAATATCAAGAAGATTTACAGTGACTTGTGATTAACCTATTTAAATTGCGACTCACGGAAATTAAAACACAAAAAGAAACTTATTTTAATATAGAATTTTTCTGAGCCATTTATTTTCATTTCTTTTTAATAACCAATAACGTCTACACCTACTGATATTTATTTACAAATACCATTTTTCTAAACCATACAAAATGTAGATCACACAAGTTTACTAATTTTTATACATAAAAACCACATAAAACTTACTTATAAACTAAGGCAGCAGCAAAATGACCAGTTATATATGCATCCATAACTGGTTTGAAATGCTCAAATTTATTATCTTCCAGTAGACTTAAAATATGAACCTAAACAAAAAAATATATTAATATTTTAAGAACAAATATTTTACTAAAAATACATGAACATAACAATCTATAATAATAAAAGAAAGAGTCTGTCTGTTTGTCTGTGGATCGTGAAAGACCTACTTAGACTGCTCTAAAAAAATTCGAAATTTTTAATACAAATTCCTTTTAATACCTACATGTGCACCTGAGGCTCAGTTTTTGCGTATTTGATTGATTTTTTAATTAGTATAATTAGTTTCAATAAACGTCATCCACGTGGGAGTGCAGGACCATAACAGGGCTTGAAAACACATGGACCGGGCCGAAACAGGGCCTTGATGCCATTCCCTGTTAGTGTTTACTTTTTTAGTGTGCATGCGCCAACACAAATTCAATTTTGTTTTGATTTTGAGTGTAGCCTTGACGCCATTCCCTGTTAGTGTTTGCTTTTTTAGTGCACATGCGCCAACACGAATTCAATTTTGTTTTGATTTTGAGTGTAGCCTTGACGCCATTCCCTGTTAGTGTTTGCTTTTTTAGTGCACATGCGCCAACACGAATTCAATTTTGTTTTGATTTCGAGTGTAGCCTTGACGCCATTCCCTGTTAGTGTTTACTTTTTTAGTGCACATGCGCCAACACGAATTCTATTTTGTTTTGATTTTGAGTGTAGCCTTGACGCCATCCTGTTAGTGTTTGCTTTTTTAGTGCACATGCGCCAAACACGAATTCTATTTTGTTTGATTTTGGAATGTAGCCTTGACGCCATTCCCTGTTAGTGTTTACTTTTTTAGTGCACATGCGCCAACACGAATTCAATTTTGTTTTGATTTTGAGTGTAGCCTTGACGCCATTCCCTGTTAGTGTTTGCTTTTTTAGTGCACATGCGCCAACACGAATTCAATTTTGTTTTGATTTTGAGTGTAGCCTTGACGCCATTCCCTGTTAGTGTTTGCTTTTTTAGTGCACATGCGCCAACACGAATTCTATTTTGTTTTGATTTCGAGTGCATTTTTCGGGTAAATTTTAAGTAATCAATATTATTGAAGAGAGAACTCCATTCCAATATTCTTTGCGACAAACTTTCTATGAAGTTAACGGGTTCCCAGCGAGGCGGAACCGTACTGCTATTTTATGAATAAAGGCAACTTACTAAAACTTTGAAAACAAGTCCTGAATTTGAAGTGGAGTTTCCGTCCCCAGTTGAAAACATGGAAAACAAGGCATCCAAAATATCTTGTAAAAACTGTTAAGCAAACATATTGCACAATCGGTAAGAATGATTGGAAAATGCATATTAAAAACATTTATGATTTACTCTACTCAAAGAGAAGCTTCAAAATATTAAGTTTAAGGGGGAATGGGTCTAAGGGGGTTAAGGGGGAATCGCAGGTCCCCAAAGCAAAGTGCATCAGTGTTAATCCAATGGAGAAAAAAATATTTCCTTTGCCACATTTCTCCGGCTGTATTGAATACTTTTACAAAAGAATTTTTTTATATGATGCATGTAGCTGACTTACAGGTCCCAACGATCATACTTTTTTGAAATTGGTTCGAATATTTTTTTAAATTTTCAATAAATAATTTTACGAAAAGTATTCGAAGCAATTTTAAAAAGTGGGATTATAGAGACCTGTAAGTTATCTACATTTATTATTTAAAAAAAACGCATGTAAAATTATTCAATACAGCCGGAGAAATGTAACAAAGAAAATTGTTTTTTTCCCATAGGATTAACACTGAGGCACTTGAGTTTGGAGACCCACGATCCACCGCGCCCATTCCCGCATAAGGATAAATTATACATGAACCAAAAAACATATAAAATTTTACAATGAAAAGGAATTTCACATGAAGCAAACTTAAAAAAGTTTTTCAAATCTTAACATGTCGAGCTAGCTCGACACTACTCAGTTATTTACCTTCACTGTCTCTTCACCATTTAATTTCATAACTTTGTGCAGGGTATCCTGTATCCTCTCAGGATGTGCTTTCCACTTTAAGAGTGACAGAAGATCACCTATTAAAGAACAAAAGATAAGTGTTATGTTTTAATTACAGCAAATAATTTCGATATTCAAGCTCTAAAAGAAGAAAGAATTTTTACGAATATTTTTTTTTGACTCACTTAACTTTTTTTATTATCTTGAAACCTGACATTAAAAACAAAAGCTATGTACAAATCCATTAATTTTCCTTAAGAGGGATTGTCAGTCCCATAGAGCTAATGCATTAGTTTTCTAATCACAACTTCCGCAGGACTATTGCTTTGCCATGTTAGAACTTTTTTCCCATGCATGAGAATCAACATAACATCGAAATGAAACAAATTTTGAAACGAAAATGTTATCTAGTTATTTAATGATATATTTTTGAAGTTTTAAAATGCCAAAAATTACAGCAGATGGCGACACTATTTTAAAACTTTATCAATGAATAATTAAATAACCGGATGTTATTTTCTTTTCAATTTTGTTTAAAATGGATGTTATGATGATTCCCATACCTGGTGAAAATGGGATAACATGGCAAAGCAATTCTTTTGCAAAAATTGTGTTTCAAAACTAATGCATTAGCTCTATGGGACTGACAGTCCCTCTCAAACAGCATAACCCTACCCCTTGATTCTGACATTTAATTAGTAAAAAGTTAACATGTTTCATATTAATATAAATTTCGATTTATAGTAATAACAATTAGGAAAAATGCCTTCAGTTCACCTCCAGAAGGAATAGGAGCAGAATACAGGTCTTTACTCTAAGTTAATCCAATGGGAAGAAAAGAATTTTAAACACCAAATTACTTCTACTGTATTGAATATTTTTACAAATGTTTTTTTTTCTATGATATAATGTAGCTGACTTACTGGCCTCTATAATTTGGCAAACGAAAAACTTTAAAAGCTCATTTTCCCATTTTCACCTTTTTGTCACTTAAGCACGTTGTGACGAGTGTAGATTTTATGGAAGAATCATCGAAGAGGTAAAAGTAAACTATTTATTAGGAACATTTTAAAATCCCGTCGAGAACTCAGGATAATAAAACAACAAGTTACAATTTGTAGCCTCCAGTCTAACACTGCTCCAGATTCCACACACTATATCGCTGCTGCCAGATCCAAATCACGAGGCACGCCGCACGGAGGTCGGTTTATGCCACACAGTTGCGTTATGGAACACAGATGATTACAGTCAATGTGCCGCACTGAGGTTGGTTTAGGTTTAGTTTAGTTTAGTTTGAATTATCGTCGCACTAGAGCTACACGAGGGCTATTGGCGACGGGCGTCGTATTTTAGAACCACAATCAAGTGACGAGCCGACACCTGAGTAGGCACCCCAACGCAACCGTTAAGGGCGACATCGTACGCAGCGTTAGGACTTTGAAGTATATTTAACGTGCACTCCCTCTACACGGGGTATTATTCGTCGGACATTTTGGCTGCACGGGCCGTTTATAGGTCGGCAGTTATTTTGGCGATGCCCGGACCCGAACCTGGGACCTTTCGCATGCTAGGCGAATGCCTAACCGACTGGGCTCCCCCGCCCATGAGGTTGGTTTAGGCAAACACAGGAGCAGACCATGGAGCACAGAACTGCGAGGAAATCCCTCAAGGTAACTGAAACCTCACAATGTTCATCCACTAAGTCCTTCAATCATTTTCTAACTGAAATCAACAAAACCTTCTTACCGTTCTGCGTGAGCTTGGTAGAACACAACAGCGTCCGGATGTGAACCGTTTCTCTGGAACTTCTAGAGAAGAACTGTCCGGTGGAGGGGTTGGGGAAAGGGGGTGGGGAGGGAGGGACAGGGGCGCTACTATTGGGGGTTGTTCCCCCTCCAGCTCTAGGCCCACTAGGGAGGGACAAGTAGACACGGGGGTCCTGGAGTTTTGGGCTCTCCTCACACTAGGAGAGAGAGAAAAAAAATAATTGTTTCAGGGGCAAATTATTTGCAGGTTAACTTTTTAACTAATGAGTAAGTGAAATTTTGTTGGAAAAAGATATTTGCTTCTAAAAACCAAATTTCCAAAAGAGATACTGAAATTGATATTGAGAAATATTGTTAAATTAAGTTATATCATCGGTCAAATGACAAAACCACGAATGTGTAAAACTACAGGGACGGAAAACTGGATACTGATAAGCCCAACTTTCATGAAAACCTTCAATCAATAGAATTTGGCACATTCTTGATGTCATTTGACCAACGATATGTAACACGAGTTACCAAAACTTTCTAACCTGAACCTGATTTGACAAGTAAATAAATTCATTACAAATAATAAATTCATTAACTAATGAGTAGGTGAAATTTTGTTGGAAAAAGAAATTTGCTTCCAGAAACCAAATTTCCAAAAGGAAAAATGAAATTGATATTGACAAACATTGTTAAATTAAGTTATATCGTCAGTCAAATTTCAAAACCCCAAATGTGCAAACCCACAGGGATGGAAAACTGTATACTGAAAAGCCCACCTTTTATGAAAACACCACCCATCCCTATACCTTGTCTATCTAGAATGCGAGCCTCGAAAGCATTTTCCTCCCCCATCCCTGCATGTGGTTTTCTTCGAAACGGCGTGAGCATGTTTTTTCCCCACCCTACTTGGGTTTGAACTGTTCGGATTGTTAACCTCACAGCAGAACCTCAAACGCGTTAGGTTTAGAAAAGCGATGCTTCCCCCCATTTCCTAGAAAACCAAGCGAAGGGATGGGGAAGAAAGTCTTTTCGAGGCTCGCATAGTAAATAGACAGACTATAGAATTTGCATATTCATGGTTTCTGTCTTTGACCAACGACATGTAACCCGAGTTACCAAAACTTTTTAACCAAAGTTGACAAGTAAATGAATTCATTAAAAATGATAATAAAGATGTACTTTAAATGTAAAATTTAATGTCGCATATAGAATCTAGAGATTTAAGGTACTTATTATCGAGTTCAAATTTCAGTAATTGCAGGACTAAAAACTCTTATAGGAGGACAAAGTAGGATTCAATGTCCATTTCAGGCATAGATATCATAGTTAAAGTATTAGATTGACAGACCACGTGACCTCCAATGCTAACTACGGGACACGCATGGAAGCCAAATAAGAGGGCAAAATGGCCAGTGTAGCTGCCACTTTAAAGAGTAAAATACTACGAAAAAATACCATTTAATTCTAAAATTACAAAAAAATATCGCACAAATACTAGCTGCATTTTGGAATCTTTTTAGTGACTTTAAATCCTTTTCTAGTATATATTTTTTTGTAATTTTAAAATTAAATGGTATTTTTTCGTAGTATTTTTCTCCTTAAAGTGGCAGCAAGACTGGCCAAATTGCCCTCTTATTTTGGTCCAAATGCGCGTCCCGTCGTTAGCATTGGAGGTCACGTGATCTGCCAATCTAAAACCTTAACTATGATATCTATGATTTCAGGTAACCTAAATCTAACCATAAATTTGCCTTATTAAAAAGGGATACTAACCTTGTAAACATAAAGCTCATGACTACCATTTTTGAGAATGGTTCCCTTGTCATCCATTAGTTGAATGAATGAGAACCCCAACAGTTTCTTGTCTTTGTCTCGAGCTAAATAAAAAAAAGGACATATAAAGACAATTTTATGCAGGAAATTTTATCATTATGAATAATCACCTTTAGATAACCATTTAGAATATTTTCTTAATTATGTAAATTCTTATGTTCTTAATTATGCACGGGCCGTTTATAGGTCGGCAGTTATTTTGGCGATGCCCGGACCCGAACCTGGGACCTTTCGCATGCTAGGCGAATGCCTAACCAACTGGGCTCCCCAGCCCCAGGTGTTATCCCAGAACTCCGCTCGGTAATAAAAAAAATAATAGAAATGAAAAATAATGTTTTAGAACTTTTCTTTTGCTAGAAAGTCTCAGTTTTACAGATAACACTAAAATTCAATGTTTACAACTGCAAAACCATCACGGATTTCAGAAGTTGGTACATTTGATGTCCGTGGACTTTCGCCGCTCCTCTGCACTATACAAGTATTACCATTTAATGGAAATTCTGTATTATCCGAAACAGGGCTTGAAAAATCTCAGAAATATTACCCGTCCCCGAGGACGGCTCGTCCAAGAATGTACCCGTCCTCCTTTGAAACTAACCTGTCAAACTAAAACTATATAAATAGCATCTAAATAAATATAATTTTCCCTTATTTATTACAAACATTTATATAAATTTCACACTGTAATTACTACAATTATATTATACAGTAATAAAAGAAATACTAGGTTAGTAGATAACTAATACTAACCTAGTATTTCTTTTTAATAGCATATGTCATATTTGATTCATTTTCAAAACGCACTCGGATAAATTTTGCGCTAGACTCTTGTTAAGATAACAAAAACAAAATTTTAAAAATAAACGAACGTTAACTGGGAAATGGCCGTCCTCGTGGACGTCGAATTCGAGAAATTGGTTGTCCTCGGGGAATTTTTGACCGCCGAGGACGGGAGGTTTTTCCAGCCCTGATCCGAAATTTTAGATTAACCGAACTACCCCCAGTCTCAATTAAACCAGATAATCGAGGTTCTACTGTACATATATATAAAATGACAAACTTACTTGAGCAATGCCTGTATTCAATTCTCACATGAGCCCCATCAAATCTCTCAATGGGAACTGCAAGCTATTTGAAAGAGGGACATTTATGAATCATTAGTTCGTTTATGATACAAAATTACTACAAAAATTAGATTGAAAAAAAGATTAAAGTTCTACAGATTAAACAACTTACTTTGATCATTTCCACCCAACGAGGCGTATTGTTGTGGTATAGAACAATTGAGTTGTAGTTGGAGATATTTTCATGGCCAGAACCAGGATTAATACACTTCTGAAATATTCATGTAAAATAAGTCGACAGGGAAACTTCGGAGTAATTAAAGATCTTTTATTTAAGAATTATTCATCAGGAGAAGGGTGATTTTGCCGTCTACAGCCAACGAGAGAGTGTGATCGAATCTCACAAAAATGGCGAAAAATCTCGAGCCCCGCTCCACTGACCAATCAGATGATGAGAAAGTTTGAAAGATCAACTTTAAAAAATGTGATGACTAAACAGTTTCTGTGGGAACGAATTGATCTAGGCGACTGTTTGACGCCGACAGGGTGTGGTTGAGATGTTAAAGTACTAAGTGATATTAAGGATATATGAAAAAGATAATTTAAGTTATTAAGTTTAATTGGGGTATTTTGAGGGGGTTTCGTTATAATATGTCATTCATTAAAACAACATTAGGTTGTATAATTTGAAAAAAATATCAAAACATACTAACATTGTTAACTTAATTAACTACCTTACTCTATTCATTTTAATATTTGTTTTATTTTAATTTAATTTAACCTATAATCGATATAAAATTTTGAACCTTCATAAAATAATTCTTAAAAACCACATTTAGTTGCAAAAAGGTAAAAAAAAACATAAAACAAGAAATAAATATAAAAAATTATATGGAATTTGGCATTTATTATTTTACAACCAAACGCTAAACTGGCATAAAAACGAAAAGGAGTTTTCTCTGTTACAGAATGTAAATTTAACATTTAAAGACTAGTATATAACATTAATTTTTGATAATACAAAATAACATCCCCAAAAAATCAAGACAACATTAGAAATGCAATACCTAGTACAGTTAATAGATAAAGTGATTATTATTATAATTTAAGATTACTAGAATAGATGTTTACTAGAAAAGATGTATGTGTATTTTTTACTGCTTAGGAAAAAGTCTTTTAAAAACATTGTAGCAAAACTATTTTTAAAAATTGAAACACTTTATAAACATGAAAACTAGTAAACTAATATTTTTTCGGGGGAAATTATTTGAAGAGTCCTAGCGAAGAGCCTCTTCATCCAATAGTAATCAGGCCGTATTCAGGTCTGTTTGGCGGCTAGTGACAACCAGAAACTGGTTTCTCCCTTGGTCCATCTCTAGCCGTACAAGGGTGGGACTCTCGCGTGAATTAGGGTTTCCGCGTGCGAAGAACCAAGTCAGAAACTGGTTTCCTACACCAATTTAAACGAAGACTTGCTATCGTCGCCAAAGAGAAATACCGATACAGACAGATATCTTGTGAATGAAGGTTTTTTTTCCCACAACCCTTCATTTGTTTAATAAATTTGAGACTGTTGTTGTTACTAATGCCACTTGGGAAACCCAAGCTCTTCCCACAGAGCGGGTAAGGATTAAGGGAAAAGGGTGCGGTTCCTGAGAAGAGATGCCCGTGTAACAGACACGGCAGGAATCCGACTTGGCATCATGCCGACAGATGCTGCCATCTATTGCTACCTCCGCAATTTAGACATGTCCCTGAAGGGGAGAGAAATAGTCTCCAGGGACCTGTACCCATGGGAAACTGCGCCATGACCGCCCACAGGACTTTCGAATTTATAGATTTAACGAGCACGTACTCCGCGTGTACTCAGTGGGTCTTGAGTGGTATCAGGACTCGATCGCGGGCCTTCCGATTCCGAGGCCTTAACCACTAGGCTATCCATGGCCGTTAACTTAATTAACTACCTTACTCTATTCATTTTAATATTTGTTTTATTTTATTTTAATTTACCTATAATCAAATAAAAAAATAAAAACAAATAAGAGACATGAAAAGAATTTAATGACCTTTATTGAATGGACATCTTTTCGCAATTAATGATAAAGAGGTTCGAAGTGCCCGCCATCTTTAACAAGGACAGCAGTCAGGCGGTTCTCGAATCCAACCATACTCCATACTCCTTACCCATACCTTCCTCCTGCCATACTCTTTTTGTTTGGCCAATTCTTTTTGTGGAACTTCTCCTGCCATTCTCGTTGAACTGCCTTCACATCTGGCCATTTGTAGCACAATAAAGACGCGAACATCCGTCGAATATTTGTTCATGTTCACTAACGAGAATCACATGCTAAAGCGCACCGCAGACTGAAGGAACACCACATTTACAATTGCCCACTCACCGGAGCATGCGCACCAAGTTTGGCTTCACTCATGTGCACCTAGCGCCATCTCTTGGACTTTGTTTCAACTTTGGGCCACCCGGTATCTTGCGAATGAAGGTTTTTTTCCCACAACCCTTCATTTGTTTAATAAATTTGAGACTACTTACATCAAGAATGAGTCCCTCTGCATTGACAAGGTAAATGGTCGCTTCGATATTCTTTCCGGTAGATTTGCCACCTTTCTCGAAATCTCCCTTATCAAGAGTTAAGTAGAGGTCATTTCTAACATCACCTGAAACATTCAAAGATAAATATTAAGTATCTGTGAAAAAAAAGCACAGTAGGTATGGTAATTTAATGGCATTTCTTCTACACAAAGCAAAAAAGTTTATACCTGAAAAAGCCTAAAGTAGTTATAGTTAAAAGTCATAATACATATAGTGAACTTTTATGCTCCAAACATAGAGAAAAAAAATATATTGTGAAAATTCAAAGCTATAACACATGAAGAGTACATTGGAAGAACCGCTTGATTTTTTAGGAGTAGTTCCGTAATTGTATCTGCTTGGCGGACATTGGCGACAGGAAACTGGTTTTTCTTGTTCTTCTTCGCTTGGTCCAAGCGTCGGAATCATGCAACGCGTTAATCCAAGGCCATCTCCTTGGTTAATCTCGGTAGGTAGAAAAGTCGTGGTTTAGGACTTTCAATTAATATGCGAATCTTAAAATTACTCTTAATTGTTTTAGAAAAATTTGTGATTTTCAATCAATCGTACTTTATTTTTAAAGCTTATCATGATGATAAACACAGTCTTTTGGATAAAACGCGGAACTGAATTTCAGGGTTGCAGTGAGAGAAAATGCACAACAAAATGGAGAAACTGGTTTCTTTACACCAGTTTAGGCGATTACTCGCTATCATCGCCAAAGATGCCTGACGAGGAAAGTTTTCTACCAAATTAGGCGGGTTTTCCCCTGTACTCTTCACATGCTAATAACAAGAAACAAAGATGTTTTATTATTACATTTTACAATACTAATTGTTGTTTTTTTTATTGTACAAACTGTTTACATTAATAAAGATTGCCATAACATCAAGCAATTAAGACAAATTTGAATACAATTGTTTGTACTTTCATTTCTGAATAATGTTGAAAAGAAATTTCTAAAATTTTGAATAAAAAAGGTTTCATTATATTATTTATTAAACATATTTTTATGAGTAAAAAATTAAAATATTTTGTGTTGACTTAACTAGATAACGTGGGATGAAAAATCAATTTGAACGCTCTGAATATTCCAAAAATATAAACGAGCATTAAATAAATCTAAGAAGTTTTAAACTGACACACACAAAAAAAATATAATTCTGTTTCGAATTTATTTTTGTAAATATCTACCTGGCATAATGACATCAGAAAATCCAAGCTTATGCGTTATAGTTAAATTTTTGAAGAGTAGAGGCGTTTCCTGCTGAAGCTGAGGCAATTCTCCATTGAAGAGCCTTAAGGAAACAACGATACCTGAAAAACATAACATTTATGTGTAAAGACCAAATAACAGTGCATTGTGAATTGCATATTGCTGCACAAATATAAAGGAAAAACACATATTGTGGCCCAACTGAACCTGATACTTTCGGCATTTAAACTGCGATTGATTGTAAACATTTGTTCTGATCTATTTTGATCATTTAATTTTAGGCAGCTGCCTTTTTAAATTAGGTTTAGTTGCTGTACAGTCCCTGGACAAATTATTAGACGCACTGCATTTTTTTAGTAATGATGAAAAAATACCAAAGAATGCCATATCATTAAAAAAGATGTCGATATATGTATTAAGTATAGCAGATAGTATTTTCTATTCAATAGCTTAAGTTTAGGAACACAAATGTCCTTCTAAAGGTATTTTGTTCATCATTGATTGATACATGAAATCTTGCAGTGTGTCTAATAATTTTGTCCACGGACTGTAGTTAGGTTGTTTTATTAATGTTACATTGTGTTTTGGTCTTTATTAACAGACCACAGACATTTGCGGGAGAATGCAAGACACGTCATTCCGAAAAATATGAACTAAATTCATTATGTTTAGAAATTCATACATAAAAGTATCTATATGTATCTAGTAATAGATAAAATGATGTTCCATGGTTGGTAAATTTAGTTTAGTTTAGTTTGAATTATCGTCGCACTAGAGCTACACGAGGGCTATTGGCGACAGGCGTCGTATTTTAGAACCACAGTCAAGTGACGAGCCGACACCCGAGTAGGCACCCAACGCAACCGTTAAAGGCGACATCGTACACAATGTTAGGACTTTGGAGGATATTTAACGTGCACTCCCTCTACATGGGGTATTATTCGTCGGACATTTTTGGCTACACGGGCCGTTTATAGGTCGGCAGTTATTTTGGTGATGCCTGGACCTCAACCTGGGACCTTTCGCATGCTAGGCGGACGCCTAACCGACTGGTTGGTAAATTTAATTACATACATTTGTGACTTTGATAAATGGTAATATTTCAGGGTTGTTAAAACCACGGGTTTTTTCATGAAAAACCCAACCCACTTGGGTTTTTGGGGGGTTTTCGTGTTTTTTCAGGGTTTTATGGGGGGTTTTCAGTATTTTGGATGTGTTTTTTCAGGATTTTGTGATTTATTTAGGGAAGTTTTAATTATTTATCTATACATTACAATTTTAAAAACTAACATAACATCTTGGGAGAGATAATTAGGAATGATGTAATTTAATATTTAAATTAGAATAATTAAAAAATAATTGCATATAGTTGATAGATAAATATATATATTTAAATTTACAAATGTATTTTCTAGAACCGAGTATTGTTTGTTTCTGTATGTGTAAAATTATATAATACGGAATATAGTAACGATAGAAATTTAAATTAGAATTTTAAAAAGTGTATTAGTTATATTTAATTGTTAAATAATTAGTATAAATTTAAATTTGTAAATGCATTTTAAATATTGAAGGTACAAAAATATAAAAATATATTAAGAATAATACTGAAATATTAATTAAAAATGATATGAAATATATGTTTTTAGGTGTATAAAAAGTTTTTACTTTTTTTAATTTTCAGTGAAGGCAATTTTAAGTTCAATTGCCCACTTGGGTTTTTAATGGGTTTTTTCGGGTCGGGTAAAATCATAACAACCCTGTAATCTTTATCTACTAAGGTCATACGCGAGAAAAAAGAAATAGAAAACATAAGTTTCATTTCTTATTAATACAAAATGAAGGACCAAATTGAATAGTGTCACTATAAACCTTAAAAACATAAAACTTGGATTTAGTAAATATATAAATTGATAAATCTATCGACATAGTTTTGATAAATCAATTTAACAACTTTAATAAGTTTTGTGAAAATATGTAACAACCCAGGAAATTAAAATGTTTACATCAAAAATATTACAAATAAGGCAACTTTAAAAAAAAAAAGGCACTACTTACCATAGTTTTGTTGACCAGAAAGTACATTAAACTTGTTGCTTAACTTTTTAATAATAAATTCATGTAGCTGACTAAAATCACTTTCACTGCATCTGTAATTCAATAAAAAAAATAAACTTATCACCCAACATGTCATGAAAAACAAAGGTTTGGAAGAATTATAAATAAATTTGGACATTTTTAACCCCATGAGAGATGCAGATGTATAAACCTGTTACCTGAAAGTCTGGTTTTCCAGCAACACATATTTTTTAAAAAAAATTATAACCTTTATACAAAAAAAAACTAAATTTTAAAATTTGAAGTAGGGAGGAATCATTTATAATTATCTGCTACAGTGGTACAATAATAAAAATTAATAAGTTAGTTTTATTTAAAAAAATTAATTTCTTTTCATGTAGTGATTGTTTTTACACTTTGGGCAATTTGCTCATAGCTCAGAGCAAACAGTCTAAGGTAAAATAAAATATATTCTATCATGTTTCAGGCATGGATTTTTTATCATGAGAATATACGTTTAAAAAAAAATACACTGGACACAACTAGATAGTTTATAATTAGCAAAATAACCCTAACTTTTTTAATGTAACTTCATTAAAAAAATTGGTGCATAAAATATTTAATAAGTCCGAAACTGCATACAGAAATTCATACAACATATGACAGTTTCAAGTAGTCAAATAGTGAAGTATTATTCCAAAAAGCGCATTCAAAATCCAGTTTCAAAGTTTAAATTACTAAATGCATGAAAATAAAACTTTAGGTGAATAATAGAACATTAACATGCTTGAACAATGGTTGAAGTCCAGTTATATGTAGACAATAGATAAAAAATTATAATAAATACTGCCCACAACTAGACAGGATATAATTAACAAACCCCTATGTAGTCAAGTTATACGTAGACTGTAGACTTTAATTTAGTTTAGTTGGAACACTTAGCTACACGAGGGCTATTGGCGACGGGCGTCGTATTTTAGAACCACAGTCAAGCGACGAGCTGACACCTGAGTAGGCACCCAATGCAACCGTTAAGTTCGACATCGTACGCAGTGTTAGGACTTTGAAGGATATTTAACGTGTACTCCCGCCACACGGCGTATTATTCGTCGGACGTTTTTGGCTGCACGGGCCGTTTATAGGTCGGCAGTTATTTTGGTGATGCCTGGACCTCAACCTGGGACCTTTCGCATGCTAGGCGGACGCCTAACCGACTGGGCCCCCCAGGTTTATTAAGCTAGTAGAGGTATAAAAGTACTAGAACAGTTCTGCCAATATCGTAAGTAGCCCACTGTAGACTTTAGATAAAAATACTTACGTATAAAGTTTGGTTGTATACTCCCGCTCCTCTTCCATTGAGCCTCCATTTTTCTCCGATAAAATATCACTTATATTTAAGACTGAAAGGAAAAAAAAACAAAAACTTTGAATTCATATAGAATTGTAGCAATTGTTAGCCTACGTTAACTTGTAAACATTAATTACTATGACAAATTTAGATACCTAATACAGTAGACATCCTCTAAACAGGGTTCATACTCCATCTATGATAGTGAAATTCAGGAGTTTCTAAGGAGTTTTTCAGGAGTGCAGCAATGTAAATTCAGGAGGTAACGCGGAATGAAATTGAATATGTTTATTATCATATTAGTCTAGTGACTTCACTGCACCTCAAATGATGAAACACAAAAAGAAAAAAAAATCTTTGTTACAGAGTTGTGTGGTGCATTCTGGGACATTAACTAGTATCACGATGTCCGAACTTTATTTTTATACCGTGCCTGTATAGTAGACTTATACCGAATAATGTAGGGAGAAAAACGGCAGAGATAGGAGAATAACGATTAGCGTCAATTTTTTCAGGAGACGGGAAAAAATATCAGGAGTTGAAACACAAATTTCAGGAGTTATAAGGGCCCTTAGGAGAAAAAAATTGAAATTAAGGAGTTTTTCAGGAATTTCAGGAGGCGTACGAACCCTGTCTAAACTGGTTTAAATGGGACAAAGGGAAAGCAAGCTGTTTAAAGGGATAGTAATACCCCCATTTATCAGGGATGTTAGTGCTTGTTGAACAAAAAAGCTGAAATCCAAACCAAATGCTTGGTTTGGAGAACCGAAAAAGCTGAACTAAGTGTGACCGATAAAATTTAAATTTAAAAAATTATCACGAGATGACAAATTTTAATAATTATATAATACTATACTACTAAATGTACTTTTGATTTCTTTATAAACACTTTATACTAGCAACATAAAATCTATATTTATAAAGCGTGTATCCAGGGGTGAAACTGCCCATCACTGAAAAATCCTGAAACCAAAAAGGTGTCTTATGAGGGGAGGGGGGTGTAAGTGACAAAATAAAAATTTGAAAATAGCGAGGATAGGGGTAAAGTGAGAAATTAAGAATACATAGGATTTTAAAAAAAAAATAATTAAAATTTTTTTTTAGAAAAATAATTTTAAAAAAAAACAGGACAATACAAATCATCAAATAACTGCATACAGTTAATTATAGTGTCAACAGGGAAAAAAAGTTTTAAAAATTCTT
Source organism: Oedothorax gibbosus (assembly GCA_019343175.1). NCBI lineage: Eukaryota > Metazoa > Arthropoda > Arachnida > Araneae > Linyphiidae > Oedothorax > Oedothorax gibbosus. Next base: position 859,274 of record CM033276.1, read on the forward strand.
GATGACTCCCTGTATATCGCAATTTTACGACGTTTTTTTTTTTTTAAGTTTCACATGGTTCATAAAATTATTAAGAAGCAAAAAATCCAAGTACTTTTCCAGAAATATTAAAGAAATAGAATGCTAAAATCATAAAATCGGAATAGATAAAGCGTTATAAGCCGTCCCTCAATTCTTTTCCCTCATTTCAATTTCATCCAGCCGTCCTTCATTTCAATTTCAACAAAAATTTTGAAATTAAAACCTGTAAAAAATCCGAAACCCTAGCATAGTAGAAAAAAATGTCCAATAAAAGCTTCAAACATAATTTTCTTTTTCATTCAAATTTTTCTTGCCATCACAAGGCCACGTCTCACGAACCCTTGATTAGAACCCATCGCACAAATATTCTGGTTGATCCAACTTAACCTGAACCGGAGCTACAAAGTGATAAGACACTCTTCCGATAATGCAGAACTGTCAATCATTACGAGGCGTGCGACGTCATCGGTGGATTTCTTGAAAATTACTAGGCAGCAAAATAAGTGAATCAGCATTGTTGGATTGCACTGGAAGTTGGGTTAGCCGATATTTGAAGAGATCAAAGTGTAATCGAATCTTAATTAATCTTGAAATTTTAATTAAATTTTTCATATTTATTGCATAAAATTTATTATTTAAGCTTGTTTTTCATTGAAATTTAAGTTTAGTTTTCATTGATATGGACCGAGAAAGGTGGAGTTGAAATATCGTAGCTCTAGAGCTACACGCGGGCTATTGGCGACGGGCGTCATAATTTAAAGCAATCAATTGAAATTTTGGATGCTTAAGTGATTTAAAAGGCACGAACTTATTTTTTAAACGTTTAAAAATTTTTTACTCTAAAATAAAACCCGGAGTTCCGAAAAAGAATATTACAAAAAACGGAATTCCGGGGTACCCCTTCAAAAGTTTCACCCCTGAAAGCCGACACTTTTTTTTTAAACTAAAAATTGTCTAAAATCAGAAACCCCAGTATAGGCCGAAGTAGAAAAGAAAAGGTTCAATTAAACAAAAAGTATTTTAACATTCCCCGCTGTTCTTGAGATCACAACAAACGGACGTTGTCAGACACTTGATCAAAAAAAATATTCTGGTTGTCCGACTTGGCCTCAACCTTCAACCCGAGTTGCAAAAGTAACGATATACTCTTTTGATCACGCAGAGCCCGAGAACTGTCAATCATTTTGATGCAATGTGACGTCATCGGTAGATTTCATGAAAAATTACTAGGCAGCAAAATAAGTAAAGCATTATTGGACTCCTAATGGGAGATTGGACGGCCGTGAATGGCTGGCCGTGATTTGAAGACATCTTAGTGTAATCAAATCTTAATTCATCTTCCATTTTGATTTAAATTTTTATCTTCCATAAAAAAAAAAAATCTGTTATTTTAACTGTAGTTTATTGAAATTTTAGTTTAGTTTCACCTAATTGAACTGCGGGCAAAGTAAAAGTGGTACGGAGGGAAAAACAAGAAAACAATCGTTCAAAAAAGGCATCGCAGTTGTAGCGAATCGCTTGACTATTTGTATCGCTGTTTCAGTGAATTTGCATCGCAAAATTGCGATGCGATACCGCTTACATCGAACCCTGGTTTCGACCATCTGTACAGTAGCTGACGATGGCTACACTAATTGCAAAAAGGGGGAAATGGCGCAGGAATGCGATCAACGCCCGATGACAAGCCGAGTTTAGGGGACAAAAGCAGTATGTTTTTAGAACCAAAATATATAAACCGATTTTTTTCAAGAAAATAAAAAAACGGAAAATTTTGGAAAAGCGGAAATTGTTTTGGGAGAAGGAAAACAAAAAGCTGAATTTTTAGGTGAGAATAAAAACAAAAAATCGGAATTCCGCTAAAAAGCGGAAGACTGGCATCCCTGATTTATGCAGTGCATTAAATCATTACAACTCGCATGTCATTAAAAATCTGTAACCTCTTTTTTTAAAGCCTAGGAGTTGCATAGTTTTGAAAAGAAATTTATCAGCGCCACGTTGACAAATAATGAAGCAAGTGGTTTCTTTAGCATTTTTTACATTTTACCTTCCACACTATGTTTATAACGTAAAAAGTGGAAGGTATTATAATGGTTCTGTCCGTCCGTCACACGCTTTCACAGAACGAACTGCAAGTCACACAAACAAGTGGGGTACGTCATTTTAAAGAAAAAAATCAGGCTAGATTACATCCCAAAAATTTCATAAAAAAAATATTTAGAAGTATATTTAAAATTTAAATAACTAAAAAATTAATCTACATTGAAATAATATGCAAATTCCATTTTCATTCAAAATTTTCACTGTTGCCATTTCGTCAAACGTACAAGAAACTTTATTTAAAATAAAACTCTTGAAAAATATTTATTTATGTGATATGATTCAGTTTGGATTGATGTCATATCACAATAGAGTTCTTTTGATGGTTTATTATATATGTATGAAGAAAGATGCATAGCGAATTCTAACATAGAATTAAAAAAAAATAGCGAAAGTTCGCTTTTATTTTTAAAGCATCAATTTTACTAATTATTTATTATTCTCTTTTTCGAAAGAAAGTTAATAAACATGGGAAATTGTGGCGACTAAAAGATATTTATTAAAAAAATTGCATCAATATTTTTCAAATTTCAAACAAATTTTGCAAACGATAATGAAAAATTATTAATTTGCGAAAGAAGATTAATGAAAATAGTTACTTTTGGCATTTAAAAGTTTGAATTAGAAATAAATTATTAGCAAAAGGCCCTGTTTGGCAAATTTCTTTCTGAGGTGTATAAATAGTGATTTATTTTGTTGAGCACAAATATTGTGTGGAAGCGGTTTAAGTGACAGATTCTGTAACAAACCTACTTATTAAGGGTTACAAAATTCAACCAGTTAAAAGTTCTGATGAAAAAGGAGTTCTGATGAAACAGAGTATGGTTAAGTGGGGGCCCTGCTGTACATCACACACAAGCTAAACAAAAAAAAATACTGCCTAGAACAATAATTTGAGCTTAAAAAAATGGATATTTAACTGCATAACCTTGTTTAGAATGGTTAATTATCTATTCCAAGTATTTACTTTTTATTACTGGTGTATACAAGAATATTTATCTTAATACTCTTTCTAGAGTTTTCCATTGATCGAGAAAATTGAAGAAAAAAATCTATTCTATTAATTTTTACGGGATTTTCAGCAGCGGTGAAAAACTTTTTTTCAAACAGATCAATCAATGAAATAAAAACAATTGAAATACAATTTAAAGAAATGTGTATTCACCTGAGCAGCCGTAGGGCCTTCTATAAGAATGGACAGCATTTTTTCGAGAGTCGTTTAGCATTCTCCCTAAAAAAATATACCAATATACTTAAAAAGTTACATTTTCATTAATTATTGGTAAAAAATTATTAGTAAAACGTGAAACCAAAATTATTTTTTGTTTTTAACAATAATTTTTATTTCAAATAAACACATCATTTTGGAAATACACCTTATGGGGAACTTATAATTTTTAATTCTATCAGACACAATTTATTGACATTAGAAATCTATACAAGATTTATTTTTTTAAAAAGTAACTGGTCTTATAATATTCTACTTACCACTTCTAATTATATGAGCTACCAAGTATAATTCTTTATTTAAATCAGCTGCTCCTAAATCCTAAAATAAAACATATGAAACCGTAAAATAAGAAATCGCATAAATAGAAATTTTACTCAACAAAATAATGACATTAATACCGGTTTAATAATACAAACAATCAAAATTTGACATCAAAATGACATTTAAATATATTTTTCAAAGGAAAATTAAACACATTATTTAATAATTAATAGATGTTGTGCAATTTATCTAACAGATAAAAAAAATAGGTAAAGATGTTTTCCTATTCTAACTATCTTACAAAAATATCAGTTCAACGAATGAGCCAAATAAACAAAATAAAATTATAACAGAACACTCCTTACAACATTTTATTCATGTTTTTTTAACATAAACAAAAGGTTCCCCCCCCCCCCCCCCCCATTTACAAATTATTCTAAATTAACAAGTAATAATATAACAAGCCTAACTGTTATTTTGTTGATTTACAAATTTTTGGAACACAATTTTGTAAAATATTCTTCTTAAAAATAGAAATAGACCCCAAAAAATATCTTTCAAGAATGCTTATTTAAATTAAGATTACTGTGTGAACTATTTACACTTAAATTTATACTTTAATTAATTGTAAGAAAGGGTCGTAATGTTTTATTTATCAATTTAATTTTATTATTCCGAGAATAGACTTATAATAGTTAAAACAATTTAATGCATAAAGATTAAACATTTCTACGAACTACCCACAAATACAAATTTAATTAAAAATTTTATTGTTTTAGAGGCATAAAAAACTAAGACTTTTAACAGTTTAAGTAAATAACCGAAATAGCTTACTGTGAAAATAGTGCTGCAGTTGTGAAGCTTTTCTACAAAATGAGACATTCCGTACTTTGCGAATCTGACTAGAAATCTTTCACTGTTTAAAAAATATATAGAATTGTAATTATATAATAATTATTGTAATTATAATCCACCCCATACCAACTCCAAAAATTTCACAGTATATATTTTAAAGATTGATTCTTTATTTAAGAATTACGCTTTTAAGTCATTTGATGAAGTGAAAGCTAAGCATCAGAACTTGAAATGCTTAAAAGTGAATTAAAAAACCAACAAATATTTATGCCAGGATTCTTATATATTTTAAAAGATATTTTAATTGAAAATTACCTTGTTTTAGATAAGGTATGTCAGAGCAAAATTAAACATGCATTTAACCTATCAAAGTCATAAGAAAATGCCCTTTTGATAAAACAACGTATTTATTGTAGTTCAAATAGGGTTTTGAAAATTTTACAAATATAAAAATAAACACGTTAACATTACAATTTAAGTCAGCTAACCATAGCCTGTTCTCTAAAATAAATTAAGTTTAAAATGTAAAGTATTTAAACAATAATAATGAATTTTCTTCAGCTGCAAAAAAAAAAAATAAACTGCCAGTTAAATTTCAATTTAATAGATTAAAATTTGACTTAATAAATGATTTTTATAATATTAATAATTCTGTTTTGCCCCAGTAAACTTTTAAGAATTACATCTACATAACAAAAGAACATATTTTACTCTTTTCTCTACTTTGTAATAGTTAGAAGACCTGGGAAAAATTTCTTTAAGAATTTTCGCCAAGTACAAAAAAAAACCCTAAGGAGATTCAACATGCACCATTTAAACAAATATAAAACTAAATTACCTTATGGTCTCAGACGCCTGTGCATCATATAGAAAAAAGAAAATCTCCATATCTTCACCCAAACTACAGCTGAAATCTCGCATGGAAAAGTATAGGTGATGGTTAGGAGACAGCTTTACTTCCCGTCGCTTGGTCGTGCCGCGAGACTGAAAAAAAAATAGGAAAATAGGAAAATTAGAAATTCACAATCACTTTTACATACCAACTCTCCGTATTTAACCTTCCGGAAGCCTGGAAATGAGACGAAATGTAAAATTGTTCAAGGACCAAGCATGCTTGGGAACTAAACACTGGGGGTTCCACGTGAGGTTGACCACCTAACAGGAACATATGCCTAGCACCCTTTGGCTGGCGGAATTACGTCACTTGAAACATGTCAATTATTTTTCAAAAAATTAATTTAGTTTCTGAAGGTGATGACAACAAAATAAAATAAACATTTTCAAATTTAATTATTTTCGTAAAAGTTTAATTTAATTTTTTTCAGCCGATGGCAACAGGAAAGGAAAACAATGATCAGATTTGAACGAAAGTGGTGTGGTTTTTTTCAAAAAATTCTAATTTTCTCCAAAAATAGAACATTTTGAAACCTGAAAGTTCAAAAATCATAATCTAAGGCTGAACTACGCATTTGTGCCAAGTTACGAGTCAAACAGATGTCTAGTTTAAGAGTCTATACGGAATATACCTACATACATACATACAAAACTTCATTTTTATTATTATAGAATGTTGTAACAAAACTACCAATTACAGGCAAATAGTCTTAGACTGTGTAAAATTAAAAACATCAATCTATTTTCGAAATTCTTTTAATATATGTATGATATCATGTGTTACATGAAAAAAGTCATGTGTAAAATCAAGCCAGAAAAATACAATAGTTTTACTCACCAAAAGACCAGCGACATTTTCTGAACTTCTTACATGCTGAAAAATGAAATTAAAAAAATTATTATCACCAACCACAGTTTAAAAAGTACATACAGTTTAAAATATTTTACAATGAGCCATTTCCAAATCATGTGATTATAATGTATATTTGTTTTTATAATTTTATTTTTGAAATGATTTATTTTCCTATTAAAGAGAAATATATGCAATTTTAATAATTTGACAAAGGTATTTATAAGAAGTGTATTAAAAAGAAACTGAATTATTGAAATCAGATGACAATTGAAGTATTAATTTATTAATTCAAATTTTTATTCAGAGAGATAATTTAAATATTTTTTAACTAACTTATTTTTAGTTACATTAACGAACAGACAACAGTTCAGGTTTAGTCTACTCCATTATCAATACAAGAAAAGCAATTGAATCATTATCAGTTAGTGAGATTACTATTGGAGGAATAAAGTTAATTATCAAACCTTATATATATTATTTCCTCAGTAAATTTGAATGGGTTTTTTTGGCTTACTGCTTTCTAAAAAATAATTAATCTTAATATTATAGACTACTGCACAAACATGCTACCCATTAAAATACTTACCACTTGATGCAAAGCAATCGGGCTTAGAGAATCAGGGTCCACTACTTCATTATTTATGCGAGGGACAAGATCTAAGCCTAGCTGTCTGCAAAAAATACTTGTAGTTTATTTTAAGAAACTTACGTTTTCAATTACCAATTTAAATACTCAAGCCATAAGTTTTAATATTTCTACAAACGAAATTTATGAATGAATATTTATGAAGAATTACGAAATTTTTAGTATCATTTAAATGCTAGTTATATTTCATACATTTACAAGTTAGCTGTTAAAATACAACTTTATAGTTGCATATGAAAAAGTACATCTTCATCCAAGCAAAGGAGTTTGTAAAGATTTATAAAACATAAGACAACAGTTCAATGGAATTATGTAGATGAGAAATGGAAAGGAAGTAACTCATTAAAGGTTGAATTAATTTTTTTATGTGAATTTTTAAACAATTACAAAAACACGAAACAAATCCTAGACAGATAACAAATCTGTTATGGATAGTTTAAATTATGATCAAGCCTACAAATGCAAAACCGACATGGTTTAATATAACTGGCAGGGAATAACGAGAAAAGTTATAAAACTGACAAACTAATTAGCCACTAACTGCTGATAAGTTAAATTCTTATAATAACATATTCATAGAAGAATTTTTTTCCGAATTTAGGGATTGTAGTATTTTAGAAGGCCTAAAGTGCTCTTAAATTCCAATAAATTCTACTAGGCTATAATTCAAGATCAGGAAACTTCACCAAACTATTATTTGGGAAACAACAGCAATCTCACATTCAGGAAGTGGTAGATATTGGTTCTTATAATTGAGCACTTTCAGTAATCTTTTCAAATCTTAATCTTTCGTAATCATTCTGCTGGAAACAGCATTTTTAATATAAATAATTATAGGGGGTAAAAATGGAAAACTTAAAAGAAATTCCAAAAAAAGCAACTAAAAAATGCAGATCAGTGGAAGAATCCCATTTCTGTAACAGGGGAACAAAAAATATGCTTTTATGGCCACAGCAAATCATTAATTACTGTAACCATATGGTGACAGTAGACTTTAACGGGTTTTATATTTGTTATTGAGTCAAAAATACCAACACTGGACTATTCAAGAATGTTTTGTACGTAGACATCATAGTTAAAGTATTAGATTGGCAGATCACGTGACCTCTGATGCTAACAACAGGATGCGCATGGAGACCAGAATAAGAGGGCAGTGGGGCCAGGGTTGCCACCAGTTTTAGGAGAAAAACCCTACAAAAAAATACCATTTTATTCAAAAATTACAAAACAAGACCATAAAAATTTTAGCTTCATTTTGGAATCTTTTTAGTGTCTTTAAATAAAACGCGATACGCTTTGCTAGTATTTTCATGGTAGGTTTTTGTATTTTTAGAACTAAATGGTATTTTTTCGTAGTGTTTTTCTCCTAAAACTGGTAGCAACACTGGCCCCACTGCCCTCTTACTCTGGTCTCCTTGCGCGTCCCGTCGTTAGCATTGGAGGTCACGTGATCTGCCAATCTAATACTTCAACTATGATGTCTACGGTTTTGTACCTGTTCCCCCAGTCTATCTTGGAGGTGATGTGTGACTTGAGCTCCCTGATCTGGTCCTGGGTGATGGTCCCAGTGATGAGCTGGCGCCTCCACTCGATCAGGTCACGCATGACCGCGAGAAGGCGCTGGAACAGGGACAACTCTCGCCTCTAAAAGGGAGATAAAGCCTCGTAAATAAGGGAGGCATGTTGGCAGTCTGGTAATGATCAATAATTATATTCAGGGTTCATACTCTATCTATGATAGTGAAATTCAGGAGTTTCTAAGGAGTTTTTCAGGAGTGCAGCGATGTAAATTCAGGAGGTATAGCGAAAAATAATTGTAAATTCAGGAGGTATAACGACCAAAAATGAGGGAAACAATGGGTGTAAATGTTGTGGAAAATTTGAGGCTTCGGTGTAAGCCAACCCCCCTTTTTGGGGAAAAAATTGCCTTTTTTGGCGATTTTTTAAATTTTCGTGACCTTCGTTTGAATTTCAAGACTTTTTCGACCGGTAGACATCCTGATAAAGTACGAGAGAAAACCGACTGAGAAAGGAGAAAAAGGATTCATGTCGGCAATTTTTTCAGGAGAGGGGGGGGAAATATCAGGAGATTATACACAAATTTCAGGAGTTATAAGGGTCCTTAAAAAATAAAAATGAAATTCATGAGTTTTTCAGGAATTTCAGGAGGCGTACGAACCCTGTATATTCCTTCTGATTACAACACAAGCTGTGGAACCACTTTCTTCTTCCTCAAGAATCCCAGAACCGCAGAGACATACTAGAACGCAACTGTAAACCATACTAGAACACAAGGGACCTAATGATCTAATGATCCCTTTTTAAGAACTACTTTTGTTTTGTGTTCAGCACTTGTTTCTCTATTGCTCCATGTTTCTATTGTTACTGTTCACTAATCATTCCTGTTTGTGTATTATTCTCTTGTTAACATTTCAGTTAAACTTTTTTTGTGTGTTACTTCTATTACGTGGGTTGCCTGTATTAATTTATGGATTGAATTTCCTAATAAATGGCAGATGTAACAACAACTTTCTTCCTTCTTGTGTGGTTTTCCAGGAAATGACATGACAATGTTGTTCTAACTCTACCTTTTTTAAACATTGCTTTGAGGTTAGTCGCAATGGACAAGTTGCATGAAACGCGAAATTCATAATATATGTGTTTTTCTGGTACATTAGAAGCTGCAGATTCCGAATGTAAGGTTAAATATTCACAAATATGTTTAATTTCAACAAAAAATGCATTTGAAATTTGCCGAAAATGTACGTCACTGAAAACAGCTCTGACGTCAACTGTTATGTTTTTGGCGATGTTTCGATCTATGCTGTAATACACTTTATAAAATAGTAAACCTTACAATTTCAGCGAAACCTCATTAAAAGAAGAAGACAATATTATTTGTAACCAGTTCATATCAAGGAAGTTAAACAGCTTGTTCCAAGTTTGGTTGTTAGTTAAAATACACACACTAGAGCGAGTATGAGCTATTGCAGAACTATTGACTGATGGATCTGATCGGAATAGTCGAGTGAAATCGTTCAACGTTTGAAGAAATTAACTGGAATGAACATGACATGTTTCTGTAAAATAGCATAACTTTTTTAAGAGTTTGATAAGGATGAAAGCACGTTTCACAGTTTCAAAAGCGATACAGTGAAACGTGATACGAAATAACACGCCAAGAACAAAAAAAAAGCCAACCGTGACGTCATCTGTTATGCTAAGAGAGGTTTAACAGGAGTGACGTATCATTAACTTTAAAAATGAATTTAAAAATAAATACATCTTTAAAACCAGAAATACTTGAGTTTTAGAGGTTTTTTAATATGCTTAATCGAATAAATATGTTTGTGGAAAACGCTGTAATTGTCCATTGATTTTCAAACCCAAGTAGGGTGGGAGCAAACAGGAACAGCGACACTTACATTGTTTCCTAGAAAAAAAGCACAAGGGGGAAGGGGAAAGAAGTGCTTTCATAGATTGTGTTGTAATCGGAATGAATGTAATCCGTTGCCTACATTTTCCACTGCATCAATGCATAATGCCTAGTAATTATAAGTTCATGGCATTATCAGCAGAATGCTGATTTGTTAGTGGCTTTAGAGTAGGCTGAAATTTGAAATATGCAAGAATAATTTATAATTATTAGCAGCAGAAATAGAATTTAAAAAAAAAAAAAACTAAATTTTAAATTAAAAATTAATTTTATTATCATGCAGTGAAATCAAGTTTACTTTTCAGGACAACTTGCTTATCTCTCAGAGGATTAAGATAAAGGAGATGATGATGGCCCCTAACATTGTTGCGCCTCAGCCGACTAACAGGCTACCGACTAGCAAATTTATACCCGTTCTTCGCACGGATTAAAAAAAATATCAAATCGTTCCAAATATGTGTACCATATAACCTGTTATACGATCATAAACTTATGTTATTGTTAACGCTCGTTATAAAGTATAAAATCCCGTTTCATTGCCTTAAAATTCCAAAATGAAAAATACGCTATAAAATGCACTCATAAATGTCATCACAATTCCCTCATAAATACATAAAACCTTTTAGCTCATTTACGTTTGGGCGCGTTTTGGGAAATAATTTGGCGAGAAAATAGATATAGCTACAAACACACCCATTATACAGCTCTAACACAATGACCTTCGAACAACCGACCAGCTTATAAATTATTAATAAAAGATATTGCCTATTTGGCGAATTTTAGTTAATAATTTGCGAGTTTGGCAACGTATTTGGCGAAGAAATAAAGACATAAAACACTAATAGCTCTAGTGCGATGGCCTTTATTAACCATCATAGTTCAGTAATAGCTTAACTGCACATTTATTGCTTAAATATGCATACATGCAGTCAACAGAAAAATCATTGAAAAAATCATCAAATAAACCCACAATAAAATCCGGAAATGAAGACTGGCGGAATTACGTCACTTGAAACGTGTCAATTATTTTTCAAATAATAAATTTAGTTTCTGAAAGTAATGGCAAAAGAATAAAATAAACATTTTGAATTTTAAATGTTTTCGTTAAAGTTTTATTTAATTTTTTCAGCCGATGGCATCAGGAAAGAGAAAAAATGATCGGATTTGAGCGAAAGTGGTGTATTTTTTTCAGAAAATTCGAATTTTCTCTAAAAATGGAACAAATATGAAAAAACTAAGCCTCAGGTGCACACGTTAGTATTAAAGGGAATCTATCTTTAAAATTTCGAATTCCTGTGGGCAGTATAAGTAGGTCTTTTACGATCCGATAACAGACACACACACAGACAGACAGACTCTTTCTTTTATTATTATAGATAAGCATACTGTGTTTACACTTAGACCTTTGCCTGTTCTTTTTATTTGTTGTGATGTCCTAGTTTTATGTGAATAAACTTTATTTTTCAAACTTAAGTATCATTTACGTCCACTAGCACAGATTTAGGCTTTGCCAACAAACCTTGCATTAAGAACATGATACAAAAAGATTGATATCCTGATTCTGTCAAATAATTATGTAAAGTATTGATCATCCTATTTAATGTGGATTAATACTAACTTAAATGAATGAAATGGTGAAAGCGATAATTGTAAAAAACTAGGGTTGTGTAACACTACCCAACTTTCAATAAATTAATACATTTAAAAACATTTTTTTAAGGCGAAATCAGCAATGTTTTCCAAAGTAAAGTTCTAGATAATTTGTATTCATGCATGAAGGATAAACATTAATTGATGCATATAGAAGCTAATTCTTATATTAGTTTGATACTCACAACATATAGCCTTTTCCATATGATATGCCACTCCCGAAGAACACAAGCCACTTCACGAACGGTGGAATCCTCAACTGGCGAAACTGTTTCATACAGTCTGAAAGAGAGACAATTTTGAAAACAAATACTAAATATAAAAATATTTAGCACACTTTACACTTGGATGTACCCTGTAATATTAAGACAACTTAACACACTGTTCTTTATTGAGTAGCAAACTAGGTTTTTTTTTGTTGGCGAAAATAACTGCATGGAGGATGGAGCCTAAACTGTGTTTTTGATCTCCTTCTTTCTCTGACCCTATACGGAGCCACAATCCAGCTGGAGCCACAATCCAGATAACCAAACCACCAACTGCATGGTTAGAACAAATTGGTTTATCTTTTTTAAATACATGTAGCAAACATTAGTTATTTTGTCAAAATTACACTAAATTATTAATTACACAATTATTACACTAAATTTTATTAAATACATTTGAATATATATATTCTGGGGGATGATGCCTATTAATCTTACTTTTAAAATAATTGAAGTAACATTTTATTGAGCTTGTAAAATTTACAATAATTCTAACAAAAAGAAAAATCTAAATAATAATAGCTTACCCTTCATTGCAAATGTGGAAAGGTTTAAGATGAATAACAGATGCAGGAAATATACCCTAAAAAATGGTAAAAATAGTTTATTTTTATCATTAAAAATCAACACTAATAATAACCTAAACACATACTAATAATAACCTAATACTAATAATAACCTAACACAACCTAATCATAATGCTACTCACTTTCAAACTTTTGTTTCGTATGGAGAATCCTCGATACCAACCTGAAAAAAACATTAAACGTTTTTAAGTTTCATAAAAACATTTATTATTTGTCAATGAGAAAACCATCAATTTAGAATCAATCACTAATTGATTTAATTATTTACTAATTTAGAACTAATCAATTTAGAGCTTACCACCACATTCTTCAAGAATTTGGACCGTTTCCCCGATTTCGAGAGGCAATCCATACTTAGTGTTCCCATTGTAGTTATAAATGCCTGAAACAAAGTTAAGAAGTTAGTATAATCTTATGCTGCACTCATTATTTAAGCACAAACATGGGTTTTGAGACGTTATGTAAAGTAAGACAAGAAGACTACTAAATATTTAAGGTATCCGCCTACGTTAAAATACCTATTTTTAATGAAATTCAATATAATTTTTTTATTCTTTAACTTTATAGCCCAATTATTCTAGTTTCCAAAAATGTAAGAAGTTTAATTATACGTCATCTAGAAACGAAGTTATGATTATTTAAAAAATAGTCGAATTCAACCGGAAGTCGTATTTCGAAACCGAAACTAACTATTTAATTAGGAATTGTTTTTTCTTAGTTTTTTTATTAAATTTTAATTTATAAGGTGTTATAGCAAAGCCACATTATTTAAGTTTCTTTGGTATCAAGTTTTGCTTTAGTAATCTGGCAATATAAACGATTGATTGGTTACTTTTTCAAACACGTTTGTTTGCAGAGTAGAAATTTCAGAACCCATTTCTGAGAAATGTAAATTTTGCTTTACAAACCTTCACTCAAAACATGATTTAACAAAAAGTTTTATAGATATCTTCACCATTTTTTTACCAGCATATTGATAAAACTGTTTTACAGAAGATGAACTAGAATCATAGGGTTATATATGTAATTTCATTTTTTATAGCTGGTTTTTTAAAGTAACAATTTAAAAAAATGCAATTTTTAACGAAAATCCTAAGTATTCTGTTTCGACGAACAATAACTTTTTCCCTTTTCAATATATCTCTTAGATTTTAGTTCATTGTCTTTAACAGGGTTAGCACTGTAACATAGCAAAAGGAAATTTGGTTATCTTAAGTAGTTTTTATGAAATCATGTTTTGAATGACATTTTACTCCCTAATTTAACAACAAAATACCTCAAAATTTATTAAAGAGGAGTTTGTATTCTAGATTTTTTTTACTTTTTCTGTTTAGTTTATGCATATAAGTGTTAAAAATTTGTTTAAATGTGTAATAAATAACATATTTTAAAAAAATTGTCCCGAACGTAGACGGATACCTTAACTAATAAACAAAAAAACTCAAAACTAAAACAAAATAAAACATAAACCAGTAAGAGGTATAGAACGTGTTTGCAATTTCATCTGTGGATTAGTTACAGTCATAAGACAAATATTGAAGTATAGCAATTATTGCTGTCTGTTAGGCATGGTTTATTTAACCTTTAAATGGGTCAGTTTGATAAAGTGAGGACCAAGCTTGTTTAAGAACTAAACAATGGGGTATCACACTTGACTGAACAATAAACAAGACATCTACTGCAATGCCCGCACCCCATCACCCAAAGTCTCTTGAGTTGAAATGGGTACAGCAGGCCTTGGCCCTCAATGGGTTGTTGTGCCATTGTTCTGATCTTTTAAAGCCAAGAACGTTACATCAGCAACAGGCCTATTAAATTTGTCGGCTATGATGTAATGGCCGGTCTGTTTATTGGTGATCAGGAAAATTTAATATAGGGTTGCTATACCTATCAAGTTGTATGAAATATGAAGTAAAATGTTTCTACATAAAGGCATTTTTATTGTTTGACAACGAAATGCATATAACCAAATCGAGACTAGCCATTGCCTAATAGCTGTTCCCATAAATTTGAAGTGTGGCTAAAGAGTGAGACTAACACCTGAAAGGGTACCTAACGTAACTTAGTAGTGACATTTTATGTGGTATCAAGACATTGATGGGTTTAATAGGCATTAGCTCGAACAGCCAGTGGGCAATTCCATGGTTACTCTTGTTACATTTATAACATTGTTATAACATAAAATTGAATAACTTTTATTGTCCTTTTTTTAAATTCTACAGGTTTTTTTTTGCTAAATAGTTAAGAAAAAGACTTGTAATTTAAATGTATGCGAAAAAAATATGATATATTATATTAGTTTTTGAGAATTAGTCATTTAATGTATGGTTACTCTTGTCACCAAAAAAAGACATGATGTTTTTACTACTTCACATTAATGATTATTTTATTTAAACTACCAAATAAAATCCTTAGCTTATAGATTCATTCAATAAAGTAAAGAATACTTACTAAACAGCAACAATAATTTTTTTAAAAATTACAGAACTTTACTGGATATGGAGGAAAAACATGGTTACTCTTGTTACACAAAATTAGTTACTCTTGTTACACAAAATTAGTTACTCTTGTTACACAAAATTAGTTACTCTTGTTACATTAGTTTTTTTTTTTTTGAGATATGGCTAGAAAGTTTGTACAACACATTAGGAAAAAAAAATACAGTTACTATTTTCAAACTATTTTTAGTTAGAATCAGCCGTGTAGCCAAAAATAAAAAAAAATTATGTTTTGGAATAAAGCTGCAAAGACCTATGAACAACAGTATTCATAATTTTGAAATCAGTTTAAGTGACATCAAGAGCATTTAGAAGTACTGTATAAATACATATTAAAAAATTGACGATCAACAACAGGCCAGAAGCTAAGTAAGATTGATCCAAGAGTTTACAAATTTTTTACCAGTCTTCAACAATAACTGTCACGATTCTTCTTGGCTTATCATTCTTGGGCTTGATAATATTACATCTTTTTTAATTTATGGATTGAGCAAGAATGCACATTTATTTTTAAACATAATTATTCATTCGCAGTTATTTTACAGTCAAACCCCGTTAACGCGAACTCGAAACTCAAACATTTCGTGCTAACAGGATTTCTTGTTTAACAGTCAGGAATTTTTTTACATTGAACCCAGTGATTAGTTTTTAAAAAATTACATCTAAAAATTATTCTAATTTTATAATGTATTATTCTAATAATACATATACATAAACGAACATGCACGTACGAATCATGGGAGCTCTTGTGATTTTCTCAGAAGTAGAAGACAATTGATTTTTATAATGTTCTTTTCCGTTATTTTTTATTGTTTTGTTTCATTTTTTCTTCGAAACTTAGAATTGGACTTTTTTTCTTAGTACTTCAAAAAATTTTGTTTGGGTTAAGCGGGACTTTGAATAAGGGATTTCGCGTTAAGAGATTTTTTTAGCATTAGCTCAAAGCTTTAGAGGCCAGGTAAATGCTTTCAGTTCATCTAAAGAGAAATTTCGTGTTAAGCGAGTTCGCGTTAATGAGATTCGACTGTATTTAGTCAATAATTATTTTGGAGACATATTACTTAATGTCAAGACTAAGCAAATTATTTCTCTAAAAAGAATCAGTCATAGTGAATGGCCGATACATGATCTTCATGTCAGCACATAATAAACTCATTAACTTCACTCAACTTATTAAGATTAAGAAAAATGACAATTCAACTCAAAAATCATCTAAGAAGTGTCCAACTTACAAAAGTAATGAATCAGTATTTTTTTGACAAGTCATAAATAAGGGAGATTTTATTGATTATATAGTGTCATACACTGTTTCAAAGCCCGACATTTGTATTTTTGTTTATTTAAAATATCAAATTAAATAAAATATACTTAAAGAAAGAAGTAATAATCTTCCACAACGAAACGAACATAATCAAGGAAAGTGTTGTTTTCCTTGAGCTGCTTACCGCTGTCAAATGTTCAACAGTGAAATATTATGTAATTACACATAGTTTGACAAATTTAATGTTCTTGGGAAGCAGAGGCATACTTACAGACTCCCAATTTTTTATTTTTTGTAGGGTTCCACATGATTGAAGTAAGGATCGGTAAATGTTTTATTTACCATTACCGCATAGGACACCCCCACTCTGAAAACGCCATTGTTTTTCTAACTTGACTACCGGATTGCCAAAGCTGAAAATGAAAACAATGAAACCGAAAAAAATATATAAAAGAAAAACAAAACTAAATGAAAATAAATTGTTTCTTAAGTCCCGATCAGTAAATTAATGACAAGTATGAACAGAGCATCAATCTCCGATTCAAGGAAATACATAAGTGAAAGCTGGAAAGAAATAAGTCACATGAAACAAGCCAATTATGAATTATTTATCGTCTCCGTTCCACCAATCTTAAAATGAAGTGAACGGAACTAAGTTCTGGCGGTTGTTTCGGTTTATGTCTCTGTTTTGGTTTCGTTTTAATTGGTTTTGATTGTTAGTATATTATAAGTAAAGTGTTTTACAGAAGAAAACACTACTTTATAAATAGATCAACGAATCTAATTTCTTGCAAAAAAAACCCTTTAACTTTAAATATTCTCCAGTTTCATTTCGTCCCATTCCTATCGGTGCCTAAAAATACCTTAGACTCCACACAGATTTAAATCTAAAATGCAAGTCTCATAAATTCTATCTTTAACACCATACCCCTTTTGTTATAAATTTTTAAAAAAAATTATTTAAAGCGCCTTATTAATCAAAAATTTCTTAATGACCTTAATATTTTTATAAGTCACCAAATGGTTTTAAATCTACCACAATCCTGCGATTTCATTGTTTTTTTCGGTGTCACTTTCAAAATAACTATATAGTTGAAAATAAACTTTTCTTTCTATGCAAGCTTTCAAACAAATGATTTGAACAGTCAACAGCACAGCAAGAAGTTGGCATTTAAAAACTTAATAAGTAAAATATTCTTAGAAACTCATTTTCGAATACCAAAACAAAAGTAATCCCAGACAAAAATAAATGAAAACAAGACAACTGGAGCTGTTGCCATTCACGACTTGAAACAACCCCGTTGGGTTTAGTTTATGTTGTTGTGGCATAATGAATTAGGCCTAATCCATATACTTAAAATGTTAATACTCGATTAATAAATGGGGGAAGGGGTGCCCAGCCGGCTTAAGGCTTTTGCCTTGTATGCGGTAGGTCCAGATTCGGGTCCAAAATAACTGCCGACCTATAAACGGCCCGTGCAGTAAAAAAAAATGCCCGACGAATAATACCCCGTGTAGAGGGAGCGCACGTTACATATGCTCTACAACAATCCCAACGATACGTATTATGTCGCCTTTAACAGTTGCGTTGGGCAACTACTCGGATGCCAGCTCGTCACTTGACGGCGGTTCTAAATTACGACTCCCCTCGCCAATAGCCCTCGTGTAGCTCTAGTACAATAATTCAAACTAACCTAACTCGATTTATAAATTTGCGTATTTAGGTTTGGTGCAATTAGCGTGAGCAACATGAAAGCTGTTTGGTTTCGAGCCCCGTGGGGCCGTAGGGAGCCTATAGTGGTCCGTAGCGTCCTCGGTCTCGAGATCGGAAGGTTCCGCGATTGAGTCCCGGTACTACTGAAGGCCTACTAGAAGGAGTATATGCGGAGTACGTGCTCGTTAAATCTGTTGGGTCCGAAAGTCACGTGGTCGGTCATTGCGCAGTTTACCACGGATACGGGTCCCTGGAGACTATTTCCCTCCCCTTCAGGGACATGTCTAAATGGTGGAGGTGGCGATAGATGGCAGCATCTGTCTTGTATGTATATGTCGTGTCCGTCTTTCTTGACGCCCATCCATTAATTACGTGGTGATGCGATATTGACGATCTTTACACTCCCCCCCCCCCCCTGGTGATATTTCGTGAATTTTGGCTCGATTGTTTGTGAATACTCTTTGTTAAAAAAGTTAAGATTGACATTTAAATTATTATTTTTTAGTTCCTTGACTGCGCATTTGATTACTGAGGATAATGATAACTGTCTACTGGTTAATTACTTTTTATTAGTTTCGCCTTATTAGTTATGCCATTGTCTGAAATTAAGGGGAGGGGGAATTATATAAAAAAAAATCATCGAACAGGACGAAGGTTAGGAGGGAATGTTCTGATTTTTGTCTTTGAAAATCTAGTCACATTACCTTTACTGAAATTTCCCAAATTTTTGACGGTTTAGAAACCGTCTCCCTTAATTTTGGCTCTTGAACCGTTTTTTTTTAAAACCTCGTTTGCAGTTTAGAACGTTTCCTCCAAAACTTGTTCTCAAAGAGCTCACTTTAGAGACATATCTTAAATGTCAACAGGTTTGGCTTCGATTTGTCGAGAGATTTGGTGGCTCAATTGGTATGATGCTTTACTTCGATAACTTAAAGATTGGGATTTCAAATAGCGCCTGGCGCAATTTTACAAAGTACGAATATTTAACGGGACAAAACCGTATTTTACCCGTAAATTTAGCTTATTAAATACAGACCGCTCCGTATTTTTGACGGTTTTATTCTGGCAATTCAACTGCCAGTTTAAAATCGAAAATTTGACAGAATTGGTTTTGCAGTGTACAATTTTATTTGAATGGTCTAACATTCTTAAAAAAATAAAATGTGTGTCAGGGCCGGATTTCAAAATAGGCTAAGTAGGCTGTAGCCTAGAGCGGCGAATTTTTTGAGGCGGCAAATTTTACGACCCATTAAAGCCGCATTCGGCATAAAAAAAATTATTATAAAGATACGAATATTTTTTAAGAAAGAAAACAAATAATTTACATTAATGCGTAAACCGAAAACGTATATATAGTACTAATATTTCGTAGCAAACATGGTCGCTGCGAGGCAAGTGCACCCCCTCCTCTCGGATTTCGAAGTTGAAAAAAAATAGAATAACAGTTTTTTAAAAAAATTAGCCTATTTCGCTTTATATTTAGTATGTAAAGGTACATAGATGATTCTAATATGTGTATCTATTTTAAACATCACATAATACCACCCTATTTTGCAGCTAACCAGCTACCTTTCCCCGAAGTGGGAGAATATTGTGACTTGGGCGGCAAATCGTAGCCTACAAGCGGCAAATCTTTAAATCCGGTCCTGATGTGTATAATTGGAATATCTTTACATGCATATAAAAACTGATTCTATATTATGTTCCCAACTAAAAAAAATGCAGCGGTATTTTTCCACTTCCCCATGTGTATTAGATTGCCTCGTGAGGTGTATCAATTTCAGGCTTTGAGGCCTCTCATTACTCTTTTCTATTTTTTTTTATTTTTTAATTACATTAAAAAATACTGCATAAAATGGTTATACGCTTTTTTTTCTTCTTCAAAAAATGAGGACATTATTTAAAAGAAATAAAAAAATTGACATTTCTGCTTTCTGTGTACAAAGAAATATATACATATATATTAACAATGTCCCACATTTTCTCCTATGAACAGTGCTTCAATAAATATGTTTTAATAGAATTGTAAATAATACGTTTTTTAAACACGATTAGTTAACAATGGAATTTCCAATTGAAGAAAAACTGAAATATTCCTATAACGAAAGCTTTGTTATAAAAGTAAAATAATTTATTTTAAATTAAAACAATGTATTTTTTAACAATGATTCTAACAAAATACGAATACTGCAATAATATTTGTCACAACGCATTCAGATTTTGTAGATTCAACAGCTCGATCAAATAATTTCAAATTTTAAAACTAAATTCAAATTCAATTAAATCAAATACAGATAAAAAAAAATTATGGCTTTCTTCAATAACAAATTCTTTAGCAGCCATAAAAAGTAAGTTCATTTTTAATTAGTTTATTAAATTATTCGGAGTTCAAGTAAATGGCTTGCAAACTTAGAAAACCTACATTGCATAAGATAGAGATATCAAATGAAACAAACACATTCTTCTGACTAAATAAAATAAATCTTTTGCACATAAGTGAAAAACTTTTATTTAAATTTTTAAAGAAAATAAATAATAATTTCGAGGCTATAACTTTATTACTCAAACAAACTTTGACTCTTGTGTAAAAAATAAAGGTAAATTTAATTAATGATTTTCTATGTTTTCCATACAATTTCTTAAAATTACGTAATTTTGACTGTTTTTTTTTTTGCAGAGTGAAACGAAATGAACCCAGAATCAGATCCCTAATAAGGCTTTTGTTTGAGTATGATCCGGTCATAATTAGATTCGACGAAATTTGGAAATGTTAGTGAAAGATGAGAGAGGGGAAGGGGGCTAATGTATGACCCAGTGTCGAAAAATGGATGGACAGAAACTGTATCCCGCTCGGCTGCTTGAGATTGTAGCAGTCGTGTCCACACTTCTGAAGATCTCGGGTGTCCGTGTGGGATATTTTTATAGTGTCCATCTATTTTTTGTTACTGGGGATGTTTCTTAGTCCCCAGAAGTTAGGTTCAGGACAGATTGACCGCTGAGAGAGGGGGCTAATGTATGATCCAGCGTCGAAAAATGGATGGACAGTAACTGTATCCCGCTCGGCTGCTTGAGATTGTAGCAGTCGTGTCCCATGCTCGTAAATGACGATCGGTCGCGTCACAAGGAGTCAGAGGTAGGACCCCCTCCCATCTGTGGGGTCCTGGTTCTGACTCCTTGCGGCGCAGTCGGTGGTGTTTGGGAGCATTGGGACACTTCTGAAGATTTCAGGTGTCCGGGAGGGATATTTTTTAGTGTCCATCTATTTTTTGACACTGGGGATGTTTCTTAGTCCCTAGAAGTTAGGGTTCACAAAAAAAATCTAAATTTTATAGTCAGATATCGTTTTTTTTAATAAAATAATCGCAAACGTGGGAAGGGTGCTCGCAGCGGGAAAAAAATAAAAAATTATATCAAAAATGGTAGGGTGGCCGTGGGAAAAAAATCATATAAATAAAAAAGTTTTTAAAAAAAGTGGTGGGCGTGGTGGGAGAAAAAAATAAAAAATAATTAATTAAAAAAATGGACTAGAATTAAAAACAAATTACTTCGAAAAATATTACAATTATGTCATATTTATCTGAAAGAATTATAGTCTTAAGAAAGTTCTTAGCCGAAAGAACGGTAGTAGCTCAGTATATACAGGGTTCTCTGGGGTTCTGGGTTCGCTATGTCTTCGTCAAAAAGTCCTCTGCCGCTCAAGTTCAACTGCAAAAAGGAATTCATGTCGAAAGTAAAGATAAAGACACTGATGGTTCATCGAAGACTACTTTCTACATCCTGGCATCGTTGCACAGTCATGGAAAGTGAAAGACTCAACAACGCATCCGCTGAAATTGATCCGAATTAAAGTTCCACGTCAACGAATGGAAAAGCAAGAAATCCGCAGAACTGGATATTCGCAAGAATGACAAGGAATTGTATTGAGTCATCGATTCCTGCTTCTAATATGAGGACAGTCTCCGTTCTATAAGTGGTAAGTTAATCAATCAACCTCCTTTTTTGTCATATGTAAGACAGAAAGTGAATACATTTATACTGCTTTTTATTTTAAGTTGGAAATGGTGGCGGGTCTTCGATTCAAAGTGCCTCAGTGTTAATCCGAAATAATTAAATAAACAGGATTTTCTAAGCCACCATTCTTCCGGCTTGTTTTTCGTTTTATAGTAGACTAGCTGTTATACCCAACGTTGCACAGGTAGAGGTGGAAAAATAATTTAACAGTCAATTTAACTATTTTTTTCTTTCATTTTAGTTACATAAGATATGAAGATTACCCAGTAATTTTCCATTTAATAACCCAACTTGGATATAGTAATGATTAATATTAATTTCAAAAATACCTTTGATAAGAAGCTCAAATTAAAAAGAATACATATTTAAGTAAAAAATAATCAGTAAGAATTAAAAATGGAAAAACAGCTAAATCTTAAAAGGGTCTCAAACATTTATTTTAACGCAATTCAAGGGAGTTCTATAACAAATTAAGTAACTTTTTTTGGACACTTTATAGATATAAATACAATATAAGCAGTACAAATTTCTACCATAATTCAATACAAATGCTGAAAAGTTAAGAAATTTATACCAGTTCTTCGCATGGATTAAAAATTATCAAATCGTTCCAAATATGTGTACCATATAACCTGTTATAGGATCATAAACTTATGTTATTGTTCCCGCTCGTTATAAAGTATAAAATCCCGTTTCATTGCCTTAAAATTCCAAAATGAAAAATACGCTATAAAATGCACTCATAAATGTCATCACAATTCCCTCATAAATACATAAAACCATTTAGCTCCTTTGGCGCGTATTGGGAAATAATTTGGCAAGAAAATATATATAGCTACAAACACACCCATTATACAGCTCTAACACAATGACCTTCGAACAACCGACCAGATTATAAATTATTTATAAAAGAAATTGCCCATTTGGCGAGTTTTAGTTAATAATTTGGCGAGTTTGGCAACGTATTTGGCGAAAAAATAAATACATAAAACACTAATATGCAGCTCTAGTGCGATGGCCTTTATTAACCATCATAGTTCAGTAATAGCTTAACTATACATTTATTGCTTAAATATGCATACATGCAGTCCACAGAAAAATCAATGAAAAAATCACATCAAATAAACCCACAATAAAATCCGGGAATGGAGACTGGCGGAATTACGTCACTTGAAACATGTCAATTATTTTTCAAATAATGAAATTAGTTTCTGAAGGTAATGGCAACAGAATAAAATAAACATTTTCAATTTTAAATGTTTTCGTTAAAAGTTTTATTTAATTTTTTCAGCCGATGGCATCAGGAAAGTAAAAAAAGATCGGATTTGAGCCAAAGTGGTGTAGTTTTTTCAGAAAATTCGCATAAAAACGTTCGAAAATGATAGAAGGAATGTTCTGATTCGAAAAATTCTTAGCCTATGTTTGTTCCGGAGATGAGATGAATTTTTGTGCCAAATTTCGTAACGATCTGTTGCGTGGTTCTTTAGATCTCGTGTCTTATACAAACAAACAAACAAACAAACAAACAAACAAACGGAAGTTGCCTTTTATGTATATAGATATCACTTGGAGTCTCACGATTTTAGAAGATTCTGAGAGTTTTCCGAAAATTTAGGATTGCCAGAAATTCGATTTAACTTTTTTGAGTTGCCGAAGTTTTGTTATTTTAAAATCACCGCAGCTCGTAAACGCCGGGATTTCCCGATTTTAGAATCACCGAAAAAATGTCCTATTTCATCAGAATCGCCAGAGATTCCAGATTTTTGAATAGCGGAAGTTTGCCAATTTCGGTATAGTGGGAGGTTCCTCTCTTAAGAATCACCAGAGATTTCTGAGACTTCTTTCTTTTGTGAGTAACCGCAAATTACCTTGTTGGAATTTTTTTTCTGTTGACTTAGGGATGGTCGGTTAACAGAGAGTTCCGGATAAAAGAGGGACGGATAATCGAGGTTTTAAAATTGTTCTTCTTTCTTATCACTCTTTTCTGATTTATTATTTTTTATTTTTAGAGAACTGCTGACTTCTACTGTCGAATGATTCGACTATAGTAGCGAATTGTAGTGATGTCGTAGTACCTAATCAGAATAATGACATCAAAGACTGGCTGATAAATAATATATATACGTAAGTAAGTAATATTAGTATTCGGACTCCTCCTTTAAAATATATACTTTAACTTCTAATATGTCAGTATAATTAACTGTTCAGAAATCATTGATAAAATTTCGAAATTTTAATGAATATTTTATGGTAGTGTACATTATGCAAAAAAAATCTGTTAATTTTACAAAAGAAAAAACAATTATTTACAGAAAAATACTTTAAACAGATTTTTTCTGAGCATGGTTTGTTAGTTGGAAAAAAAACACAATGCCTGACGTCACTGCATGCGTCACTGTTCTAGTTTACATGAATTAGCTGCCGGATTTTTTTTCCTTGGGTTTTTTACAATTGTTGATGTAACTGTGACGTCACTGTAGGTGTGGCCGTTCTAGTTGTCCATTCAACAAACGCTAAACCGAAAAATTTTTAATAATAAATTTTCTTTTCAGGAAGTTGTTCGTCAAGTACCACAGAACAGACAAAGATGGTACACTTCAGCATTATCAGCTTTAACATCATCAGTTTCAGCATCATTAGCTTCAACACTCGAGAAGCGAAAAGAAAGAAGCTCAACTGCAACTAGATTTGAAGCAGATTTTGAAGAGCAGTTAGATGGCTACGAAACAAACCTTTTAAGGCAGAGTGTAAAATGAGATGGAACATGAAAGACATAGCAAGTCATTAATTTTTAAATGACAAAATAAAAAAAAAATAGTAAACTTAACATGAATTACATAGATAATAGAATTGTTGTACTAAATTACTGAAGTTACAAATAAAAAATTTACCTATGATTTTGTGTTATTTATTTTAAATAATCTGTAACGGATTGCAAGAAGGTTTATTAGGATTCTTCAAATTAGAAAAATCTTATAAAAGTTTGTGATTTTGACGAGAATACAATTGAATCAAACATTTCTATGGTCAAAAGTCTTCAAAATAAATTTATTAAAATAATTCTTAGTTATAGTTATCGCAATATTACATTAAAAGCTTAAAAATCATTAGATATACTTCCAGTCAAGCCTCTACACTTTTATTAAAAAGAATTGTTACACTCTATTTTTAAATCCTAATTTATGTAATAAAAGAGAAATAGTCAATCCAATGGCAGTTGCCAGCCGTAGACTTATCAAAAATAATTTTAAATATTCCATCCCTGCTCTAAATTGTAACCGTACAATATCTTCAATAATAGCCAGACTACGAACAAAACATTTAAAAGGAATGAAAATCTCAACGGAAGGACAAAGAAGCTTCTCCACAAACTGCCCAAACTGTCCTGGTGTCCAACTGTCCCCGCAGCATATATTTGGCTGCCCAGCAATTCAAGCCAGGCTCTTCAGGATTGGCTTTAAAGACCCAGAAATTCTAATTCTCTCCGAAGATGCAGAGGAAATAGCGAAAGCTGTCTACGACAGCTTCGGATCCATCTAGTTTTTGCACACAACATGGACACGACAACAACAACAACAACAACAGTCAATCCATAGACGACCAAACGTTATTGTAATATTATCCAGAGTCAGAGCCAATATGGAGATTGTTCACAAATGTTTTTCTTATTTACCTCCCAAACAATATTCTCCTGCTCTTCTAAATCTTGATCTGCAAATTATACCTTATTGGTCTTAAAAAAAACACCAAAATAATAAAATTAAATTATTTTTTATTAAGATAATTTTTTTTATTAAATTACGTTAGTCTTTACAAAATAGGACTTACTTGGATTAACCAGCTTTCTTCAAGGCCATTAACTTGGTTATTGCACGGCGGGGCATTATTGACCTAGAAGGAACTAAATTGCCTTTTAAAAATATTCCGAGATAGAACAATTTTGATTTGCTCCAAATTTTGTACGGATAAAATAACAGCTATGGCATTAGGGGGATATATTTAAAAGGTTTTTACACAATTCTTAGTTACTATAAGGCTAAATACTAAAGATAGAACTAAAGATAGAAAGGCATATACTAAAGATAGAACTAAAGATAGAAAGGCATATACTAAAGATAGAACTAAAGATAGAAAGGCATATACTAATGATAGAACTAAAGATAGAAAGGCATATACTAAAGATAGAACTAAAGATAGAAAGGCATATACTAAAGATAGATACTAAGGATAGAAAGGCATATACTAAAGATAGATACTAAAGATAGAAAGGCATATACTAAAGATAGAACTAAAGATAGATACTAAATATAGAAAGGCATATACTAAAGATAGATACTAAGGATAGAAAGGCATATACTAAAGATAGATAAAGATAAGGATAGAAAGGCATATACTAAAGATAGAACTAAAGATAGATACTAAAGATAGATACTAAATTTAGAAAGGCATATACTAAAGATAGATACTAAGGATAGAAAAGCATATACTAAAGATAGAATTTAAAAAAAAACTCTTAGATGAAGTTCTTATAGATATCTATCGCATCTTAGGTTAGTTTGAATTATCGTCGCACTAGAGCTACTCGAGGGCTATTGGCGACGCGCGTCGTAATTCAGAATCACAGTCAAGTGACGATCCGACACCTGAATAGGCACTGAACGCAATAATTAAGGGCGACATCGTACGCAGCGTTGGGACTTTGGAGCATGTTTAACGTGTACTGCCTCTACACGGGGTATTATTTTTCAGATATTTTTGGCTGCATGGGAAGTTTATAGGTCGGCAGTTGCTGTTTTTTTGCGATGCCCGGACCCTACGCTACGGACCTGGGACCTTTCTCCTGCAAGGCGAACGCCTTAACCGACTGGGCCTCCCAGCCTCCTCTTCTAAGGAAAAACTCGAGACAAAATAAAATTTGAAATCGTATCTACCCAACCGAAACGCTGCCTTCATTAAAAAATGGTTTCTAATATGGCGTGACAAATATCGATTTCCAACGGTCTGAGTCATATACATTGCCAAAATTTTTTTTGTTTTCTTGCCCTTGCTGCAGACGATATATTTACTCAAAGCGATTTTTTTAAAAAAAATATGGAACCAGAACCGCCCCTGCAGTTTTCTAAATTAGGTAATTTTTCGGTTCCCTAAAAAAAACAAAAAGGGTGGAACCCGGCAGACGACAGGTCACGTGGTATGGCGAGTCTCGAACCGTCGCTCTCCGCAGTGACGTCATTCCCATGTAGCAAGGTTGCCAGAAATGAAGCCAAGTTCGGAGGGGAAACTGGCCAAATGTTCCGAAAAGTGTCAAAAATTAGCAGAATTTCAGGAGAAAACAAGTTTTGTGGATTTTTAATTACATGAAATGAACTAAATTTAGAATTTGAACATAACTTATGAACATATACCATTTAGTTCTTCAATAAAAAATAAACATTAAAAAAAAAATTTAATAACACTCTCAGCATTTTTAAAAAAAAAAATATTTCAAGACTTTTTTTTTTATCAAGTAATGATTAAAAAACATGTTTGTTATTTCAAATTAAATTTATTTGCGTTTTAAAAAGTGAAAAATAGGTGAATTTTAACAAAAATATTTATACATTAAAATATAAAATTAAAAAACTGATGCCAGATCGACGAGTTTTAGCCAATTCTAGCAACCCAGTACGCAGCAGCTGTTCACCGCGGAGTCAGATCAGAATTCAGAAGTCAGATAACTGGGGTGCGTTCGATTAGTTTGGTCGTTTTTGCCGCAGCTGCACAGAAAACTAATTTTATTCCAAAAATGAGGGAAATCGTACACATTCAAGCTGGCCAGTGTGGCAATCAAATAGGAGCTAAGGTAATGCATTTTTGTATTTAAATCGAATAAATTTATAAAATTGAATAACATACTAAAAAAATATATCTTACGAGAATTCTTACCGGCATAAAAAGGTTAAAACTTTATTCCTTTAAAGTGGAAATGTCATATTTTTTTATTGGAGGATTTTTTTCCATATTTAATTTAATTAAAATATTATTTATTTGAATTTTGCATGAGAAAAAGTACTTTGCACAAAAAAATATTTTTTCCTCCTACGCCCCCCACCCCCATAGTGTATGACTCATCACTTCGACGTATGCCATTGTTTTCTTATTTAGTATTATTTTAATTTCTGTAACATTTTAATAAAATCGCTTTTCCTGCATTTTAAGATAAAAATTACTGCATACTAATAATCTGCAATTACTAAAGCATATTATGGAATTCAATCGAAATTAAAACTTAATAATTTACTGGATTTTAAATGCGCCGAATATATCCAGAATACTTTCTAAGATTAAGTATCATAAAAAAAATATGTAGTATGAAAATAATTTTTTTTTGCCGGAAAATTATTCTTAATTATACTAAAAAAATCAATTTAGTAATTTAAATTTAAGAAAATAAAATGGTAAGAGAGTTCAAATGTTTCAAGGTTTTTCTTTATTTCAACGTCGAATGTAATTTAAACAATTGGAAATTCTTTCCAAGCAAAATATTTCCGGTGTAAGATCGCCAAAAAAGTAACAATTTCTATAAAATATTTCGTCGATCTTCTGAAATCATGAAGACCTGCATTTTTCTATTTTGTATAGAATTCTCATAAGCAATCGTATCAATTTGATTGAAGAATAAATTCGATATATTTTCGGTCAATAATTCCTAAACAATCTTCTGAAATCACGAAATGCCTACTTTATTTAATGGGATTTTCATAAACGATAGAATGAATTTGATAGAATTCCATAGCAAACTTCTGAAACCACAAAAATCTTCCTATTTTTTTTATTTTATTTTGTGGAATTTGTATCAAGAATTGAATCAATTTGAAAGGAAAATAGAATTATATGAAAAACCTTTCCTCCTCTCAAGCGTCAATCGAAGAGCTTAGTAGAAGAAAATGCTAAGTAACAAAAAGATGAAAACGAAAAAATGAGCGTTCAAGTTTTTACTTTGCAATTAGATCTCTTCAAAAACGGAATTTTCAAAAGGTTAAAAATATACTTAACTTAAATTTTACAAAAAAAGTGGACAATTGTTATATATTTTAATTTGGGAATTACATGTTTATTGACACAAAAATGGCAATTTTTTCAAAAATGTCACTTAGCACGTTCTTCCACTACTCTTCAATTTTAAAAAGAATGGCTCGCCGTTCCACTGTTCTGGCAAAGGCGATGAAACCTTCGAAATTTCGTGACGGTCGTTCACCTGAAAGTGTGATTGACCATGTGATTTTTATTCTTCTACCGGTATCACGATCGCATCACAGTGGAACACATTCACATTCTCAACAATGAGAGTTTAAAAACAAGAAGGTTTGTAACAGAATCTGTCACTCAACTCGCTTCCACACAACATTTGTGTTGAACAGGAATAAAGTCGTCAAACACAATATTAATCTTATTATAAACATTTAAACTCTAAATTTGGCTAGTTTCATTTATTTTATTTCGAAAATTCAATAATTATTTCTTCAATAATCGTTTGCAAAAATTATTTTATATTTCAAAGAATAAATATGTAATATTCCTATATGTTGAATAGAACCGAAACATTTCACATCAACATACAAAGAATCTCTTAGTGAGATATATTTGACGTCATTTCAAACGGATTGATGGCGCAAAAATAAATTTCTTTTCATTTATTGTTTGAAAGAATTAAAGTTTCTCGAGTGATTGTTGCAAATGGCAATGGTGATTTAATTCTAATAAAAATGGCTTCTTATGCTTTTTAAATGAGCATTAAATTTTGCCGTTTTTAAAATAATTGAAGTACTTCGAATTCTTTTCTGAGATTTTCAATGTCTTCTAATTTCGATACGCTGAATTTTTTGACGTATCACACTTGTCCGTAGCATTTGTAGTTTGCCTATGAAAGTGGGTGACGGATGGACTGAACGATTATAATACCTTCCATTTTTTACGTTATAAACGTAGTGTGGAAGCTAAAAAGAAATTAAAAAGAAAGAGTTATATCCATAGAGGTTATTTTAGGACTTAACGTTCCCAAACTTTTTAAGGAGACCACCGAAAATCCTTAAAAACATAAATTTTTCTTTATTTGATGTACCATTTTGTTAACTCTAAATTTTAAAGACTTTTGCATAAAATTAATTTTCAATAGGCCAACTAAAGCGATATCGGCGCCAAACCAGACGACTGATTGAAACTTTTTTTTTCTTGTTTCGTTTGAATCGGCGCGGCTGCGATATGATTTATTGTCTTGTATCATAGCACCGCGTTTTTCTCTCTGCCTTTTTACTCTTTATTTTTACCCAAGTTAGGTTGGCCACGAGTGTAGTAACTTTTTTGCGGCATTGACACTTTAAAAAAAATTAATTCACATCGAATAAGGTATTTTTTTAGAAGTACTTTTTTTTTCTTGTTTCGTTGAATCGGCGCGGCTGCGATATGATTTATTGTCTTGTATCATAGCACCGCGCTTTTCCCTCTGCCTTTTTACTCTTTATTTTTACCCAAGTTAGGTTGGCCACGAGTGTAGTAACTTTTTTGCGGCATTGACACTTTAAAAAAATGAACTTACACATTGAATAAGGTATTTTTTTAGAAGTATATAGCGAAGTATTTTTTTAAGTTTTTTTTTCCAAAACATTTGCATATAAGTCTTTTTCCTTTAATCAGTACTACTGAACCTTAATCCTCAGACGGATACAGACGTATAAACCTGTTTTCTAGTAATACACATAATTTTTTTAAATGGTCAAATTTTATAGCTTAACTAAATTTTAAAATTTGAAGTATGAAGAAATATTTATAATCATTTTCAACATAAATATAATTAAAAAAATATTCAATAAATTAAATTCTCAGTTCAAAATTAAAATTTTAATCTCATACAGAGAAAACACCTTTTAAGCGTTTTTTCTTCTTTTGTCAGTTCTGGGAGGTGATCTCGGACGAGCACGGAATTGACCCGACCGGGACCTACCACGGCGACTCAGACCTACAGCTCGAGAGGATCAACGTCTACTACAACGAAGCCACAGGTAACACTATCCATGGAAGTGGAACTTGAAATAAATGTTTATTAGCTACTTGAATAAAAGAATTTGAATCACATAGTCAAACTATAGTTAAACTCATAGTTTCCTTGCACAGAAGCCACGACCACGGGCGGAGCTATAAAACGCGGAGCAATCAGAAGAAGACAAAATAAAAACGGCTGAAATTTCCTATTCATCTGATTGCTCCACGCGTCTTATAGCTCCGCCCATGGTCGTGGCTTCTCTGCAAGGAAACTATGAGTTTAACTATAATGCAGTAAGTCGTTAGCGTGAACTTCATTGAGTTGAATTATCGTTGCACTAGAGCTACACGAGGGCTATTGGCGACGGGTGTCGTAATTGAGAACCACAGTCAATTAACGAGCCGACACCTGAGTAGGCACCCATCGCAACCGTTAAGGGCGACATCGTATGCAGCGTTGGAACTTTGAAGGATATTTAACGTGCACTCCCTCTATACGGGGTATTATTCGTCGGACATTTGGGCTGCACGGGCCGTTTATAGGTCGGCAGTTATTTTGGCGATGCCCGGACCCGAATCCGGGACCTTTCGCATGCTAGGCGGATGCCTAACCGACTGGGCTCCCCAGCTCCTAGCGTGAGTTGAATTATCGTCGCACTAGAGCTACACGAGCCGAGAACTGGGTAGGCACCCAACGCCATTGCGATCGTCGAGAGTTTAGAGCATATTTAACATGCACTCCCTCTTCACGGAGTATTATTCATCGAACTTTCTAGCTGCACAGGCCGTTTGTGGGTCGGCAGTTATTTTGTCAATGCCCTGTTCCGAGCCTGGGTTAGGGTTAGTTTGAAATATCGTCGCACTAGAGCAACACGAGGGCTATTGGCGACGGGCGTCGTATTTTAGAACCACAGTCAAGTGACGAGCCGACACCTGAGTAGGCACCCAACGCAACTGTTAAGGGCGACATCGTGCGCAGCGTTAGGACTTTGAAGGGTATTTAACGCGCACTCCCGCCACACGGGGTATTATTCGTCGGACATTTTTGGCTGCACGGGCCGTTTATAGGTCGGCAGTTATTCTGGCGATGCCCGGACCTGAACCTGGGACCTTCCGCATGCTAGGCGGATGCCTAACCGACTGGGCTCCCCAGCTCCTAACGTCAGTTGAATTATCGTCGCACTAGAGCTACACGAGCCGAGAACTGAGTAGGCACCCAAAACCATTGTGATCGTCGAGAGTTTAGAGCATATTTAACATGCACTCCCTCTTCACGGAGTATTATTCATCGAACTTTCTAGCTGCACAGGCCGTTTGTAGGTCGGCAGTTATTTTGTCAATGCCCTGTCCCGAGCCTGGGACTCTTCGCATGTAAGTCAAGCGCCTTATTCCGACTGGGCTCCTCAGAGTGAACTTGAAGGTTACGGCGAAATAATTCACTTTAACTGAATTTCATATAAGCATTCAGGAAAATTTTGACTTAATTGAAGGCTTAAAAATTTCAAAATTATTGCACAAAAAATAACAGACATTAATTTGAGGGAAAAACAAATACAAAAGTAATAATACAGTAGACAGAACACCAGGGGTCACAAGGACCATATTAAGAACATAAAAAAGTATATGATGTAAATTTACAAACACCAAAAAAGAAACAAATTTTAAATCACAAGTAAAAAATATTATTATGGCAACAGAAGTGTCGGGGGTATATTTAGGATGGTTAGTCAATACAAATGAGTTACTGTACAGTTATTTTATTTCAATAGTTGTATGCATAATCCAAAATAGTTCTCTATATCGGGAATATCAAACAAAAGATTTTTTAATTGCTTTTTAAAGGAAGTAAGATTATTTAAAGATTGTATTTGAAGCGGAAGACTATTAAAAAACTTTGGTGCAAGATAAAATTTTTACAGAAAATATTCTTTTTAATACTATTTCTTTAACGATTAGAAAAAATTAAGGCAATATATGAACAAGAAAGACTAATTAGTAAACTTTGTTACTAAATAAAATACATATATTTATATTTTTGCTGTTATTTTATTAAAAAAAAAACTTTTTTGTTCATCAGGTGGTAAATATGTCCCCCGTGCCATCCTCCTCGACCTGGAACCCGGTACGATGGACTCTGTACGATCCGGTCCCTTCGGACAACTCTTCAGACCAGACAACTTCATTTTCGGTGAGCACTCACAACTACATGTTTGTCCATATTGGTCGAAACTTTTTTTTATTTTTTTTTTACTTTTTAAACTTCTTGTGTTACGTCGCCAATCCACGAAAATACGCAAATGTGGTAAAAATTGTACTTGATATTACATACAATTCCATACACTGACGTGGGCAGGTAAACTGCAGTAACTAGCGTAATGGTAGGTAGGTAGGTTTGAATTATCGTCGCACTAGAGCTACACGAGGGCTATTGGCGACGGGCGTCGTAATTTAGAACCAAAGTCAAGTGACGAGCCGACACCTGAGTAGGCACCCAACGCAACCGTTAAGGGCGACATCGTACGCAGCGTTGGGACTTTGGAGCGTATTTAACGTGCACTCCCTCTACACGGGGTATTATTCGTCGGACATTTTGGGCTGCACGGGCCGTTTATAGGTCGGCAGTTATTTTGGCGATGCCCGGGCCCGAACCTAGGACTTTCTGCATGCTAGGCGAATGTCTAACCGACTGGGCTCCCCAGCCCCCCCTAGCGTAATGACTAGAACTAATGTTGCAAGCACTCAAATACTCCAACCCAGAGGTTCCCAACCGGTGGTACACGGGAAAATTTCAGGTGGTACGCGTGAATGATGTGAGCAACATGATGCTATTAATAGCTTCTGTACGCATGAGCAGTGAGCACGCATACATATTACTCATTATTTTAAACATTAATATTATTTTAAAGAGAAATCTTTAACTAACTTATAGATCGGATGCAAAACCTAGTACCCTTTGATTTTCCGGCAAGCTCTGCCATTTTACATGCCATTTGTTACGAGTTACTTGTGTGAGAGTTGATTTTCCGAACTCTTGTGTACATAAAAAATAAACATAGAAGCAGAATAAGTGTTGAAGAGGATTTAAGAGTGAAGATAAGTATCATTACTCCAAATGTTGATATTTTAAATCACAGGCAAACAACAAAAAATTTCGCACTAAAGACTATAAATGTATATTTTGTATGATGATTGATTTTTTGCTGTGTTTTTGTTTTTAGACCTATGGGTAATAGATAAAACTGTAAATTAATACCATTTTAATCTTTTTATTTTTCCTTTATTATAAGCATGTGTTATAAATTAACAAATATTTAACCATTAAATACGAAATTTCCTGAGAAATTTAATTCAAAAAGCCTTTGAACACTTTTAGAAGAGTTAATATTATAGATTTATTAAGATATTTATATAGGTCTGGTGGTACTCCAAAATTTCTCAAAAAGCCAAGTGGTACGCAGGTGCAAAAAGGTTGGTAACCCCTGCTCTAACCTAATGGAAAACATACTGAAAAAGGCAAAATATTTCAGCAAAAATGGTTCGATTACTTGTGGTTACTGCAGTTTACCCCGACCACGGCAGTACAGGCATAGCAGTCTTCTTCATTTTCGAGATCGCCAAAAGTCGCCAATGAACCGAATCGCCGTTTGCATGCCAAAGATTTTCCCATACTGAAAATCTGCCAACTCAGCCGGGGATCGAACCGATCGCCCGCGATCTTAGCCACTGAACCGACCCCAAAATAAACGGATATCTCGGGTGTCAAGTAACACGAACCCATCGAGCTACAAGAAAAGTGGAGTGAGGTGTGTGATTCACTGAACAGGGCAGCAAACGAGCTGGTTCAATAACGAAACGCGGATGAATACACAGCACTGCAGCAGAAACGAACCGGGCAGAAAACCTAGAAACTTGCCTATTTCGCTATTGGGTTCGTCTTCGTTGTTTTTTATTTAGTGATCCACATGGTTATTTCTTAAAAAAATTGGAATTTAAAGTGAAAGAAAGTGAATTCTTTCGAACTAAAAATGTTAAAATACATTTAGGAGCCCAAGTCAATATGATAGAGGGGTCTTATACAAGCATTGCATACAAGTGTAAGGGAAAATAGTCCTTTTCTGCCCTGTTCGCTCAAAAGGGTGGGAGTGGGTTTTCGGCTCGCTGACACTTCACTCCAGTTTCCCTTCTAGCTCAATGCACGAACCTTTTTCTTTTCATTCCAGGCCAGAGCGGAGCCGGCAACAACTGGGCGAAAGGCCACTACACGGAAGGAGCAGAGTTGGTGGACACGGTCCTCGACGTGGTCCGCAAAGAGTCCGAGTCATGTGACTGCCTGCAGGGGTTCCAGCTCGCCCATTCGCTGGGAGGTGGGACCGGGTCCGGCATGGGAACCCTGCTTATTTCGAAGATCAGAGAGGAGTATCCCGACCGAATTATGAACACATTCTCCGTCATGCCTTCCCCTAAAGTGAGTATATACTGATAGGGTTTCTTAAGTTTTTTTTTTTAACCTATTCACGATGATTGTTAAAAAAAAATAGGGTATTTGACTAAAAAACATTTACTGGCTTAAAATATTCTTACGCCAAATATATTAGACAAGTATTTTTTCTTTTTTCAAATACCCAATAAAAAGTGAGAAAAATGAATTTTAAAATTAGGACGAAAAACTACGCCCGAAAACGCTTTGTGGCTGTCACGTGGTATCTATGACGTCACTAGTAACTATAAACAAACTTTGAAACACCATTTTGTATAAGGATAATGAAGGAGTCCATTTTAAAAAAATATGACGAATAAATTATCCTATGGTTGCAATATTATGATGGAAACCCAGGCTTGGATTTCTGTACAAGTTGTTTTTCCTTGTATTGACATTTGATGCTAAAAAGCCAACTTTCAGAGAGGAATAACAAGGAAATACTTTATAGAAACCCGTACAAGTCGCTTTACCTTGTATTGATTTTTAAAGCTGCAAAGCCAACTTACAGTAAATATGAACCGATAATATGAAAAACGAAGCCGAACGCAAAACGAAAAATATGTATATATTATAGATAACAAACATTATTAGCCAATTTTTTATTGCTAACCAAAGGTTGTAAAAAATCTTGGACCAGAGAAAATATGCATAATCTTAAAAAATCCCATAACATAAATATTCTAAAAAATAAATTTAACAATTTTTTTCAATAATAACGTAATGTATCAAACATATTCACATACAGTCCCTGGACAAATTATTAGACGCACTGTATTTCTTTTAGTAATTTTATGTTTCTTAAGAGTTTTTATGCAATAATGGTATATTTAGACTACAATATTATTGATTTTTATTTAAAAAAATTGTTGTAGACTACATATTTGTATTTATTTTAAGATAATTATGATTAATTTATATTAATTATTTATTATAAGATTATTTATGTGTGGAATCATCATCCTCAAATTCAGGAGACAGTACAGTCTTGCATGGATAGCATGCCGCGCAGAATTAAAGCTTTGATAGCGGCTAAAGGTGGCTCAACTCAATATTGACTTTTACTGACATTCATTTCCCTTTTCTTTCCAACTTGATAAACTTATGCTTTTCTAAATGAATGCTGTTTGATTTATGTCAAATAAATCGGTAATTGATTGGATAATATAAAAATAAAAAAAACAATTATCCATTTAAAATAATAAAACGGTACAATATCACCCGGTAATTAATATTTTACATGAAACCTTGCAGTGCGTCTAATAATTTGTCCAGGGACTGTACGTTGCGGAAAAACATATAGATCGATAACTGCGTATAGAAGAATAAAAAAGAAAATGGATCCGAATGATGTATGATAGCAGTAATTGAAAAAGAATCGTATGAAAGTGTTTCGGTTACACATATATGTTTCTCTAATTCGAATAAATATTTGTCAATGTGTGTATTATCAGTAGTAATTATTTCATACAATAAAAATATTAATACGACATTTCTATTACCTTTTGAAAAGTTCTGAGCCTCACTCATCCTAAATAGTAATAATTTATTCAGCCATTCATTCTTAGAGAATATAATTTTGTTTACGTATCCACTGAAAGGAGATACTAATTCGCGAATAAAGTGGCCATTATTATATCCTTCCAAACAAAATATTATATATTCTTTTAACGGTTTGTCGGAAACCATGTGTATTCTGCTCTGTTAGCGTTATCATTATTTTGGCTATACACACTACGCTCAATGTACCTGAACGAACTTCTCTATCGTAGTAAAGTAGCTCCACAATTTGTATTTGTTACGCATAAAGGCCCCGAATCTCACGAAGAACTTTCCATTGAAGAGAGAGAATATTTCAAAGATTTGAACTTGATCCGAAGGGCGTTTTATTTGGTGGCATATGCAATTCCTTCGCGCGGAAGACACATTCTAGAGCTGAAATGGCGAGTTCTGGAAATAACCGCAACGATCTTTTTCCTACTTTATGTCATCGGTGATATGAGAAACTTGTGGAATTTGCCTCAACTACCGGTCGGATTGACGATTTCTACTTTCGTGACTGACTTCTGCGGCGTAGCGTTTCGATTTATTCTCATATGGAAGCGCGAAAAAATTCTGGCCACCATGTTACATCTCCAGAGAGCGTGTTACTTGGCAACAAGATCCTCAGGTCGCCGTTACAGAAGTCGAAAAAAATATCTCCTGGCGGCATTTTGTCTCCCTTTTGTTGTTCCAGCAGGTTATTTCTCGCACACCGTAAAACTCTGTTCGCGAGGATCGGAAGCCGTCTTGGAAAATTTCGTGGCAGACGCCTGTTTCGGTTGGAGCTCCGGAAACAAATGGATAAACTGTTCCATCCAGGTCCTGTTCGACTGCCTCGTGCTTAGCCAACAGTACGTCTTGCCAGGCTTCGGCATCGTCCTCTGCTGCTACAACTATGGCGTTCTGAAACGACTGGTCGGAACTTTCGGAACTTCCCAACGGAATCTGAACAGTTCCAAACACTGCCTGAGGAAGTTTCTGGTGTACTCTGAGAACGTCTTAAATTGCCTGGCAAAAGTCGAGGATTCCTTTTCCATGTTGATGCTGGTTATTTACGTTTTCATGACGTGTTCCATATTCACCGTGACAACATTCCTGACTAGACAGGATGTTCTACGATCCGAAATTAGGCTGTTGGTTCCTCAGATAATGTCCGTTTTCGTCGTTCTCACCGGGTTCTATATACTGACGGCTCGTACGGTTGCGGTGAACAACATCGCCATACGAGTCAAAGAACGTGTTCACAAAATTGTCGCTGCTTCACGATTTTCTGGAAAAGATAAAGAACTCTTGTTCTTGACGATCGCGAATGACTTTCCCTCGAAGATGGTCTTGACTGGTTGGGGATTGTTCGATTTGAATCGAAATTTTATTCAAACGACCGTGAGCGGCATGCTTACTTATGGACTGCTTCTTTCGCAGTTGGGGAAATGAAAATTGCGAAGGAATTTTTTAAAAAGTTGTCTTACAAAAATTTCAGTGCACTTTTTTAAAAATTTCAATTTTTTCTTATCTGTTTTCTGAAAATAAAATTGGTTTATTCCGTGAAACTTATTTGTTTTTATTTCTATCTGCCAGCGTCCCGTGTTAGCTCATAACAATTTATATATTCCTCTAGGGGAATGGGAGCGGTAGCCGGTTCTCCAAACCGAAGCCTCCTCTCTATGTTAATCCAATGGAAAAAAAATAACCTTCGAAGCTAAACGACTCCGGCATGTATTGAATATTTTTACAAAGTTTTTTTTTCATATGATAAATGTAGTTGGCTTAAACGATTTTTTTTTCAAATAAATCTATTATAGGGACGTTTAAGCCAGCTACATTTATCATACAAAAAAAAAAGCATTTGTAAAAAAATATTCAATGCAGCTGGAGTAATTTGGCTTAGGAGATTATTTTTTTTCTCCATTGGATTAACACAGAGAGAGAAGACTTATCGGTTTGGAGACCCCGGCTACTACTCCCATCCCCCCTTAAATAAATCTAATGAAGTTCAATCAAGATAACAATTAGTGGATAATGTTTAACTGAAATTCCGGTTATAAAATTAAATTCATTGAAAAAGTTAGATTTTAATATTGGCATAAAAAGTTGACTTACTTGGTAACCTATGTTTATATTAGTCTCGTTCAAGAAACTATTACCTATACATAAGCAACGGTTCCACTATAATAGAGCGAAGGTGCCAAAGGCTAAAATAAGCTTATTTTAAGCAAATTACCTTTTTTTTTCAATTGCAGGTGTCCGACACCGTGGTGGAGCCCTACAACGCCACCCTCTCTGTCCACCAGTTGGTGGAGAACACGGACGAGACCTACTGCATCGACAACGAAGCCCTCTACGATATCTGCTTCAGGACGCTCAAGCTCACCACGCCCACGTACGGAGACCTCAACCACCTCGTGAGTACCACTAGGCAGCACTATTGGGCTGTGTTCGAGGCTAGAAATGGGTTCTCCATATTGTTATTAATTTTGAGAATAAAGTTCTGCTTTATGACAAATGCTCTCAACTTTGAGGATAATGTACTCATTTTTGAGAATAATGCTGTCATTTTTGAGAAGGGTGTTCTAATTTTTGAGAAAAAAGTTCTCATTGTTGAGGATAATGTTCTCAATTTTCACATATACATTCCCATTTTTGGGAATAAGGTTCGCGTTTTTCAGAATAATGTTCACATTTTTGAGGATAATGTTCTCAATTTTCACATATATATTCCCATTTTTGGGAATAAGGTTCGCGTTTTTCAGAATAATGTTCACATTTTTGAGGATAATGTTCTCAATATTCACATATATATTCTCATTTTTGAGAATAAGGTTCGCGTTTTTCAGAATAATGTTCACATTTTTAAAGATAATGTTATCACTTTGAGAATAATGTTCTCATTTTTAGAACATTATCGGTTTATAATATCTCCGAATACATTGTTCTTAAATTTGAAATCATGAATTTTTACATTTTTAAAAATGATTACGAAAAAAAATCTACGACATCTGCTTTAGGTCCCTCAAGCTGACCTCGCCCGATTACGGCGACCTTAACCATCTCGTGATTATTATACCGCACTTTAGAACGTTAAAAAAAAGGGTTCTCCTTTTTGAAAAGAATCACAATTTTGAATATAGCGTTCTCATTTATGATAATATTATTCTCATTATGGAGAATAATGTTCTCATTATGGAGAATAATGTTCTCATTATGGAGAATAATGTTCTCATTATGGAGAATAATGTTCTCATTATGGAGAATAATGTTCTCGGTTTTGAGAATATTATCGGTTTATAATAGCCCCGATTACATTGTTCTCAAAGACTTCGACCGCCTCATTTTTTCAGCGGTGCCAAAATAAAGTGTGGTGCTGCCATCTGCCAGGAAAACGATTATCTAATTTTTATAAAATTTATATTCGTTGGTAGTAGTCGAAGATCCATAATACATAATTATAATTTAACAGCAGTAATTTAACCTATTTTTACTTCTTAGCTTGAAAATGCACTATAATATGTATTTTAAAAAAAAAGTTCTTTCGGTTTAAGTTTTAACATTTCAAAGTTGCCACACTCCATCTAACTCCCCTCACTTTAATCCACCATTCCCTAAATTCCAATAATTCTCATCCCCAGGTCTCCGTCACAATGTCCGGCGTGACCACCTGTCTCCGATTCCCGGGCCAGCTCAACGCCGACCTCCGCAAGCTGGCAGTCAACATGGTCCCCTTCCCTCGGCTGCACTTCTTCATGCCCGGTTTTGCCCCGCTCACCTCTAGAGGCAGTCAGCAGTACCGGGCACTCACAGTACCGGAGCTGACCCAGCAAATGTTTGATGCTAAGAACATGATGGCCGCTTGTGATCCCAGACATGGAAGGTAGGGGATTGTTGATTTAGTTTTCTTATTATAAAGCCCTTATCAGACGGGTACGAACGTCGCCCTTCGAACAACTTTTTGGGACAGCAAAAACGTCACAAGAGAACGGCTACGTCATGCGTGACATCACAAACTTAAAAGCAGTATTATCGCGGTATTGGAGGAGGAGGCTCGGCCATGACGTTACGACTGAACTTTTTTCTGATTGGAGCAGCCGTCCGAAGAGCAAAAATGAGCCGGATTTTTTCGAGTCGACTCGAAAATGCTCATCGAGCAAAAACTGATCCAAAAACCAGTTTTTGATATGGCGTACGGACGTTGCTGAACGGAACGAGCTCTCGTGTGATAAGGCCTTTAGTCGCTAACGCATTTAACTCAGTACGACGATTGGCGAGAAAATTTGTCACGCGAAAATGAACTTTCAG
The DNA here is from genome assembly GCA_019343175.1 of Oedothorax gibbosus. Classification (NCBI taxonomy): domain Eukaryota; kingdom Metazoa; phylum Arthropoda; class Arachnida; order Araneae; family Linyphiidae; genus Oedothorax; species Oedothorax gibbosus. Next base: position 900,885 of record CM033276.1, read on the forward strand.
TTAAAGTTTATCTAAATAAACAAAATGTAAGACATTGTCTGAATAATTTATGGAGGACAAATTACATTACACGGAAACACGAATTTTAAAAACTTGGTTTACTTATTCGGAAATGAATATGTATGGTAGTTACAAATTCGCCGTTAATGGGTTAATATTTATAATTCTAATAGGTTGATTGCAATCGTAAAGATACTTACCGTACATGCTATACCGAACCACAGCATGGTCTACATCTACAGTGACTGTATAAAGCAAAGCAACCCTTGCACTTATCACGGCAGAGTTTAAATAAAAACTAGGGATGTGTAACAACATAATACACCTTTCAATTACCACTCAATAAATCAATATATTTCATATTCTCAACTTTCTTTACCTCATATTTCGTCTTCATATTAGGTAATTGAAAGTAAAAATCTATTCTTACTCTCTCAACCTTACACCTATCACACTTTTTCTCTCCATAATATTTCCCCACTGAACCGGCAAAATGGGGAAACATCATATTGGTAATTGAAGGTAAAAATTACGTGTCTCAAGTTTCATTGATTCCTGACAATTTCGTCGTTTAGCTCTGGCGTGGCGATAATTCAAACTAACCCTGACGATTCTGGGTCAACCATAGATATCATAGTTAAAGTATTAGATTGGCAGATCACGTGCTAACGAACTCCAATGCTAACGAAGGGACGCGCATGAAGGCCAAAATAAGAGGGCAAAAAGGCCAGTGTTGTCACCACTTTAAGGAGAAAAATACTGCGAAAAAATACCATTTAATTCTAAAATTACAAAAAAAATAACGTAAAAATACTAGCTGCATTTTGGAATCTTTTTAGTGACTTTAAATCCTTTTCTAGTATTTTTTTTTAAATTTTAGAAATAAATGGTATTTTTTCGTTTATCTGCCAATCTAATAATTTAACTATGATGTCTATGGGGTCAACTCTAAAGGGACCTTTCTTATTCCTTAGGTACCTGACTGTGGCGACCATCTTCCGCGGTCGCATGTCCATGAAGGAAGTGGACGAGCAGATGCTGAACGTGCAGAACAAGAACTCTTCGTACTTCGTCGAGTGGATCCCCAACAACGTCAAGACAGCCGTGTGCGACATCCCCCCGAGGGGACTCAAGATGTCCGCCACCTTCATCGGGAACTCAACCGCCATCCAGGAGCTATTCAAGCGCATCTCCGAACAGTTCACCGGTAAGTAATAATTGTTGCCAAAACTTCTTATACTAATAAAATACATGTAAATAATTAGGCAGCCGGTAGTCCGGTAAGTCATAATGGTATCGGAACTTGTAATTATTAAGCTTATTGCCTAGAAGTCTTAACTTATAAGATACATCCTGACTTATAAAATACATATGTCCGGTTATTTAAAAAAAAATAGGCAGTTTAGCATCAACGTAGAAGGAGCTAGTCATTGATTGGTTGGTAGACATATATTCAGGTTTGTGTGCTTGGTCAGAGACCCGCTTATAAACCTTCGTCAAGTAAGACAGACACAACAGACAACACACGCACATAAGTGGATCCATCTAATTTTTAGAGACAGAGGCCAACTAGAGGATCCCCAGAATTGGCTTGTCACCCCCAGAGGTATTGTGCTAGTCATTGACAAATAGCCGAAGTTCTTCAAGTGCATATTCGAACAGTTAATGAGTATACTAATAGTTAAATTATTGTTGCACTAGAGCTACACGAGTTGTATTGGCGACGGGCATTATAATTTGGAACAACAGTCAGGTGGCAAGCCGGGCTATATCGCACTCGACGTCAGACCATGTCCAGTCATGTCTTTTCCGCACGGGCACCGACATTTCTAACGAGTGATTGGTTGATAGATTAACTGACACCCAATCAGACGTCGTTGAATCTGTCACGTCCACGTGGACATGGTCCGGGAACCAGATCCTTCACAGTGCGGTACACGGCCGATAAATTAGTGGTGGATTCGAACAAAATTACCCGATACTAGGCGAGCAATTAACTCGTCGCAAACGGTTCGGTATTGGGCCTACACGCAAGAAGTTCCTTGATCAAACCGGGTATATTACCTTTTCAAATTCAAATTTCCAATCTTGACATTCATTCTTTTTCACAGCCATGTTCCGACGCAAAGCTTTCCTCCACTGGTACACGGGCGAAGGCATGGACGAAATGGAATTCACCGAGGCCGAGTCCAACATGAACGATCTGGTCTCCGAGTACCAACAGTACCAAGAGGCCACCGCAGACGACGAGGGAGACTTCGAGGATGAAGAACCAGTTGGCGACACAGCCTAAAAAAAAGAATGTTCCTCCCCCGACAATTTCTTTTTGATACCTAATACACGATGATTTTCTTTTAATGATTTGGAACAAGAATATAAGTTTCAGTAGAACTATCAACTTTTTTTTATCAACTGATCTATCAACTGATTTTTTACTCCATGAAAACCAGTTTCCAAGAACAATATTAGTGATTCTTTTGCTACTTCCGAATGTTACTAAGCCTAAATTTGTGTTGGCAATAATAAAAGTAGTGATTTCGTGTTCGGAAATTCGAAATTTTCGAGATTTTTTTTTTGATTTGGAACAAGAATATAAGTTTCAGTAGAACTCTCGATTTAAAATGAATTTTTATTCTATGAAAACCAGTTTCCAAGAACAATATTAGTGATTATTTTGCTATTTACGGATGTTACTAAGCCTAAATTTGTGCTAGCAATGATATAAGTGATAAGTATAGAATTCTTGGAACTTTTTTTATATTCAAATTTCCTAACAATCAAATGAACATTCCAATAAGACTTATTTAAAGCTCTGCGTTTAATTCAGCTACCATTCCTTTACCAATGGTTTTTGAATCGCAAGCTTGCCTAGAATTATATTTTGTCTTATTAAAAACGTTTTAACAGATTCTCGTTTAACCGAAAATCCTAGTTGGAACTTAGAAGATGTGTACTTAAGTTTTTAATTGTATTTTTGACGCTTATTTTACAGCAGGTCACGTTTTACATTTATTAACTTTAAAACTTTTTTTGCAATCAACTATTTACTAAATTTTATATAGAAAGCTTTTGACTACGTGTTGTATTGCGAGCCTATCAATAAACAAACACAGTTTATATGTCATTGTAGTTGGTTTATTGATTTAATATTTTTCCTGCACTTTAAAATCACACTTACAGAAAATTACGTTGGGATTGTTTCAATGCACCAATAAAACATTTAATAATTCAAAATCCTCCTTTTGGTTCGGCATTATTAAAATACACAAAGGATTCACTTCAAAGAGTTCTATAGTATAGGGTAGAGGAACGACTCGTACTGAGCTGCCATCGGCAGCCACTACGGAGCCCGAATAGAGTAGCAAAAGTGCTAGTTAAATTATAATTTTGATACTGAGAAAGGAAGTACACCCAGGGCAAAGGCGAAAATCGAACCCGCACCCGTTACAGCGCGCGGACTGCTAGCGTTATGGCCTGCGATCCAAACCACTCGGCTATCGGGCCCCACATGCCACCCTATATTGTCTCCGTGTTGGTGCTTTAGCACATACTGTTGCTATTTGGCAAAATGCACTTTAATCCACCTTAAATAAATTTAAAATATTGATGTTCGGAATCTTCAGCAATTTGTCATCTATTAGAAGCTATATCGATGTTTTAGAATGAAAAGTTAACTATTTTCTTTATAAAAAAACTATGTTGCATACAATTAAAATAATACAATTTCCCAGAATTTAATGCATCGTCCTCAAGTCTACAGCAATGATAATGATGTTTTTAAAATGTATATAATTAAGTTCTAAGGCAAAGATTTTTACCCCCGCAATGTATATAGCCATCAAAGATCAATATATATTTTTTTTGATTAAAAATTTTAAAAAAATGACGCATCAGAGAGTAAATATGCAATAGGGTATTTGTGCCAATCACGAAAACTGTTACATTCATTCGTACAACCAATCGTTATTACATTCACCATAGACTAATATTCATTAAAAGTTACCCAACCATTACATTACATTGTCTGCCCTTTGAGATACAGCAATGCACACGCAAAGTTTACGTTACCATGTAGCCCTAATCTTACCCTACAAGGCTTTTTGGCACGGATGCTATGATTTGTGACATAAACAAATCGGGTTGCTATGACAACAGGCAGATCCACTACGAATGCATCGATTTAAGTTAGATGTTTCCTCTGGGACAGCAAGAGAATGACGTCATAGGCAAGTAGATTTGTGACTAGGTTCCGATTGATTGGTTTTGACTTATAGAGGTTAGGTTGAATGATCGTCGAACTAGAGCTACACGAAGGCTATTGGAGACATAGAGGTATGAAAGAGAATAGAGAGGTCCATGTATATGCGCAGTAGTGCACAAATGAAGCAGGCTAGAGCGGTGCATCTTGGGATACCTCAGTGCCAGTATGTGATGCGCAGTAGCTCGAAAAACCTGACAGCCCTGCTTCAAACCATTTGAACTCATAGACCCCTCTACCTCTCCTTCCTAACTCTATGATTGGAGACGGGCGTCATAAATTAAAACCACAGTCAACTGAAAACCGGTATCCGAGGCACCCAACGCTTAAGTAAGGTAAGGTAATCGTTTCCGGCTGCCTATTTCTAGCCTCCTTCAGGAGCTTTAACACAGCCAAATAACGCCTTGTAATTTAGAACCCTGGTCAAGTGACGAGGTCGACACCTGAGTGGACACCCAACGGAACTTCGAGCGACATCGTACGCTAACGCCGTCAGGACTTTGGACTCCACAGATTTAACGAGCACGTCTGTCCCTGTGTACTCGGGCCCATCCGTGATGAGGATTTTTCTACTATTTCCAGCACAGATCCGATTTATAGGATGACTGGCAGTAGGTGGGATTCGAACCCCCGCACTCCTGAGAAGGTTGAATCTCTAGGCTGATGCCTTAACCACTCGGCCACGGACAGGCCACCCAACGCGACATATACAGTGTGGCCCAAAAGTAGGCTTACAGTTAATTAGGTATACAGTTACTTATACAGCAACACCTATTTTTCGAAAGCATGTCTGGTTGTTCAGTCAGTTGATTGCGCATTATCTCACAGAACTATAATTAGGATGTCCTCAAGAAAGCCTTGTAACTGGGCGGTACGGTTTAAGATTTAGCTGGTTGTAACGTTGCTCTAGGGATAAGTCGAGTGGACTTCTTTTTATGTTTATGAATGTTATTATACGCACCGTCTCCGCATTTTTCATACTTTCAGTTGTCTTAAGGATCCACCGTCGGTGCTCCTCCCTCAGATTCCCAGCAGTGGTTTGCACTTACAAACAAAAACACACATTTTCCACCAGCACAAATCAATTTATAGGACAGCTGGCAGATGGCGAGATTCGAAGTTTCATACTCTGGAAACATTATTTGCTGGCCCGTCCGTGGCCGAGTGGTTAGGGCATCAGCCTAGAGATTCAACCTTCTCAGGAGTGCGGGGGTTCGAATCCCACCTACTACCAGTCATCCTATAAATCGGATATGTGCTGGAAATAGTATAAAAATCCTCATCATGGATGGGCCCGAGTACACAGGGACAGACGTGCTCGTTAAATCTGTGGAGTCCAAAGTCCTGACGGCGTTAGCGTACGATGTCGCTCGAAGTTCCGTTGGGTGCCCGCTCAGGTGTCGACCTCGTCACTTGACCAGGGTTCTAAATTACGAGGCGTTATTGGCTGTGTTAAAGCTCCTGAAGGAGGCTAGAAATAGGCAGCCGGAAACGATTACCTTACCTTACATTATTTGCTTATTCCTCGAGCATCAAATAAATATCCCAAAGCTATCTCGAAACTAAACCAAACGAAGTCCAAGAATCGCTACTGCTGTAGTACGACCTTTATTCTAGCCAGCCAACAAAACTAAGCACGACTATATCAAATACATGTTCTAAATAACCCAAAGTTCTTACCAATGGTACAGCATTAACTGTTAGTCTACTTTTGGGCCACCCTGTATATTGTACGCAGTGTTGAGATCATAGAGTTAGGAAGGAGAGGTAGAGGGGTCTATGAGTTCAAATGGTTTGAAGCAGGGCTGTCAGGTTTTTCGAGCTACTGCGCATCTCATACTGGCACTGAGGTATCCCAAGATGCACCGCTCTAGCGGTGTTTTGAGCTACTGCGCTTAACATAGTGACCGAAACTGGCACTGAGGTATCCCAAGATGCACCGCTCTAGCCTGCTTCATTTGTGCGCTACTGCGCATATACATGGACCTCTCTATTCTCTTTCCTACCTCTATGGTTGAGATTTACGTGCTATCCCTCTACGCGGGATATTATTCGTCAGACTTTTGGCTGCACATGTCTTTTATAGGACGGCAGTTATTTTGGCAATGAGACCTGGACCCGAGACTTTGGCATATGCAAGTACCGTTGCGGCGTATTTCCGGTGACGGATGATTGCAGTGGTAATACTAAATCAATTGGATATTTCACGTGACAGAAGCGAAAACCGTCCTTACAGTTTTCAATCAAGTAGTGACAGTATTAAACTCGGTTGCAGTGGCAATGTGAGGTAGCAAATTTTTTCGCACTTCAAATTCACTTAACATTTGGGCCGTGGATAGCCTAGTGGTTAAGGCCTCGTCCTCGGAATCGAAAGGTCCCGCGTTCGAGTCCCGGTACCACTGAAGACCCACCGAGTATATGCGGAGTACGTGCTCGTTAAATCTGTTGGGTCCAAAAGTCCTGTGGGCGGTCATGGCGCAGTTTACCACGGGTACAGGTCCCTGGAGACCATTTCCCTCCCCTTCAGGGACATGTCTAAATTGTGGAGGTGGCGATAGATGGCAGCATCTGTCTTGTATGTGTGTGTATGTCGTGTCCGTCCTTCTTGACGAAGGTTTATAAGCGGGTCTCTGTGACCAAGCACACAAGCTTGAAAATATATGTCAACCAACCAACTTCACTTAACATTTCCTCTACTGCCACGAGCAGGTTTGGGAAGGTTGAAAAATCGTCGCACTAGAGCTACACTAGGTCTTTTGAAGCCATGCCGTGCGTGGGCAGGTAAACTGTAATTAACCACAGCAATGAATTGAACCATTTTTGCCCAAACAAAAATCTGTTTCTTTTTCTAAACTTTCTTAGAATTTAGAGTTATTGAGTACTTGCAGCAATATGGTCCTAACCACCGTAGTTTACCTGCCCACGGCAGTCTAGTTGATTGAAAGCTGCAGTGAAACTGTTGAGTACAGTTTTCGCCAGTTTAGACCATAGATATCATAGTTCAAGTATTAGATTGGCAGATCACGTGACCTCCAATACTAACGACGGGACGCGCATGAAGACCAGAATACGAGGGCAAATGGGCCAGTGTTGCCACCACATTAAGGAGAAAAATGCTTCGAAAAAATACCGTTTAATTTTAAAATTACAAAAAAATACTAAAAAAGCGTTTCACGATTTTTTTTAGTCACTAGTAAAAAGATTCCAAAATGCAGCTAGTATTTTTATGGTATTTTTTTGTAATTTTAGAATTAAACGGTATTTTTTTGTAGTATTTTTCTCCATAATGTGGTGGCAACACTGGCCCATTTGCCCTCTTATTCTGGTCTCCATGCGCGTCCCGTCGTTAGGATCGGAAGTCACGTGATCTGCCAATCTAATACTTTAACTATGATATCTATGTTTTAGACAGATAGAAATACGAACCAAGTGTAGGACCAAAAACCACTTTTTCTCAAAATCAGCCCATCCCAAACTCGTAGAAAACACAAAATCTCCCTTCCGGATTTTCGACCCATCGCAAAAATTTCATTACCTTAGATTTCACACTGGGAAATTGAAAGTTAAAAAAACACAACGACAAGTCAGTGTGATACACTCAAAACTCGTCATTGGAAGGGGAGTGTGTGTGTGTGGGGGGGGGACAAGTCACGAAATGTATTGACTTTAACATACTTATTTCTCTCACGCAAAAGGCAATTAAACTAAAACAAGGAGCAATAGTTTGACATTTTTGCAACTGCCTTTGTAGCACACAATCACTAATGACATTACGATATCATTTTGACATTGCAAGAGATATTAAGGCGACCTTCCGGAATAATTCAACAAAAATATGTGTGTTCGTATATAACAGCGGTTCCCAACCTGGGGGCGATTGCCCCCAAGTGGGCGATTTGTGTTATCAAGGGGGCAAAAAATACTTGAGGGGCGATGAGTATTCAAAGGGGGAAAATTAAAATAATGTTGTACCTTTGTACAGTAAAACCATTCTCCAACCATAACCAAACCAGCCAATTTTTAATTTAAACTCTCTTAAATTTTCTAGAAACCAGTAAAAATATCTTAGTTAATTATTTCACTTTTGTTCTTTAAAAATATGTGTTTTCTATTTTATTTAAAAGTGCCCAAATAAAGCTTCTTTGGTTGTTTTTATAAACGGTAGTAAGTGTTATAAAACTGTTTTATAGTTATATTTTAACTGAAATTATGATTAGACATAACATGAAAATTAAAAGGGGGCGATTGATGTTAATTAACCTAAGATACGAAGCGATGGTCCAGAAAAGGTTGGGAACCACTGGTATATAATGTTAAGAATTGAAACTTACCTCATAAAACAAGATAGATGTTTAAAATTGCAGTATTGGTCACTGAAAGTTGGCTTCTCAGTCTTGTATGTCTATACAAGGTAAAACAAGTTATACAGAATAACTACTACAAACGGGTCATACAATAACGTGTGCTAACTTTACAGGTGCATAACTTTTATTTAAAACTTTGTAGGTGACAGGAGGTTTGGTTAGGGTAAGGTAAGGTAATCGTTTCCGGCTGCCTATTTCTAGCCTCCTTCAGGAGCTTTAACACAGCCAATAACGCCTCGTAATTTAGAACCCTGGTCAAGTGACGAGGTCGACACCTGAGCGGGCACCCAACGGAACTTCGAGCAACATCGTACGCTAACGCCGTCGGGACTTTGGACTCCACAGATTTAACGAGCACGTCTGTCCCTGTGTACTCGGGCCCATCCGTGATGAGGATTTTCTACTATTTCCAGCACAGATCCGATTTATAGGATGACTGGCAGTAAGTGGGATTCGAACCCCCGCACTCCTGAGAAGGTTGAACCTCTAGGCTGATGCCTTAACCACTCGGCCACGGACGGGCCACTTTGTAGGTGACAGGAGGTTTGGTTAAATTACTAAAAGAATATGCTTTACGAAGTCAAAGTAATGTAATAAGTCGTTAGCGTGAGTTGATTTGGTTTGAATTATCGTCGCACTAGAGCTACACGAGGGCTATTGGCGACGGGCTTCCTATTTTAGAACCACAGTCAAGTGACGAGCCGACACCTGAGTAGGCACCCAACGCAACCGTTAAGAGCGACATCGTACGCAGCGTTGGAACTTTTGAAGGATATTTAACGTGCACTGCCTCTAAACGGGGTATTATTCGTCGGGCATTTTGGCTGCACGGGCCGTTTATAAGGTCGGCAGTTATTTTGGCGATGCCCGGCCCCGAACCTGGGACCTTTCGCATGGTAGGCGGATGCCTAACCGACTGGGATCCCCAGCCCCTATCGTGTGTTGAATTATCGTCGCACTAGAGCTACACGAGGGCTATTGTCAACGGGCTTCCTAATTTAGAACCACATTCAAATGATGAGCCGACACGTGAGTATGCATCCAATACAACTTTTTTTTACTGCGACATCGTACACGATAATATCCCATGTCGGGACTTTGGAGCAGTACACTCCCTCGACACGGGGCATTCTTCGTCGGACTTTTTGGACCGTTTATAAGTCCGGACAGACCTTTTATAAGTCGGCATTTATTTTGGCGATGCCCGGACCCGAACCTGGGACCTTTCGCATAGTAGGCGGATGCCTAACCGACTGGGATCCCCAGCCCCTATCGTGAGTTGAATATCGTCGCACTAGAGCTACACGAGGGCTATTGTCAACGGGCTTCCTAATTTAGAACCACATTCAAATGATGAGCCGACACGTGAGTATGCATCCAATACAACTTTTTTTTACTGCGACATCGTACACGATAATATCCCATGTCGGGACTTTGGAGCAGTACACTCCCTCTGCACGGGGCATTCTTCGTCGGACTTTTTGGACCGTTTATAAGTCCGGACAGACCGTTCATAAGTCGGCATTTATTTTGACGATGGCCGGACTCGGAAAATGGGACCTTTCGCATGTAAAGGGAAGCGCCTTACCGAATGGGCTCCCCAACCCTCAAAAATAGTAGACGATAAGTCAGAGGACATACCTTTCAAACAAAACAAAAAAAAATCGAAAATCGGACTAACTGACGGAAATCAAGTCATCAACCTATTTTCATTTTTTAAATATAAAAATAGTAGGCAAACAACAAATAAATACACAAATAAGAAAACAAGACCATATTTCTTTCTGTCAATGATAATTTATTTACACACACGGTAAATTCACACCTCACCTGTAAGCTCAACTATTCATTTACTCTTACAAAATCATAGATATCATAGTTAAAGTATTATATTGGCAGATCACGTGACCTCCAATGCTGACGCCGGGACGCGCATGGAGGGCCAAATGGCCAGTGTTGCTGCCACTTTAAGGAGAAAAATACTACGAAAAAATACCATTTCATTCTAAAATTACAAAAAAAAAAATACTAGAAAAGGATTTAAAGTCACTAAAAGATTCCAAAATACAGCTAGTATTTTTACGATATTTTTTTTGTAATTTTAAAATGAAATGGTATTTTTTCGTAGTATTTTTCTCTTTAAAGTGGCAGCAACACTGGCCATTTGGCCGTCCATGCGCGTCCCGGCGTCAGCATTGGAGGTCACGTGATCTGCCAATATAATACTTTAACTATGATATATATGTACAAAATACATACAATACTTCTCAATCTGATCGTGCGCGCAAAACGCAGAGGTTTTCGGTCGCGGAAAGCGGTAAAAAGCACCGCGGTTTCCGGACCCATCCGCGTTTCCGCACGCACCTATACAATACTACACACTGGAAAACAGACTATTTCACAAACGAAAAGAATATTAAAAATACAATTTGGTTTGGTTGAGTTGACGCCACAACGAAGGCTATTGGCGCCTCAAATACAATTTAACAAAAATAAAAAGCTGTGTTTGACAAACCTATTTTGTGGAACCTCAGCTAACTGGAATTACCTGATCAATTTGAAATCCTGTTAACTCACTAAAGATTTATAGCAAAAGAACTCTGCCATGTGAAAATAGTTGTTTTATTTCTAAATACAAAATATAAGCCATTACTGAAACATTTATGTAGGACAAATTAAATCACAATACGAACGAACTTTAAAAAAAAAAGTAAAGTACTTGCTAAGAAAATAATTGTTAAAATTCCTAAATGGGTTTTAATGAGCTATATTATAAAAAAACTCAATACAACAAAAAGTTAGTAAATCATCTTATTTTAACCGCAGTTATAAATTCTTAATGTTGAATAGATTCTTAATATTGAATAAAACTTAAAACGAAATTTAAAAAAAAACACTTAAAAAACTTTAAGGATTCAGGTTTTTAAAGGGTTTTTTTTGGGTAAAAGGGTTTTTGAAAACTTATTCACTAAACACTAGTAGCTATTGATCTAGTTTAAAAAGGTTCAAACATAAAACTCACACAGTATACAACCACTCGTTTCCCTATATAAAATCCCCAAAAGGCCTGAAATTAAGAGTTTGCTAACATAAAAATAACAAAACTTCAAGCTATTTTTTTTATCATGCAAGGTCAGTGGCTAAGACCATTTCTCAATTTCTAAGGTATTTTTTAAAGTACTTTTTATGATTAAATTTTTTTTTATTAAATACATAAAAGATATGTAGTTTATGATTTTATTACCACTATCTTTATAATTTAAAAACAAAGGTTTGGTAGATTATATCTGAACTGAGTTGAAATATCATCGTACATACTAGAGCTACACGGAACTATTGGCGACATAATTTCGAATCAAGGTCAAGATTTAAAAAAATGCAAATAGTTGATATGGTTTGATTGAAATAAAGTTGCACTAGAGCACAAGGATAATTGACCACTAGATTGTTAATTTTGAACCGATCATCATACAACCAGACCCGTGTAGCTCAGAAAATCTAGTGCCCCTATTGAGAATAGAATAATTTAGACTTACACCTCAGAGAGGTAATATTTTTTTTTTAATTGCTGCTATGTGTCTTACTTAGCTAAACAATAATTTAAATAAATAATTAAAAACAATATAAATAATTAAACATACAGTTGGCAATAATACTAAAATTGAAATCACAATTTTATAATGGATATCACACAGAGCAAAAACTTCCTACAAATTCAAAGCACACAAATTGCATATTAAGATAACACACTATTTTTTTAACAATCATTCCTTTTATTGGCCCATAGACGGATAAATAGCGATAAAGAAATGATTTTTAAAAAACCTAATCGCTTTGTTATGTACATTCTTACAAAATAAGTACAATAGATCATTGATCCTGCATCCTGAGGAAGTCAACTATTAGACCTAGTCTAACTTCATAAGACAATTGAGGAGCTTAGTGGAAGAACGTGCTAAGTGACATTTTTGAAAAAATTTGACATTTTGGTGCCAATGAATATGTTATTCCCCCTTTTAAAAATAAGATATTCCCCTCTTTTCAGAAACTTTAATTAAGTATGTTTTTACCAATAGGGTACTTGACTGTATTGCTAAAATACCTTCCAATATTAAATTAATTATAGTTTGAACCCAAAAATAACATATATATTTTTTTGCCCAAAATAAATTCATAAAAATCATTTTAAAATGGCTTATTTTTCATCGGTACGTCACATGATCACAAACACGTTGATTTTGCTGATGTCACTAGTATATATAAACAAAAAGGTGTGATGTTTTTTTGCTTGCAATTAAACTGGATTTAATCTAATTTACTATTAAAATAAGAATTATATAGATAATGGAAGGAGGTTTTACAGAAGTGGATAGTTCAGATTTGCTTAAAGTAGATTCCAAAATGGTGTTCCAAAGCTTGTTTATAGTTACTAGTGACGTCATATACCACGTGACAGCCACAAAGCGTTTTTGACCATAATTTTTCGTCCTAATTTCATAAGAATATTTTAAGCAAATAATTTTTTTTAGTCAAATACCCTATTGTAAGGGCATTTTTTTAACGTATCTAAGTGCAAACGAGAAAAACTTTATAATGCTCATATTTTCGTTTTTACATTTATGTCACTTAACATGTTCTTCCGCTAAGCTCTTAACTTTGAGGAATTAGCAACAATAACAACAAAATAAGTTACAAAGACAAACTGTGCCTATTATATTATTTTTTTACTGTTCATGTAACTTATTAAAAAAAAAACTGAATGCGTTACAAGTGCCAAAAAATCTACAATTGATATAATAACAAAAAATAATCACCAATAACTTCAGGAAGTAAAAATATGGAGGGTCATTCATTTTCGCAACATTCAAAAGTTTCAAATGACATTTTCACTGATGTCTTTTACAGTGGCAAAATAGGCATAAATATTGAAAATGATACAAAAAAAAAATGACAAACACAAATACTGGACATTGTAAGAGTTTTGTAATCACGAAACTAATGAAATTTGGGAATTTTTTCTTTGGGCGCAAAAAGAAATGGTACTACGAAAAAAACTTCACCGAAAGCCAGTTTATTTGGTGTAACAAACCTAAGAAATGTATAATCACTAAGAGATATACTAACCTTTAAGGACATGCCCTTTTAAGTGCAGTCCTTATAATTTTAAATTTTGTTCATAATTTTAATTTTTTGACAAATTGCTTAGTATAATTTTTTTATACAGTTCTAACTATATAAAGGTATCAATAATAAATAAAATAAAAATTGAGTAATAAATATAGTTCATATGATCCTAATTTTGATCTGCTCTGACAAACTAGTAACAGCCATAATCAAAAGTACAAACCAACAGCTAACAAACAATAAAATGAAAGTTTTTCAAGTGAAAAAATGTTTTTAAATAAAAATAAGGAATTAAGTCTTCTAAACTGTTATCCAAACTTAAGCATTTTGGTTTAGTTACATCACACTAGAGCGTTGCAAGGTAGGGGCAATTGAAATAATGTTGTTGATCGACAATATTTGTATAATTTTCAACTACTATCAAGTGACCTGATTACAGTAACCCCTCGCTGTATCGCGCCTCGTTACATCGCGCATTCGGATATATCGCGCCTTGTATCACGTCTCCCAATTTTCCCACTGTTCTGTTTCAATGTGTACTTTCCTTAAAATAAATAATAAACTTCCGTTTTTTGAAATTTGCCAAGAAAACAGGTTTAACGAGAAAAATCCAAACAGCCTACTTTAGGTGGATTTTTTAATAGAAAATGAGTGAAATGTGTCCAGTATGCCTGTGCAATAATGTGTATAGTAATTAATAATAAGTCCTTTCTAAATTTTTGTTTCTTTTTTTAAGAGTACATAGTTATATTATTTAAAATGATTTATCTTTCAAATACATACTGTGCTTTAGTTTCAAAACTATTTTGATACCATAAATACATCAAAAGTATAATATTTATCAAGTCACTCGTTATATTGTTCATCGGTTATATCGCCGTTTTATGCTCCCGGGAAGCGCGATATAACGAGGGGTTGCTGTATTTGTGTTAATTGATTTTGAAGGAGTCGTATATGGTATGCGAAAAATCAAAATTTGGGCTAATGTTAAGTCATTGAAATAATTTATTAACTGTTAAAGCTATTTTTCCTACCAAGGTACATATATGTTTCCGCCTGATTTATGTAACCAGATAGTTAATATACTCAATAATTGTGAATAAAACTTCTTCTATAAAACCTTAAATGGCAGAGACTTGTAAATAATGTCTTAAGGGTCAAACACTGAACCGCAGCATACATTCGAAACCTATTATAAAACATCTGCGCATTTCTTAAGTGTATTTTTAATAGAAATTCTATTTTATACAAAAGATTGCACATAGAAAAATAAGTTAAAAGGTACAGAAAATACTTGTACTATTTACGAGGATTGAGAAGGTTAAGTACATAAGACTTTTTTTTTTTAGAAGTTGGTTATTCTCAAAATTAACAGTGCTAGCCATAGATTTATCATTATTATTTATAATAAACATTAAAAAATATGACTTTCTGAAATAAATTATCTTTCAAATAAACTTTTTTTATGTAATTTTTAAAAAATAAAGATAACAAGAAATACAATCATTCAAAAGAAGATATGTAACTGCGTACCATTCATGATGTATAAATTAATGTTTGAATTTAATAAATATGTGCACTTAAATTCATAATTATTTGAATATCCCTTAAAAATTTTCAAACAACCCGATTAAAACTTTTGAAATGAACTTACACAAATTAATGAATTATATTCAATTAGTAAAAATGATATTCATACAAATAAAAGAGAAAAAAATCATATTAAGATAACTAATTTTTAAAATACGTGTTTACATAAAACAAATTATATTAAACTTTTGGTAACTTGGAAATCCAGAAAAAATTAAAACTGTGTATAACAACATTATTTAAAACTTAAAGTCTTTAAAAGCACAAATTTATTAAAACTTCTCTATCATTCCCCCGTGAGCAACAAATCCATCTTATCAGGAGCCAAACCCCTCAACTCAACAATCTAGGACGACAACAACAAAATATCAGAGAATAAAACAGACAGAAATACGCTGCAAAAAAATGCATTTAACCCTTTGCGCAAATTGTGTAGAAAAATCCCTAAGCTGGTCAGAGTGGAAAAGCCCAAGGCACTAAGTTTCAGTAACCGTCATTGGGCTACGAGAATTGGTCCCTGCTCGTAAGTTGTCCTGTTAATCGGCGGCCAATCGTAGTCCCTGGAGAGGTCCTTTTCGATGCGCTTGTACTCGTTCTTGTCCTCTTTTTTGTTCTTTATCTTGCGGGTCAGCCAACGAAGCCAACGCGTGTTTGCGACCATCATCTGGATTCAATAAATTTGGGGGATTAGTTCTAATTTTTTTTAAATAACAATTGAAGAGCTAAGTGCAAAATAAGTTAAATCACTTTTTGGAAAAAACTGTGTTGGTTAGCTTCTTTTCATACATGCATTGTAGGAAGGGATCCACCAACATTTTGATTTGCACAAAAAAGTTAATTTTTTGTCAAAAGTCACTTTTTTTGTGCAAATCAAAATGTTGGTGGGTCCCTTCCTACAATACCTGTATGAAAAGCTAACCAACTCAATTTTTTCCAAAAAGTGATTTAACTTGTTTTGCACTTGGGCTCTTCAATTTTTAAGTACCAGTGTCTCTTTTCGGAAATTCACAGACTTCAGGTTTTGCAAATACATTTAAGGGGAAATTAAAGACATTCTAAGAGTCGTTTTATATTTTTAAAAAATCAAGGCTTTATTTATAATCAATATTACAAAAGGACATAAGAAACAGTTTTATAGTGCCAATCATAAACACAAAAAAAAACCACATGTATAGTTAAACGTATAGTTTCCTTGCACAGAAGCCACGACCATGGGCCGAGCTATAAAACGCGCGGAGCAATCAGATAAAGACAAAATAAAACGGATTAAATTTTCTCTTCATCTGATTGCTCCACCCGTTTTATAACTCCGCCCATGGTCGTGGCTTCTGTGCAAGGAAACTCTGAGTTTAACTATAGCATTTTCAAATCAAAAATAAACAAAGCATCAAAATAAAGGTCTTCTTAAATGCCTGGATTTAAACTAAGCATTAAGGAGGATTTTTAAACAGCCATTCACAGTGAATTTCATAGATGTAAAATAAACAAATTTGAGAGATAATGAAAGGAAGAATCCTTGTAATCTATCTAGTAAATTTTCTTTAAAGGGAACACGTAAGACTGAATTCTATATTTACAAAATGTTGTTGCTTCAAATACTTAAGAACAAAAAAAAAGTTAGATTTCAAAAAAGAATTTTTTTAAATGCATATTTCCTGTTAGCTATTGATAATACTATTAATTTAAGAGGGACTGTCAGTCCCATAGAGGTAATGCTTTAATGTTTTGAAATCACAACATTTGCAAAAGAATTGCATTGCCATTTTATCCCATTTTCACCAGGTATTTGAATCATCATAACATCAATTCAAAACAAAATCGAAAAGAAAATAACATCCGGTTATTTAATTATTAATTGGTAAAGTTTTAAAATAGTGTCGCCATCTGTTGCATATTTTTGGCATTTTAAAACGTCAAAAATATATAATTAAATAACTAGATAGCATTTTCGTTTCAAATTTGTTTCATTTCGATGTTATGTTGATTCCCATACCCGGGGAAAAAGGGCTAACTTGGCAAAGCAATACTTCTGCTGAATTTGTGATTCCAAAACTAATGCATTAGCTCTATGGGACTGAGAATCCCTCTTAACCTTCTGAGAGTCACAGACATATAATAAACTCATCGCCCGACTGTCAGGTTTCCCTAGTAAAATTCATAGTTTATAAAAGTATAAATTTTATTAAATTTTAAAGTATGGAGGAGTCATCGTTTATAATCATCTGCTACCAAAATAAAATGCAAAACAATTTAAAGAAATTAAATTTTTAGTTAAAATTTTGGTCTCATGCAGTGAAAACAAGATTTATACTTTCTACCAAATTGCTAAGCTCTCACAGGATTTTTTAAAATTAAAAAAACTTTTTGTATTATGTTAGGTTTTAACAAAATAAATAATTATAATCAATATTACAAAAGGACATAAGAAACAGTTTTATAGTGCCAATCATAAACACATAAAAAAACATGTATAGTTAAACTTATAGTTTCCTTGCACAGAAGCCACGACCATGGGCGGAGCTATAAAACGGGCGGAGCAATCAGAGCAATCTGAGTGGGACGTACATAAATTACATCACACTCAGAGGGGGGAGGGAGGGGTATGCGCCAACGTGACGGATCGTGACATGGAGGGGGGTAGGGGTAATCGCTTGCGTCACGTAACGATTCGAACATTTCTAAATTTGCAAGGAAAATCTGTTTTATATTTAAAATAGTGTTTTTGAGAAAAAAAAATTGAAATCTTTTTTTTATAATCAGACCCCCTTTTTAGAAGACATTAGCGAATGGCTAGTCAGACCTTGGACAAATACAATGGTACTTGGTAAAATAACAATCAGAAACGAAGGGAAATATTAAAATTAACTTTTTCTTTAAGGGGGGGGGGGGGGGGGTGCACGTAATTTTAGAGGAAGGGGTTCGATCAAACGTGACGCAGCGTGACATAGGGGGAGGGAGGGGTTAAAAAAAAGTCTAAATTTTGCATGACGTAATTTATGTATGTCCCCATTTCATATAGAGTTTCACTTACCTCGAAAGCCAGTGCTAAGAAAAAGTTGCACAAAACACCTAGCAACAGTGTGACGCGGAACATGAATCTGTGATTCGGCTGCCAGGTCACAATCTAAAGAGATGCAGTCTCGTTAACAATCAGAGTCAAAGTATATTGTCGCTCGTCGGACAACAAAAAACAATAAAACTATTATAATCTTTAAAAAATATCAAAAAGTAAGGTCTTCTTAAATGCTTAGATTAAAAAGTAGGTAGTAAAAGTGGGGCTCAATAATAATTTTAAACAAGTAGGTTTGTAACAGAATCTGTCACTTAACCCGCTTCCACACAACAGTTGTGTTTAACAGGTAAAAAGGCGACAAACACAGCATTGATATTCTATATTAAACATTTACATGCTAAATTTGGCTGGTTTCATTTATTTTATTTCGAAAATTCAATAATTATTACTTACCATTTGCAAACATTAATTTATATTCCAAAGAATAAATATGTATTATTCCTCACTTTTAAATAGAATGAAAATATTTCATATCAACATACAAAGAATCTCGTAGTGAAATATATTTGACGTCATTTCAAACGGATCGATGTCGCAAAAATAAAGTTATTTTAATTTATTATCTAAAAGAATTAAAGTTTCTCAAACGATTGTTGCTAATGGCAATGGTGATTTAATTCTAATAAAAATGGCTTCCTATATGTTTTTTAAATGAGCATTCAATTTTGCAGTTTTTAAAATAATTGAAGTACTTAGACTTCGAATTCTTTTCTGAAATTTTCAATGTATTCTAATTTCGATGCGCTGAATTTTTTGACGTATCACACTTGTCCATAGTATTTGTAGTTTGGGCTATGCAAGTTTGTGACGGACAGACAGGCGGACTGAACGATTATGATACCTTTCACTTTTTACGTTATAAACGTAATGTGGAAGCTAAAAAAAAAGCAATAGTTGATACTTACAGCCATAAAAATAGCCACTTCTTTGAAAGGGTTGAAAAGCAGGAAAGTGTTGGCGAATACGGCAAGGAGCAACACCACAAGGAGGAAATCTGTAAACAAATTGCATAAATTGTAAAACAAATTGTATAAATTGTAAAACAAATTATAGAAATTGTAAAACAAACTGTAAACAATTTTATCTGAAAAAAAAAAACAATCCTTACCAAACAAAGAAAAAAAATTGGCCCAAAAATTGAGCTTTTATTTTTATAGTAAGAAATCTTGATTGTTGTTGTTGTTCTTATCCTCCACCTGTCTGACGGAGTCAGACAAGATCCAATAAATTGTTGACCCCCAAAAAGTCAATGACAAGAAGTGGAGAAGCGTATAAGTCCTCCTTGGAAAGACCCAAGCAGTCCAGGATATGTTCGGCAGAGGCCTGCTGAGCCCCACATTTGGAGCAGATAGCGAAAGTTTTTCTACCCTCAAAATACGAGAGACTCTTCGTGTGTCCACTTTCCAGTCTAGAAATTGCCGTTCGAGACGCTCTATCACCAAAAGAAACAAGTGAAGAGCCCGGCTCCTTGGCCGCATACCAGTGGTGAGAGGGAGGGATCTTTCACTTTTTTGAAAGATTACATTTGATAGATTACATTGAAGAAATCTTGATAGAAATGTCCATTGTATAATTTACAATGACATTTTTTAAAAAAGAATTTTTAGTTAAATTGTTACCAAGCTCCTCAGGCCTTTGAATTTATAAAATATGTATTGAAACCATTTTAGAGGTCAGTCCCATAGAGCTAATGCTTTAGTTTTGGAATCACAACTTCCTCAGAAGTATTGCTTTGCCACGTTAGCCCTTTTCTCCCAGGTATGGGAATCAACATAACATCGAAATGAAACAAATTTTGAAACGAAAATGTTATCTAGTTATTTAATTATATATTTTAGAAATTGTAAAATTCCCCAAATGCCCAGCAGATGGCGACACTAATTTAAAACTTTATCAATTAATAACTAAATAACCGGATGTTATTTTCTTTTCAATTTTGTTTTAAATTGATGTTATGATGATTCCCATACCTGGTGTAAATGGGATAACATGGCAAAACAATTCTTTTGCAAAAGTTGTGATTTCACAACTAATGCATTAGCTCTATGGGACTGACAGTCCCTCTTAAATTTTTAGATTTCTCCACATTAAGCACTCAACACATGTAAAATAAAAGTTGTAAAGTTTTAATTTATAAACAAGTTTTCGATAACATCCAACACAATTTATAAGCAAATTAATTGAAGTATAAACTCAGATTCAGTAAATCAGAATAAAATTAAAAAAATTTAATTAAAAATATAATTTCTTAATTTTTTTAAAAAAATTATGTATCTTATTATAAATTACTCCTCCACTACTTTGAATTAAAAAATTTATATTATACATTTATAATTTAAAAAAAAAATATGTGTGTTGCTGCTAAATCTAACAGTTAGGTTACATGTATATAAGCTATATCCCTCAGAAGGGGATAGGATTAAATTAACATTTAATTTTAAAAAATCTTTAAGAGCATATAGAGCGAATTTTAAAAAAGTTCACCACTTAAGTATACTTCTTAATGAAATAAATTAACTTACTGTTAGTAAAGAAGTGCTTGCGATAAGGCGGTCCATCCGAAACAAGCAAAGCAATGGAAACATATTGATAGGATGAAACAAGGAAGACAACAGCATTGTCCCAGTTCGGGTACACATCATCATCGGTCTCATGGACAGGTTGAAACCTTCAAAAGATTTAAATACATAAGTCTGCGAATTTATGAATATAACTCATTGAGCTAGAAGAAACGTGGAGTGAGGTGTGTGATTCACTGAACAGGGCAGCAAACGAGCCGGTTCAATAATGAAACGCGGAGGAATACACGGCACTGCAGCAGAAACGAACCGGGCCGAAAACATAGAAACTTGCCTATTTCGCTATTGGGTTCGTCTTCGTTGGTTCTTAGTGAGTGATCCACATGGTTATTTCTTTAAAAAGTTGGAATTTAAAGTTAAAGAAAGTTAATAATTTCTTTCGAACTAAAAATTTTCAAATACATTTAGGAGCTCAAGTCAATATGATAGAGGGGTCTCATACAAGCATTGCATACAAGTGTAGGGAAAATAGTCCTTTTCTGCCCTGTTCGATCAAAAGGGTGCGAGTGGGTTTTCGGCTCGCTGACACCTCACTCCAGTTAGTTTCCCTTCTAGCTCAATGATATAACTTTAAAAATTTTAAGAATATAAGTATACAAATGAGTGCAGAAAAAAAAACCTTCATCGATTGGGAATCTGTCCCTATTGAGGTCTGTTTGGCGAGTAGTGGCGATCGGAAACCAGTTTCTCCTTTGGTTCCTCCACTGTTCAAGCGTCAGACTAGTGCCTAGCATGAATCTCGATCCTAGAGATAGTAAACCAGTGCGCCGCTTGATAAGAACCGTGTCAAAACTGGTTTCTTTACACCAGTTTAGGCGATGACTCGCTATCTTCGCCAAGCAGACCTGATGAAGACGAAATCCCATTCGATGAAGGGGTTCTTCCCCTGTACTCATTAAATTTCAAGAATCTGCTTTTTTGAGTTTCGTTCTAGAGTCAAACAAAATCTTGCTTACTAAAAAAAAAATGTGTGATATATTGTACAAATCTTTATAAAGTTATATTAACCACACAAATCTCTATAATATTCTAATATTCAGTTCTTTCTTTATAACTCTCAGTTTATGTCTTGCCGATCCATCGATCAGTTCCCACGTTTCAATACTGGCGTCAATACATTCTTTCCCACAGAAATTGCAGACGCAGCAGATTGTTTCGAATTCTGATCCACTCTTCTCATGACCATTAAAAATAGTCACTTTTCAATTAGACATCAAGATGTAAAGTTTTGTGCTTTTTGGCGAGCCGAGCTACGGCTCCGGCCCCTGTCCTTTACAAACCGTAAAATAGGCTTTCTTTACAATAAACAACTCTTTTGACGTCCAATATTCCTTCATTTCTAGATAAACTAAATAAGAATTATACTCTGATGTGAAGTAGATGTTATTCTAACACGCACGCACACATATATATATATAATTAAAAAATATATATATACTTGAAAGCCTGAACTTTAATCTATTTTCAGACTTGTCAACTGTGGTTTTAGTGTGACGTTATTTCAACTAAACTGGCAACTCTCAAGATTTCATTCGGTAATAACTGTTTTCCGGGTGCCAAGAGAAAGATTTAAGTTTCCTGCTTCGATAATCCGGCAATTGGTACACGACACAGATATTCAGAAAGTAGTTCAAACTCTGGTATTGCTGGTTTAAATCCGGATAGTTGGCTATAATAAAATAAAGGGAGAAAAAGGCCAAACTCCAGCCGTTAAGACTGTCAGTGTTTGGCGTTTACATTTCCCAAACACTGACAGTCTTAACGATAGGAATTTAGCGCACAACTCTTCCATGAATCCAATCTTCATATAAACTCAGGTCGGCAATCGGCAATTTAGCTTACACATTTGAAGAATATATGAAAGCTTTTTTTCAAAGTAACTTGTTTGGGGTTGAACAAAATCTTGCTTAATTTTTGCAAGTTTTTTTATATGCACTTCAAGGCCTGTACTTCAACCTATATTTCAGCATAATTTCCATCCATTTTCAATCAGAAGACATATTGAATGGCCATTTTTTGCGTACCCTTGTCGGAAATAGACAACTATTGCAAATTTGAAACTTTAAACAACACCAAAAAATGATCATTTCAAGCATTAGGGTAATTAAAATTACTGTACTCATGTAGACATTGGAACATTACTTGTGGTATATTACTGTAACTCATGCATATTCTCATATAATCCTCATTACTATTTATTACTCAAGCCAATTAGAATTATATTCTAACAATTTTGTATTGTTTCATAACTTCTGAAAAAAGAACGATGAGCCAGTTACAATAAAAATTAAATAAATTGGGAAATCACTTTAAAAAAAATCATAAAATGAAACTAGGACATTGGGGAAAAAAATGTTTAAAAGGCTGGCATCATCATGTTTCTGATCATAATTTAAAAAAAAAAAAATAGGGCTGGCATCTATTGGAATTAATAAAAAATATTTTCTAATAGAAAAAGTTTGAAGAATCGAATGATGTGCTTTTTGATATCAGAAATGGCTATAGACGATCAGAAAAAAAAAATTCTAAAATGATGGTGCCAAAATGTCATTGGGACTGAAAGAGTTAAAACAGATATTACTTACCACTTCTGGCTTTGCAGGAAGATGATGGCAGCAATCTGAGTCAAAGCCACAAAAAGAACTTGGCCAAACAGAGAGACCACATTGGACACACTGATGAGGCTGCAACGCGGACGCCGGGGAACCAACTTGGTGTAGGCTTTGGTGTAACCCACTGGAAAATATTAAGAATTTGAATACATTAGTTAACACAGTGAACATTATTAATTATTGATAATCTTGTATTATTAGTATTCAAATACATTAGTTAATACAGCGAGATCAAAAATTTATTAAAATGACAAATACGAACAGAAAACTTATTATTGGAGAACAAAACTAATATTGTTTGCGACAAGATTAGAGTTCAAGAAGATAAAGGATGTTTACTTTATTCCAAGAGGAAAACGCCCCAAAAATTCTAGGTTTTCCTACAATGATTTTCATCATTTTCCAAGGCATTTTTTTTAAAAAATTGCCTTGTTTCAGATTTTTTAAGTTTAGTGGATACACATGGACAGGGCCGTGTGGTGTATCACGACGTGACAAATTTATATAATTACATAATACTATGCTACTAAATGATGGGATCATCTTCATCAGAAGTCTATGTATGTGAACATGTTTAGCTGTTCATTTGGTGTATTACTAACAAGTTTTGGTCGTTGGCAGTTCCATTAAGGCTGAATATTTAGGCGCCTGGTTTTTCAAATATATATATATATATATGCTCGAGTTTAGTGGATACACATGGACAGGGCCTTGTGGTGCTATGATACAGAGCAAATTTGTTATGGTGGTAGTTTTAAGTATGTTTAGTTTAAGTTTAATTTGAATTATTGTCGCACTAGAGCTACACAAGGGCTATTGGCGACGGGCGTCGTATTTTAGAACCACAGTCAAGTGACGAGCTGACACCTGAATAGGCACCCAACGCAACCGTTAAGGGTGACATCGTACAAGTTTTGGGTATGAGAATATTATCTAATTGAAAATTACATTCTAATTTATGTGGTTTCTGAAAATTGCGTCACTGATACAAAAATGCTTGTATGACCAGACGTCGCTGGTTTGACACAAGTTAAAATGAAGCGATGAAATGGCAGCAAAAAATATGATATAGTGGCCAACTAGCACACGATTACGGGAAATCATACACAACATTATTCCTTAGAGGGCCCCGAAAATGTATGCCTGCAGTTAGAATATTTTAGATCAGGCCCAATTAGAATAGCATTATCGGAGTAAAGAATGATAAGGCACTGTAAATAGAAAGCAGTGTTTAAGCTGCGATCGCTTTTTTCGCGAAATGCGAAAATAAATCGCATTTTGCGAAAATATTGACATCCACTTTCGCTAAAATGCGAAAATAAACAGAGGGGAGGAACGGATCCGATCGTTCCTTTTATGGACACGTTCATTTGGATCCGTTCATTCCAAACAGACACATCATTATTGCCGCCGTTTTAAACTTGTGTTCGGTGGATCCGATCGTTCCTTTTATAGACACGTTCATTTGGATCCGTTCATTCCGGACCTACCCATCATTATTTACACCGTTTTGAACTTGTCTATTCATTTGGATCCGTTCATTCCAAACAGACACATAATTATTGCCGCCGTTTTAAACTTGTGTTCGGTGGATCCGATCGTTCCTTTTATAGACACGTTCATTTGGATCCGTTCATTCCGGACCTACCCATCATTATTTACACCGTTTTGAACTTGTCTATTCATTTGGATCAGTTCATTTCATTCTGGGGGGACTGTTGAACTTCTATACTGTCGCACGTGTTTTGGCGTTGTCTTTCTTTTTCGGTAATTTTTTTCGTAATAAATTATTTTAAAATGTGTTTAACTTGTTTTTCCGAAAATGCTAAAATCATTTAAAAAAAGCTAAAATTAAATTTTTGATTTTAGCTAAAATGCTAAAAAATTTCAAAACCCAGCTTAAACACTGATAGAAAGATACTTTAAACACACAGTAGTGCAAACTCACGAAAGACAATATATAAGTATCTAAAACAAAATATTATATCCTAAAAAAATATATGATGATTATTACCACATGATTATACATGGTTGATAGATATGCACATGGTTCCATGTCACTTGAAGAAGAGTGAAAAAGGCTTGTGCTACGATTGTGTCTACAAATCCAAAAATTTCACAAATCGGTATACTTACTTGAAATGGCGAAAAAAGTAATGAGCCCCATGTCAATATACAGAAACATCTGGTCAGTTAAATTAGTACCCACCTAAAAAAATCACAAGCAGACAAGTTTGACAAGATTAGCATTGGAAATATGGATTCAATATAATTGATAAGTGCAATAAACTGATTTTTTAAGTCAAATACGACTGCTTGTATTTAGTAAAACAAAACTAAATTTTGCATACAAATAAATTTTGCATTTTACTAATCTAATCCTTTAATTAATTCATACCCTTACTAAACAGTTCCTATGCTGATATTCTTTATAAATTATAAACATCTATTTCAAGTAATTTTGTATCCAGACATGTTTTGAAAGTTATTGCCAAAATTAGCTTTAAACATTTGATGACGGTCGCGTCAATTTAGTGAAAGTTTATATTGTAAGCAGTAAAAATACAAGCCCTGTCAGTTTCTTGTGATTAAATAATCCATTCTAACTTTATAAACCTCTGAAACCCACTTGACCCTATTGGTATAGGTATTTTTGGAAACATTGTTTATAACAGAAGGTAGTATCAAGAAAAATTATGAACTAAATTTGTGAACAGGGTTCATACTCCATCTATGATAGTGAAATTCAGGAGTTTCTAAGGAGTTTTTCAGGAGTGCAGCAATGTAAATTCAGGAGGTAACGCGGAATGAAATTGAATATGTTTATTATCATATTAGTCTAGTGACTTCACTGCACTTCAAATGATGAAACACAAAAAGAAAAAAAATCTTTGTTACAGAGTTGTGTGGTGCGAGACATTAACTAGTATCACAATGTCCGAACTTTATTTTTATACCGTGCCTGTATAGTAGACCGAATAATGTAGGGAGAAAAACGGCAGAGATAGGAGAATAACGATTAGCGTCATTTTTTTCAGGAGACGGGGAAAAATATCAGGAGTTGAAACACAAATTTCAGGAGTTATAAGGGCCCTTAGGAGAAAAAAATTGAAATTAAGGAGTTTCTCAGGAATTTCAGGAGGCGTACGAACCCTGTGTGAAGCTATTATTCACTAGCTAAATTATTCACAGGGTTTCTGCCAAAATGAAATGTCCCCAATTCATGACTTAAATAAACAATTATCATGACTCCAGAAATCGGACCAAAAATAAGAAAAATTTCAATTTGAGCCATTATGAAATTAATATGCAATGCATTATCTTCTAAAATATACTTTTATATCAAATGAACAAATTATTTCTTTGCATAGCTAAACCAAGTGTAGGAAAATAAGAATCTGAACTAAAAACAAAAACAGTAAACATAACTACTCAACTTTTGTTTAGCAGTATAATTTAAAACAGCGATTTTTTTTTTTATGAATCACGATGTGACAAATTTATATAATTACATAATACTATGCTACTAAATGATGGGATCATCTTCATCAGATGTCTATGTATGTGAACATGTTTAGCTGTTCATTTGGTGTATTTGTATTACTAACAAGTTTTGGTCGTTGGCAGTTCCATTAAGGCTAAATATTTAGTTTTCAAATATATATATGTCAAGACGCCCTTGTCTAACTGCTATTGTAACTGTATAACCTATTAACTGTAACCCTTTTATCCACCCACGATAGCAGCGCCACTTGCTTTATATAATCTACGCTAAACTTTGGCGCGCTCTCTTTTACTGCTGAATCCTTTACCTGTGCTTCACGGCGAAAACGCCGGTGGAAAGCTAACGAGGCTTAACAGTCTCAATTTAACCTTTTTTTTTACTCCGCCATGCACTTTTCTTGAATAAAACTCACCATCAAGAGGAAGAATTGTGATGTTTATTGAGAACTCCCCTAGACGCCGACAGAACATATATATGCTCGACTGCCTCTTTGGAATTGAAATCCCCAACTTATGGTTGAAACGAAATGTTTCTAAATTCATACAAATATACCGCTTTTTCATGACTTTTGGTCGTTTTTAGCTCAAATTCATGACTTTTCATGGCCAAATTTACCTACTGTCGAAATTGATAACTATTCATATGTGCGGAAACCCTGTATTGAAATTCTTAAACTTAAAAACATTATGTTGATTAATCAATATATTTTTTACCATCATTTTTAGTAACTAAAATGATGCAGGGAATAATTAAACAAACATCTTAGTCAAATGAAAACCACTATCAAATGAATCTTAAAAGAATCAGCAATATAAACTTAATTTTAGTTTAAATACCATTCGTAAATAAAATATTTTTAAGATCTTAATGCTTTTTTTGCTTAAAAAGTCATAAAATAAAAATACTTACTCGTACCAACCATACCTCAGTGAGTAAACTCAACAATTTAATAACCCACTACCCCCTTTGAAAGAAGATAGGACTAACATTCCAAATGCCTATACAAGCAAAAGCATTACTTTCTTTTCTTAATTAAAAATGGCAACACAAAAAACTTTCTTCAAAAAAAAGGGGGGGGGGAATCTGTCCATGTTATAAAACAATAAAATTTAATAGAATAAATTTTTTTTCCCAGATTGATTTTTTAAAATTAACTTGATTTTGTTTCAATAAAAATTAAACTAGAATGTCAATAAAAAATATTTTAAAACAATAAATACTCTATGGAGATAACAGGTTAGAAATGACAATGAGGAACATAATTAAATAGCGAAGTTACTTTCTTTTCTTAAAAAGGGCCCAAAACAAAAAAACTCGTGTTAAGACAAAAAAAATTCCAATGGTGTTAGAAAATAATACAGTAATAAGGATCATAAGTAAATAGCAAAGTTAGAATTTCAACCAAAGCTAACTATGCACAGATTTTTCTTTCAAAGTATATGCGTACACTAACCACCTTTCTTCTTCTAAGTGCAATCAACACAAGTTTAATTGCGTTGAGGAACTTATGCAGGGTGGTAACAAAATCCTGAAAAAAAGTTCCCTGATTTCACAATTACTTTTTAGTTAAGTTTAGTTTGAATTATTGTCATACTAGAGCTACACAAGAGCTATTGGCAACGGACGTTGTAATTTAGAACCACAGTCAAGTGACGAGCTGTCACCTGAGTAGGCACCCAACACAACCGTTAAGGGCGACATCATACACAGCGTTGAGACTTTGGAGCATATTTGACGTTTGATAATAATTGACAGTTTTTTGCTTCTGCGTGATAAGTAGATAGTTGAGTTTACTTTTGTAGCTCCGGTTCAGGCCAATCGGACCAACCAGAATACTTTCTTTTGATCAAGAAGTGTCCGCTAGTATAGTGATCGCAAGAACCTAAACCTGCTGTTTAAATATTCCGAAATGGAAAAAAATTCCCTGATATTTTGCTAAATTTGAAAAATTCCCTCATTTCCAGGTTCTGTTACCACCCTGTTATAGCACATTTCATTTCTCGCAGCCAAATAAAACAGCCTTTGAAGTTGCCTTTAGGTAAAATTTAAATACTACAAATATTTGTCAAAACAGGCACACTCGAATGCCTCATAAATAGATTACAAATCACGATTTGATTGAATTGCTATGCATGAGCGAATGTCACAATGATCTAGTTGCAAAATCTGATTCCAAATATCAATACCAAAAGCATAATTCCAGACCCACAGACTAAAGCCCTGGTTTGTAAGAACACGAAATCAGCTGCCGAGTTGTGCCTCTGAATTGCCTGCTTTCTTAATGGCCCCTAGTTGTCCCACGACGGCTGCATCAAAAGTAACGTTGATCTTGGCGTTCATAAAACTAGAAGTGCTCATAGTCTGATTAGAGCATCGAAAATGTGTTAACCCTCTGAGGGATACAGACGTATAAACCCGTCACCTGGCTGTCAGGTTTTCCAGCAACACACATAATTTTTAAAAAATTATAAATTTAATAATTTTATTAAATTTTAAAATTTAAAGCATGAAAGAGCCATTAATAACCATCTACAACAGAAATATAATATTTAAAAAATTTAAGAAATTAAATTTCAATTAAAAATTTTAATTTAAATATCCTGCAGTGAAAACAAGTTTACACTTCAGCCAATTTGCTTGTCCCTCGGAGGGTTAAATAGCTGATGTATTTACCTATTTAAAAGAGATAAGTGTCTTTCCCTCCTTATGCACCAGATGAGGGTACATTGCCAGACATGAACTCAATCAGAAAATACAAGGGAAATAAAATGCTGATACCAAACAGCAGTGCACTTTCTAGCGCTGCGATGTGCGTCTTCAGCCCATACAAACCAGGGCTTTAGGTGTCAATTATATTGGTTAAATAAACGGTTTTAGCAAGAGGTGTAAAGAACAACTATCTTCTGTGACCGCATTTTCCATACAAAGTTTTGCAATGAAAGATAATTAAATAAGACTATTAATTTCAGATCAATCAAGAATTTCAACACAAGAGAAGAAGCCCCTGTACAAGAGAGGTTCCCCCCCCCCCCCATGGCTCCCAGCAGAATTCAAAACCCACAGATTAGGTGTCTATTACTTTGGTCACATAAACAATGGTTATTGGTAAGAGCTTTGGTAAAAAAGGACGACTATCTTCCGATTTGGCCACATTATCAGTACAAAGGTTTAGATAATTCAAGAAGACACTAATTTAATTTCAGATAATTCAAGAATGCAAGAAGCAGACCCTGTGCAAGAGAGGTCCCCCCCCATGGCTCCAGAAGAGGGCCTACGCCTTGAGGGGCAGAGGCGAGATGGTATCGCAGGATTTGGCCAGTGTCTCTTTTGGACGACTGTTTCTAGCCCACGGCACGGAGAGCCACCTGCACCGCCACCCACCGGTCGTGGACCGCTTGCCACCGGCCTAGTACGACAGAACCAGAATAACAAGTCGAAACTACTGTAAAATACATCTTTTTTAGGGAGACGTAGCATTTGGAGAGACGTAATTTTGGCATAAAAAAAAAGACCGGCGATGGGTTACATACCAAATTCATTGAATTTTTACCTTTGAATTTTTGCTTGTGAAATCACTGATCTTCTAGTTTACCAAAATTACAGCTTTCCAAAATTATTTCCTGTAGTTTCATCTTGTTCCATAGCTTGTTTCAATTGTCTAGACCGGTGGCAAGCAATCTACAATCAGTGTTTTATATCAAATTTGTGAAATCAGCTATCCTATTTTTTTGCCAAAAATTATGTCTCGTCAAACTTGGTGCTTTTTACAGTACTTTCTACTTCTTCCGGGGTTCTTTTTCTACGGTGTCTACTTTACACCGGCCTACATGCAACAGTAGAAAAAGAACCCCGGAAGAAGTAGAAAGTACTGTAAAAAGCACCAAGTTTGACGAGACATAATTTTTGGCAAAAAAATAGGATAGCTGATTTCACAAATTTGATATAAAACACTGATTGTAGATTGTTTGCCACCGGTCCAGACAACTGAAACAAGCTATGGAACAAGATGAAACTACAGGAAATAATTTTGGAAAGCTGTAATTTTGGTAAACTAGAAGATATCAGTGATTTCGCAAGCAAAAATTCCATGAATTTGATCCCATCGGTTGTGGACCGCTTGCCACCACCCTTATTCAACCAGAAAACAGTCAAGACTGCTGGAAATACACCTATTTTGGAGAGACGTAATATTGTCAAATAATAGGATATCAGAGATTTCTTAGACCAAATTATATGAATTTGATGCATAACCCACCAGTCCTGGACCGTTTGCAACGGGCCTAATTTAACCGAACCACAAAACAAGCCGAAACTACCATAAATACCAAACATTTCGAAGATAGGCAAGTTTCCCAAAAATGAAGATATCAGGGATTTCACAAGACGAAAATTTCACGAATTTGATAAATAACCACTTGCCACCGGCCTACTTCAAACCAAACCAGAAAACGGTGGCGGCCCGGAGTCAAAAATGTTGGTGCAGCCAAAACTAAAGCATGATTAATGTAGAACGAGAAATATTATAACTTTCGAATATACATAAACTTAAATGCTACATTAATTTAAAGTGCTATGATCCATGGGGACTAATTTGACCAGTACTTATTGCTTAAAGTCCACTTGTAAGGTTTATAAATATCTAAACAACTTAAGGTACAAGCACTATGGATATCCTACATTATGGACCAATGCAGCAGTTTATTGAAGGTGTAAAGAATACAGTTTAACCTTCAAATCTAAATTAAATTTTCATGCAACAGGGCTGGAACAATTAATTTGCAGGAAAAAGTTCTAGAAATATAGTAATCTCCAGGCAAAAAGTCCCGATTCCTCAAAAACGAGAAAGTTCAAAATTTGCAACTAAATTCAAAAGTGCTTCGTATAAAATTGAACGAGTTTATTTTCAACTGTGAGTTTCAAAACTAACAAACTAAAATTTATCTGTAAAGGTACATCTGTTTTGTCCTTGAAATACTCAATCTTTAAAATAATCTTACGGGTTGTAATTTATTGAGTATTTGAAAAAAAATATTGAATCACTTTGCCATATTTACTAGTTGATCTGCCAAAGCACTGACAACTTAATTTTACAAATGCATTTTATCAAATTCATTAAACCCAACCAAATGCAAAAAATCTTTCAATTCAATGATAAATGTTTTGCCTATTCAAGCCATTGAGCTAGAAGGGAAACTGGAGTGAGGTGTCAGCGAGCCGAAAACCCACTCACACCCTTGAGCGAACCGGGCAGAAAAGGACTATTTTCCCTACACTTGTATGCAATGCTTGTATGAGACCCCTCTATCATATTGACTTGGGCTCCTAAATGTATTTTAACATTTTTAGTTCGAAAGAAATTAACTTTCTTTAACTTTAAATTCCAACTTTTTTAAGAAATAACCATGTGGATCCCTAACTAAGAACCAGCGAAGACGAACCCAATAGCGAAATAGGCAAGTTTCTAGGTTTTTTGCCCTGTTCGTTTCTTCTGCAGTGCTGTGTATTCCTCCGTGTTTCGTTATTGAACCAGCTCGTTTGCTGCCCTGTTCAGTGAATCACACACCTCACTCCACGTTTCTTCTAGCTCAATGATTCAAGCATGTAAATTTTCCTGTTTCAGTGTCTACTTACCGTGTATAGGATCAAAACAGATATGAACTGGGTGAGACTGTACAAAGCAATAAATCGGAAGGTGGCATACGATGTAAATAAGGCACATCTGCCTTCCCTGGGAAAAAAAATATTAAGATAAGAAACACTATAATTTTTAAAAATACACAATTTAAAAGCAATACTTCAACAAATCAAAATTACTGAATGAAGCCATAACTAACTACCCTTCTAAAAGACAACTTCAAAAATCAATGCCAAAGGTAGGATTCAAACCAAAAGGGTTTTTTTAAGGGCCAGAACTGCAATTATTTGACTACATTCAAGCTTAATCTTGGAAGACTAAATTTTACTTCTAATGCCATCATATTTGAAGAGTACAGGAGAAAAACCGCTTAATTACGTTGAAAACTTTCTTAATCGGGCATCTTTGGCGATGATAGCGATTAATCGCCTAAACTGGTGTAAGGAAACCAGTTTCTCAATTTTGTTGTGCATCTTCTCTCACTCCAACCCTGAAATTCAGTTCCGCGTTTTATTCAAAAGATTGTGTTCATCATCATGTTAAGCTTAAGAATTTTTCTAAAACTATTAAGAGAAATTTTAAGATTCACGAATTAATTGAAAAGTCCTAAACCACGACTTTCTACCTACCAACTTTCTAACCAAGGAGACGGCCTTGGATTAACGCGATGCACGACTCCGACGCTTGGACCAAGCGAAGAAGAAAGAGAAAAACCGGTTTCCTGTCGCCAATGTCCGCCAAGCAGATACAATTACGGTAATACTCCTAATAAATTAAGCGGTTCTTCCCCTGTACTCTTCATTTGTCTAATATACATTGCCAAGCGCTTTAATACCATAAAACAATTTTTTTTATTGAATTAGGTAAAAGCATTAGAAAAAATAATTTTACTATTAATTTATTTTCTTAGATGAACCACTTAAGATTAGTCAGAGAAGCGCATCGTAAAAGTTAGTTCTGAATAATATTCAATAGACTTCTTACCTGATAACTATAGGAACACACTCGATATTCGGAATATTAGAAGTGAAGGGAGCTGCTACTGAGGCTTCAGTGTCGGAGAGCGAAATACCAACATCAGCTGCTTTTAAAGCCTGTGAAGAAACCATAATTTTGCTCCAAATTTTTTTGTCACTCAAACCTTACGCATTGCACTTTTTAAAAATATACGTTAAGGGGGAACGAGTGCGCTGGACCACGGGTCTCCAAACTCAAGTGCCTCAGTGTTAATCCAATGGCGAAAAAACTATTTTCTCTGCCACATTTCCGGCTGTATTGAATATTTTTACAAAGGTTTTTTTTTTAAATAATAAATGTAGCTGACTTACAGATCCCGACCTTCCCACTTTTTGAAATTGCTTCGAATATTTTGTGTAAAATTATTTATTGAAAGTTTAAAAAAATATTCGAATCAATTTCAAAAAGTGGGAAGGTCAGGACCTGTAAGTCAGCTGCATTTATCACATAAAAAAATCCGCTTGTAAAAACATTCAATACAGCCGGAGAAGTGTGTCAGAGAAAATAATTTTTTCGCCATTGGATTAATACTGATGCACTTTGCTTTGGAGACGCCCGGTCCAGCGCGCCCATTCCCCCTTAAATGTTACTTTAACTTATAAAATCTAAGTTGACAAAATATATTTTTTTTTGTTTGATACAATTCTAAAAACACTTTTTTATAAAATTTTGAAATTAGTTTTATAATTTTCTAAATTTATATTTCGTAACAACTATTGAACTTTTTTTCATACAAAGCAAAATTATTCACTTTTCCTTAATAAACTATTAGATTATTATTTTTATCTTTTAAAAAGTAATTTTTAGTATTTTTTAAATTTAATTGCATTACAATATTTTCAAATTTTATGTTACAAAAGATTTTAAAGTAATTTTTGAAACAGTTTATTACAATTTTTTTTAAAAAAATTACATAACTTACACCACAATCATTAGCACCATCTCCGCACATCCCGGCAACATACCTAAAAAAAAATAATTATAACATTAAATTCGAAAAAATTACAATTTAACCCTCCGAATGATAAGCTTTTGACCAAAGAGTAAACTTATATTTACTCCATTAAATTTAAGACTTCACAATTATTTTTTAAAAATTTATGTAGATTTTTTGATAGGAAAAAATGAGCTTTTGAAAATTCGATGTACTTTTTAATG
Organism: Oedothorax gibbosus; assembly: GCA_019343175.1. NCBI lineage: Eukaryota > Metazoa > Arthropoda > Arachnida > Araneae > Linyphiidae > Oedothorax > Oedothorax gibbosus. The sequence continues at coordinate 935,800 of CM033276.1, forward strand.
GTACAAAGTTAACAACCTTTATATTAGAGCATCTGGGTCTGGGACATAATCCCGAAAGCCGAAATCCCGACAAGCTGAAATCCCGAATGGGTCAAAATCCTGAATGGGTTTAAATCCCGAAAATAGATATTTCGATTTTTTTTTAAATATTAGAGATTATTGTGTGTGTGTGTGTGTGAGTGAAATGAGTAAGTGAAATGAGTGAGTGAGTCACACATATTTCACTCACTCACTCCATTCACTCACTCATTTCACTCACACACACACAATAAACTCTAATATTTTTTTTTTTTTTTTAAATCGAGAAATGGACAAAAAATCTATTTTCGGAATTTCGTCCTTGTCGGGATTTTGACCTATTCGGGATTTCGTCCCTGTCAGGATTATGGCCTTTCGGGATTGTGTCCGGAACCCAGAGCATCTAAATTTGAGTTTCTGTTATTCATCTTAATACTCAATCAATTTGAAAGTTATTTTTGGAACAAATAAAACAAATTATGACACAAAAATAAAGAATTTTAAAAACGTTACCCAATACTTTGCAGAGATTCTACCAGTTGAGTTTTCTGATCTGGGGCCATCCTTGCATAGACAGTTCCACGCAGAAGAACCTGATTAGGATTTTTTAAAATTTAACTAAAACAAAACTAAATAATTGGCTAACTTACAAGACTGGGAAAGTTTATAAACTTACTTTCTTTAAGATATTTGATTTAATATTCTTATATATCAATGTTACAAAAATAGATACATTAATGAATTTTACTAACAATTAGTAACTTAAAAATAGAAACCATTTTGGACCATCACTTAATGACTAAATAAAAAAGACGTTTTAAAAATAAATCTCTTAGGTTAGGTTAGGTTTGAATTATCGTCGCACTAGAGCTACACGAGGGCTATTGGCGACGGGCGTCGTATTTTAGAACCACAGTCAAGTGACGAGCCGACACCTGAATAGGCACCCAACGCAACTGTTAAGGGTGACATCGTACGCAGCGTTAGGACTTTGAAGGATATTTAACGTGCACTCCCTTACACAGGGTATTATTCGTCGGACATTTTTTTGGCTGCACGGGCCGTTTATAGGTCGGCAGTTATTTTGGCGATGCCCGTACCCGAACCTGGGACCTTTCGCATGCTAGGCGAGTGCCTAACCGACTGGGCTCCCCAGCCCCAAAAATAAATCTGTATTATTAAGCAGAATGAACAATTTTAAACATACAATTGTACACAACAAATTATAATTTACATTTTTAACTGAACATGACTTATTTATGAAAAAAAGCATGATTTTCTTACTTTGGAAAGAATTTCAGGGAAGTGTTTTCGGATAACACCAAAGGCTTTTCCATCCATAACAAAATGATAATGTTGAGGCACAGCATCAATGAAACTTGTAAGCTAATAAAAATATAATATATTTTTAAACGAGCAGGTTTGTAGCAGAATCTGTCACGCAACACGCTTCCACACAACAGATGTGTTTAACAGGTAAAAAGGCACCAAACACAGCATTAATTCTATAATAAACATTTACATGCTAAATTTGGCTAGTTTCATGGTGTTTCAAAGTTTGTTTATAGTTACTAGTGACGTCATAGCAGGGATTGGAAAGTTACTTTAAAAAAGTAACTCTGTTAGTTACTTAATAAAAAAAGTAACTCTGTTACCGTTACAGTTACTTAATATGAAAAGTAACATGTTACAGTTACTTAGTACGAAAAGTAACGATTCACAGTTACTTTTTGAAATTTCAAGTTATGAGAAAAATTGTAATTTAGCCATCTTACCATTTTTCAAAAAATCATTATTAACGAAACAATTTCACAACTCAGGCTGCCGTTAGCAGCCAAAGTGGACAATGCTAGTTTGCTTTTTCCCTCCCAAGAAAAGCTCAGATTTCGGGAATGCGAAAATGTTCCCTTCTCTCTTAGGAGTGGAATTTATAAATAAGCATCAGACAGCCTTCGGAAAGTAACGGAAAAGTATTGCAATTTTTCGTTACTTCGTTACCGCTAAAAGTAACTAAGTTACAGTTACAGTTACTTTCTGAAAAATGTAACGGCGTTACCCGACGTTACCTAAAAAAAAGTAACTGTTACAAGTAACGGCGTTACAAGTAACGCCTTACTCCAATCCCTGCGTCATAGATACCATGTGACAGCCACAAAGCGTTTTCGGGCGTAATTTTAAAATTCACTTTTCTCCCTTTTTATGGAATATTTGGAAAAAAAAGAAAAAATACGGGTCTAATATTTTTGGCTTAAGAATATTTTAAGTCAAATACCCTGTTGTGATAAACTTACCACAGGACTCATGTCTCCATTGGCACTTAGGGCTTCGGACAAAATAGAGCTTGAATTGCGCATGGTGGGCGTTTCGGCATACTCAAAGTACAAATGAGCGGGTTTGTCGTGATCCCTTGGGAAACCGTTGATGACGATGATTCTGTCCGATTCCGGAATCATGTGACAGTCTCGGGCAACACTCATAGCTGTCATTACATTGTCACCTGGAATTAAAAAATATATATGATAAAGGTTTACACCAGCGGTTCCCAACCTGGGGGCGATCGCCCCCAAGTGGGCGATTTGTGTTATCAAGGGGGCAAAAAATACTTGAGGGGCGATGAGTATTCAAAGGGGGAAATTAAAATAATGTTGTACCTTTGTACAGTAAAACCATTCTCCAACCATAACCAAACCAGCCAATTTTTACATTCAACTCTCTTAAATTTTCTAGAAATCAGTAAAAATATCTTAGTTAATTATTTCACTTTTGTTCTTTAAAAATATGTGTTTTATGTTTTTTCTATTTTATTTAAAAGTGACCAGATAAAGCTTCTTTGGTTGTTTTTATAAACGGTAGTAAGTGTTATAAAACTGTTTTATAGTTACACTTTAACTGAAATTATGGTTAGACACAACATGAAAATTAAAAGGGGCTGATGGATGTTAATCAACCTAAAATACGAGGCGATGGTTCAGAAAAGGTTGGGAACTACTGGTTTACACTGTGTCGATTTATTTGCAATTAAACAAATGTTTGGAATCGTTCAGTTATAAACATTAGTTGTTGTTGTCGTCGTGTCCATGATGTGTGCAAAAACTAGATGGATCCGAAGCTGTCGTAGACAGCTTTCGCTATTTCTTCTGCATCTTCGGAGAGAATTAAAATTTCTGGGTCTTCAAAGCCAATCCTGAAGAGCCTGGCTTGAATTGCTGGGCAGCCAAAGATATGCTGCGGGGACAGTTGGACACCAGGACAGTTTGGGCAGTGTGTGGAGAAGCTTCTTTGTCCTTACGTTGAGATTTTCATTCCTTTTAAATGTTTTGTTCGTAGTCTGGCTATTATTGAAGATATTGTACGGTTACAATTTAGAGCAGGGATGGAATATTTAAAATTATTTTTGATAAGTCTACGGCTGGCAACTGCATTGGCGTCAACGAGAGTTATGAGGTTAGATGATTGGGGGAAAGCTCTTGATTAGTTTCATTTTAGACATTAGTTTCATTTTATATTTTAACAAAGTGCTTTTAGAATGCATCATTAACTATTTTCCCATTTTTTTCAATAACATCCTCTCGCACTGTTGACACAGAGTTTTACAACATTTTCAGTCACGTTTTCAATCTTTGCAGACTCGCTTGATATTTGCTCTCACTAACGTGATCTGTAGTTGACGGTTCAAGAATTTAAAATAATAGGTCAAGAGGATTTTAAAAATTTTTTTAACTCATAACTTAAACCTTATTCAATTTGAGAAGAATCTATAATATTATATTCCATACAGTTAGACCCCTTTTGAAAATATTTACTCGAAACAATAAAATTTCCTTTGAAAAAGTACAAAAATAATAATTTACTGATTCAATCATAGGTACTTTATAAAATTAAGGACTTTCAAAAAATTGTTAGAACCAAGTGCAAATTTAAAATAATAGGCGGCAGAGGCAAGGGCAGGGTATATCTAATAGAAGATAACTTGTTTCATTTTCACTTACCTGTAACCATAACACAGCGAATCTTGGCGTCTTTTAAAACTTTGATAACAGGAGTCGTTTCAGGTTTAAGCGTGTTTTGCATAATCAACAAACCCAGGAAAGTCAATTCATTTTCAACTAAGTCTCTGAAAATTAGAAGAAAAAAAATTAAGTTATTTAAATTGTATTAAAACTACACTGAAAAACATTTTAAGTTTTCTTTAATTAACAAGATCTTCCAAAAACCAACCAAGTATATTTTAGTGGTTCGGCAGAAAAACAAGTTGATATCCTTAAAATTGTGTGCACAGTTTTTAAAACAAATTGCAGGAAAAATGGAAGAGTTGTTAGTTTCAATCATGGTGAACAAAAATTATACTTCATGTTTTCTATCACAACAATTTACCGTTTTGAAAAAAAAATGAAACTCCTCAAGACAATTTACAATTTTTAAATTTTTTTAGCCTACTTTTCTTTTTTTAACTCGAAAGAATTTTAAAAAATGAAAAAGTAGGTATTGACATGCGGTCAATGTCCGTCTGTCTGTCCATACCCCCCTTCCAAAATCGGTTCTATCATTCGGATTTTAAAAATTCTTTTTTGTTAGAAAGCTATGACCTCAGGGACCCAACTTTATACTTTTTGTCCGCCTGTCTGTACATCCGGAAGGACATAATTATACTATCTGTTGGCGAATTTCCCATTGAATTAGCATTAAAATTCAATTTTGAGTCATTTAAATCACTGTTGCCAAATCAACAATGGCATGAGAAACTTTATTAAAAAATATCTGAAGCAAAATAATTTTTTCATGAATCATTTTGGAATGACGTCATAAAATGTAGCACAATGTGATTCTTTGATTGTTCATTAATTGTTTACCAAGAAAGCGGCAAGGCATATTTTTTTGCATACAATTCTGCTTAGTTTTAATTTACATTTATTTTTTTAATGCAGTTTGGAGTAGTTTCATTATTTTTGTTATTATAAAAAAAATTATTCTTCGTAATACAAATAAATTGTGCAGAGGATAAATAATATTAAATTACTTGTGAAAGAATTTTAAGGAAAATAGTTGATTTTGGCTTTTAGAAGTTTAAATTATAGCTGGATGCTGTGTTTATTTTTTCTAATGTGTGTAAATCTAGTGTAGAAACGATTGTTGATGATATTTACTGTTATGAACCTAGTTGTTTCCCGATTAGAATTTCAGTAAGTATTTAAGTAACATGAAAGTAGGCTATTAAATACTAGAAAAGGATTTAAAGTCACTAAAAAGATTCCAAAATGCAGCTAGTATTTTTTTCCCTTAAAGTTGCAGCAACACTGGCCATTTTGCCCCCTTATTTGGCCTCCATGCGTGTCCTGTCGTTAGCATTGGAGATCACGTGATCTGCCAATCTAATACTTTAACTATGATATCTATGGGCTTAGGTGATTGATGGTATTACATGTTAAGCACTGCCAAGCAACCAATCAAGACCTTATTTTCATTCCTGTGAAACTGTTGACACTGAAGATAAGAAACATACTAATCCCCACAGTCTTACAAAGCTGCATAAAATTCAATATTTTAGAAAAGAATAGATCTTTCATAACTTAAACTTAATTTATTTTAAAAATTGAATAAAGAAACTGAAAATATTTTATATTTCTTTTATTCATAATGAATGCTTCAGATTACACAATTGTTAACATTAAATACTTACTTTAACTACTTAGAAACTACTTTTTAATGCTCTTTATGTTACAAATTAGACAGGTTTCTAAAGTTTTCACTGTGCAAATATAAAAAGTTTATTATTTAAATATAGCAAAGTGATTCATTACCTCTTTACTTTCTGCGCATGATGCCAACTAAGTTTGGAGTCTAGTTTCTTATGAGCCAGGGCTAAAACTCTGTATCCTTGCAAGGTATAGTCCTTTAACAATTCATGAAAGTTTCCTGGCACTGCAAATACATCATATCAAATACCATAAAGCAATTTTCAAAAGAATTAAAATATTATTCCCATAAAAAAAATACAATAACTAGGCACTGAAAATACATCATAATGAATTACAAAACGATTCATTTTCACCCCATTACTTCACCCAATACCTTCCCGATTAGTTATATTCTCAAAGAAGATATTCTCTAGAAAGAAACAAGCTATAGGGAGATGTAATTTTAAGTCGTCCAACCATTGGCAATGCAAATTTTATATTACTTTGGATGAAAGATTTTACCTTACCCCTCCCCCTGTAAATTTTAGTTAAAAAAAATTAGGATTTTTTCCCCTGTTTCTTACCATTTCATTCTGGATGCATAATGAATCTCTTTCACAAATTTTAGACTTGTAGAATAAAAAAATAAAACGTTAGAACTGAAAGGGTTTTTAAAAGTACGAAACATGCTCCCCTAATTGTTTTGAGCAGTGTACTTTCCGATCCCTGATAATATATATTTCTCATACAGTAATTGAATTTTAATTTCTTTCCAAATACATTAATACTCCAGTTTACCGGTGTCCGCTTGGCACAGCGACGATATCTTCTCCGGTGCTCCTTTACAGTAGAGGTCCATGTGTCTCGATCCCAGAGTCCTACAGATGACACTCATCCGCTGCAGGCCAGAGGAGAAAGGGAACTGACGGATGATGCCCACCTCGTACGGCATCTGAGGGACGGACAAAACATTGCTTTGGGTTAGTCATTAAGTTGTTATACTGTGTTCACAAGAAAAAGAGCACCAATGAGAAAGTTCGTATGCAGCGTTAGGACTTAACGTGCACTCCCTCCGCACGGGGTATTGTCCGTCGGAAATTTTGGCTGCACGGGCTGTTTATAGGTCGGCAGTTATTTTGGCGATGCCCAGACCCAAACCTGGGACCTTCAGCATGCTAGGTTAATGCATAACCGACTCCACTTTTTGTAAGCACAGTATAACACATGAGAAAGTTCAGTATAATTTAGATTTCCGATTTGATGTATTTAAAAAAAAATTAAATTTGATAAAATAAAAATTCGAAAACGGAATTACATTTTTTAAAATTATTAAATGATAAAGTTAAATAACTTGAGCATGAGCTATGTCATTAGCTGTTCATCATTTTTTGTGGGCTTTTGAGATCACTGTAATTAAGCAAATATTATCCAGACTAAAGGAAGATTTTGAATTTAGGTTTTAGTTTGAATTATAATCACACTAGAGCTACACGAGGGCTATTGGCGAAGGGCGTCGTATTTTAGAACCACAATCAAGTGACGATCCGACACCTAAGTAGGCACCCAACGCAACCGTTAAGGGCGACATCGTACGCAGCGTTGGGACTTTGGAGCGTTTTTAACGTGCAATCATTCTACACGGGGTATTATTCGTCGGACATTTTGGCTGCAAGGGCCGTTTATAGGTCGGCAGTTATTTTTGAATTCAAGAGTTTCAACAATCTCATTCCATTAAAAAAAAAATGCCCTACTTCATCATTGAGAAAAGACTGGTAACAGGGTGGTAACAAAATCCTGGAAAAAAAGTTCCCTGATATTTCCATATTTCCCCTGATACTTTCATAAAAAAATTCCCTGATTTTACAATTACTTTTTAGTTAAGTTTAGGTTGAATTACTGTCATACTAGAGCTACACAAGAGCTATTGGCAACGGACGTCGTAATTTAGAACCACAGTCAAGTGACGAGCTGTCACCTGAGTAGGCACCCAACGCAACCGTTAAGGGCGACATCATACACAGCGTTGAGACTTTGGAGCATTTTGACGTTTGAAAATAATTGACAGTTTTTTGCTTCTGCGTGATAGGAAGATAGTCGAGTTTACTTTTGTAGCTCCGTTTCAGGCCAATCGGACCAACCAGTATACTTTCTTTTGATCAAGAAGTGTCCGCTAGTATAGTGATCGCAAGAACAACCTAAACCTGCTGTTTAAATAATACGAAATGGAAAAAAATTCCCTGATATTTTGCTTAATTTGAAAAATTCCCTGATTTTTCCAGAATTAAAAAGTTCCCTGAGAATTCTCTGATTTCCAGGTTTTCCAGGTTCTGTTACCACCCTGGGTAATCACAAAAGACTAGGTTTAACACTACTTTTAATAATTTTTGCTTTTAAAATGTTAAGGTTCTATATTTTAAAAAATTCAATTTACTTTATACGATGTCAAAACAAGGGTCAATCGCAATAACATTTTTAAGGACTTAAACATAAACTGATTTTTTTTAATGAGTTTAAGTTTTTTTTTTAATTATTACAGCAGTTTTAAATATACTAAGATCAAAAATTAGATATAAATGACAATCTAACAGCAGCATGACACACAAGTATAACAGATTTCAGAAGAATACATTAAAATACATCTTTTTAGAAACTTTAAAATTTACAAGAACACTGAACATTTGCCACATGTTGATACACATAAGACACCAAAATAGATTAGATATTTTTATTTTAAGGTGTCTATTTAGACTCATTAACCCCTTAACAATTGGATAACTTAGAATAAACTAAGAAAAACTATCGCAAAAACACCCATTTTTTTTTATCCCTGAAAATTATAGAAAAATATGTGTTTGATCAATATATTGTCACTTAAGTTCCCACATGTGCCATCTCATTTTCTCAACTTTTCAGGAGAGCCGAAAAACGTGTTTGTTCATTTAACACCGGCAGTTCGGACTTTCTTGTTACATAATATCCGTCTACATATAATATATGTCGACCGATATTATGTAACAAGAAAGTCCGAACAGCCGGTACTAAATGAACAAACATGTTTTTCTGCTCTCCTGAAAAGTTGAGAAAATGAGATAGCACACGTGGGAACTTAAGTGGCGATATTCATTTTTGATTTTTCCTTAGCTTGAAATGTAAAGCAAAAATTAATTTCTAGGAGAATGAAACATTCAGGGTTATTATGACTTATTGTTAGTTTCCTAGCAAGCAATGAAAATTTTAAAAATATGAGTTTTAAACGTTAGAGAAAAAGAATTTTCTTAAAACTACGTATTAATATAAATATCATTAAATTTTCTTGTGTGGTAAATCTCAAACCATGAGATACATGGGTAAAACGATAAATAAAATGTTTTCTGGGCAAAACAAATTCATTAGCTTTAATCTTATTGATGCATTACACACACTCCAGTTCAGCAGAACACTCCAGCCCAGAAATATCACATGAACGAGAAATGGAGGGCAAAACCTCGCTATTTTCACAGGAGCAAGAAGGAAAGGGTTAATCATTTTAGTCCTTACGATTACAGCGCAAGCTTTGAAAGCGCTTTCTTCCCCTCCCCCCCCCCCTTTGTGTGGTTGTTAATGGTCGAGACTAGCGGTCGCCAGTTGGCGACCAACAAAAAATGTTGGCGATCAAAATTTCTGGATGCAGTCGCCGCTGTGACGACTAGCCATTTCAATCCTAATTCCCCCCTCTTTTCCAAAAGTGGTTTTGACGACACTCGAAGGAAAAACCTGACCAGTTTCTTCTTCTGTCGTTCCTTTTGAGGACCCGTTCAATCCGGACCGACCCATCACTATTTACTTGCTTTGATTTTTCTAAATATTTTTGCAAAGTGACTAGCACAGGTGGTGCAAAACGGAAAAGAATCTGTGATGGAATGAAACATGGATCAGCAAAAATTTCGGATTTTTTTCATCAAGATCAAGGAACAAAGCTTATGCTTTATTTTGATTCAGCAGTCTGATTTTACAGTAATTTGTTAAGTACAATTCTTCCATTTATTTTAACCTAACACGTGAATGTGGCTTAACTTTAATCGTAATTTTCAAGAGTTCCTATTTTATTTTGGCTCCCAAATAAGGGGCCAAAATTTGTCTAGGTGGCACCCAAACATTATTATTAGACTTAGTGTTGTCCGACTTAGGAGCTTGCTACCAAACCTATAGTTTGTTTAGGTTTATTTTGTCCCAGACAAGCTTCGAGAGGTGTGCCAGTTTGGCCGTCACTGAGTTTGCAGTTTAGTTTGAACTTATCGTGCACTAGGCTACTCATCTAAGGCTATTTGCAATTACGGGCGTCGCAATTTTAGAACACATCAAGTGACGAGCCGAACAGTGCACCCTACGCAACTGTTAAGCGACGGCGCACGATCGTAGCGCAGCTTAAGGACTTGAAGGACTTTATTGCTACGAATGCTAACCCTCTACAGAGGTATTATCGTAGACATAGTTTTGCCCGCAAAGGGTTTATAGCCAGATTGGCATGCCGACAACTGGGACTTTGCATGCAGCGAGTCAACATTAGTAACAGAAAGCAGCAAGAGGATAATTAACAGTATTTCAGAAAAATGAAATAGTTGGGTGAAACAATTTTTGACAAGTATTGCAAAATAATGTATAACGGTCTAGCAAATAGTAGTGATAATATTATTAAATAATAGTTGATGTACTAATATTCAAATAAGTTAAACTTCGATATTTCAAACGAGTGCCAAAACAAAGGAAAGTTATGTAGTGATTGAAATAAGTTAGGGTTAAAAAACAATTGGTTTACATAAAACTAAACACAAGCAGAGAAAATATAAAGTGACCAAAAGAATAGCAAAATATCATTCTTGTCAAAATCGCAATAGTACTTAATTTAGCAGCAATAAGTTATTCAAATGCATTTTTGAATAACTTATAAAACAACTTTATACCCAAGTCAGCAAATAATAAACTTTAAAGATGAAGTGTACATGGGAAAATCCCCTTAGTTGACAGGATATATGTCCGTATCAGGCATAGATATCACAATTAAAGTATTAGATTGGCTGATCACGTGACCTCCAATGTTAACGACGGGACGCGCATGGAGGCCAAATAGGTGGGCATAATTGCCAATGTTGCTGCCACTTTTAGGAGAAAAATACTACGAAAAAATACCATTTAATTCTAAAATTAGAAGAAAAAAATACTAGAAATAGATTTAAAGTCACTAAAAAGATTCCAAAATACAGTTAGTATTTTTACGATATTGTTTTGTAATTTTAGAATTAAACGGTATTTTTTTGTCGTATTTTTCTCTTTAAAGTGGCAGCAATATTGGCAATTATGCCCACCAATTTGGCCTCCATGCGCGTCCCGTCGTTAACATTGGAGGTTACGTGATCAGCCAATCTAATACTTTAATTATGATATCTATGGTATCAGGCCTCTTTGGTGACGATAGCGAGTCACAGGGTTCGTGCTCAATCTACGATAGTGAAATTCAGGAGTTTCTAAGGAGTTTTTTCAGGAGTGCAGCAATGTAAATTCAGGAGGTAATGAGAAATAAAATTGAATATGTTTGTTTTTTATTGCATTTGTCTAGTGACTTCACTGCACTCCAAAGGATAAAATTGAAGGAAAAAAATCTTCTCAAGGGTTATGAGGCGCATTTTGGGACATTTACCAGTATCACAATGTCCAACTGTTTCTACTGTCTTCCCTTACTGCATAAAGTATGGGAGAAAAACGGCAGAGAAAGAATAAAAAAAACGATTTGTGTTGTCCAAAAAAAACAAGTAGGTTTGTAACAGAATCTGTCACTTAACTCGCTTCCACATATTTGTGTTTAACAGGAAAAAACGCGCCAAACACAACATTAATTCTATATTTAACATTTACAAGCTAAATTTGGCTAGTTTCATTTATTTTATTTCGAAAATTCAATAATTATTACTTATCGTTTGCAAAAATTAATTTATATTTTAAAGAATAAATATGTCATATTCCTCGCTTTTAAATAGAATGAAAACATTTCATATCACCATACAAGGAGTCCGTAGTGAAATATATTTGACGTCATTTCAAACTGATCGATGTTGCAAAAATAAATTTATTTTAATTTATTGTCTAAAAGAATTAAAGTTTCTCGAGCGATTGTTGCGAATGGCAAATGTGATTTAATTCTAATAAAAACAGGGCCTTTAGCTATTTGTAATTCAAACTTTTAAACGCCAAAATTAACTATTTTCATTAATCTAGTTTCTCAGATTTAATAATTAGACTTTATCGTTTGCTAAATTTGTTTGAAGTTCGAAGAATAATGATGTAATCTTTTTTAATAAATATTTTTGTCGCCACAATTTCCCATTTACATTTCTTTCGAAAATTCACTTATTTATAATTTGTTAAATTAATTTACAGTTCAAAAAATTTATAATTTGTACAATTGATGCTTTAAAAATAAAAGCGAAACTTAGCATATTTTTTTTTATGTTAAGTTAGAATTCTCTATGCATCTTTCTACATACATATATATAGAACCATTAAAAGAACTCTATTGTGATAATACAACAATCCAAACCGAATTATATCACATAAATAAATATTTTTTCAAAAGTGTATTTTTATTTTAACAAAAGTTTCTCGTACGTTTAACGAAATGGCAACAGTGAAAATATTGAATAAAAATGGAATTTGCATGTTATTTCAATGTAGATTAAATTTTTAGTTATTTAAATTTTAAATAAGCTTCTAGTTTAAATTTTTTAATGAAATTTGGCATGTAGCCTAATCTGATTTTTTGCTTCAAAATGACGTATCCCACTTGTCTGTGGGACTTGTGGATGACAACAGTGAAAATATGAATAAAAATAGAATTTGCATGTTATTTCAATGTAGATAAAAAAAAAATTAGTTATTTAAATTTTAAATAAACTTCTAATTTAAATTTTTTAATGAAATTTGGAATGTAGCCTAATCTGATTTTTTGCTTTAAAATGACGTATCCCACTTGTCTGTGGGACTTGTGGTTCTTTCTGTGAAAGTGGGTGACAGACAGACGGACGGACGGACAGACGGACTGAACGATTATAAAACCTTCCACTTTTTACGTTATAAACGTAGTGTGGAAGCTAAAATCAGGAGAGGGAAAATAATATCAGGAGATGCGAGACCCAAATGTCAGGAGTTATAAGGGCCCTTAGAAACAAAAAATGAATAACAGGTAGGCAGGTAGGTTTGAATTATCGTCGCACTAGAGCTACACGAGGGCTATTGGCGACGGGCGTCAGAACTCCACTTTTCTTCTACTGTGCACTGGCATAGATTCATTCGGCATAAAGTATGGGAGAAAAACGGCAGAGAAAGAATAAAAAAAACGATTTGTGTTGTCCAAAAAAAATCAGGAGAGAGGAAATAACATCAGGAGATGCGAGACCCAAATGTCAGGAGTTATAAGGGCCCTTAGAAACAAAAAATGAATAACAGGTACAGGTAGGTTTGAATTATCGTCGCACTAGAGCTACACGAGGGCTATTGGCGACGGGCGTCAGAACTCCACTTTTCTTCTACTGTGCACTGGCATAGATTCATTCGGCATAAAGTATGGGAGAAAAACGGCAGAGAAAGAATAAAAAACCGATTTGTGTTGTCAAAAAAAAAAAATCAGGAGAGGGGAAATAATATCAGGAGATGCGAGACCCAAATGTCAGGAGTTATAAGGGCCCTTAGAAACAAAAAATGAATAACAGGTAGGCAGGTAGGTTTGAATTATCGTCGCACTAGAGCTACACGAGGGCTATTGGCGACGGGCGTCAGAACTCCACTTTTCTTCTACTGTGCACTGGCAGTAGATTCATTCCGATAAAGTATGGGAGAAAAACGGCAGAGAAAGAATAAAAAAACCGATTTGTGTTGTCCAAAAAAAAAATCAGGAGAGGGGAAATAATATCAGGAGATGCAGACCAAATGTCAGGAGTTATAAGGGCCCTTAGAAAAAAAAATGAATAACAGGTAGGCAGGTAGGTTTGAATTATCGTCGCACTAGAGCTACACGAGGGCTATTGGCGAGGGGCGTCAGAACTCCACTTTTCTTCTACTGTGCACTGGCAGTAGATTCATTCCGAATAAAGTATGGGAGAAAAACGGCAGAGAAAGAATAAAAAAACGATTTGTGTTGTCCAAAAAAAAATCAGGAGAGGGGAAATAATATCAGGAGATGAGACACAAATGTCGGGAGTTATAAGGGCCCTTAGAAACAAAAAATGAATAACAGGTAGGCAGGTAGGTTTGAATTATCGTCGCACTAGAGCTACACGAGGGCTATTGGCGACGGGCGTCAGAACTCCACTTTTCTTCTACTGTGCACTGGCAGTAGATTCATTCGGATAAAGTATGGGAGAAAAACGGCAGAGAAAGAATAAAAAAACCGATTTGTGTTGTCAAAAAAAAAAATCAGGAGAGGGGAAATAATATCAGGAGATGAGACCCAAATGTCAGGAGTTATAAGGGCCCTTAGAAACAAAAAATGAATAACAGGTAGGCAGGTAGGTTTGAATTATCGTCGCACTAGAGCTACACGAGGGCTATTGGAGACGGGCGTCAGAACTCCACTTTTCTTCTACTGTGCACTGGCAGTAGATTCAGTCCGAATAAAGTACGGGAGAAAAACGGCAGAGAAAGAATAAAAAACCGATTTGTGTTGTCCAAAAAAAAATCAGGAGAGGGGAAATAATATCAGGAGATGAGACACAAATGTCGGGAGTTATAAGGGCCCTTAGAAACAAAAAATGAATAACAGGTAGGCAGGTAGGTTTGAATTATCGTCGCACTAGAGCTACACGAGGGCTATTGGAGACGGGCGTCAGAACTCCACTTTTCTTCTACTGTGCACTGGCAGTAGATTCATTCGGAATAAAGTATGGGAGAAAAACGGCAGAGAAAGAAAAAAAAAAACGATTTGTGTTGTCCAAAAAAAAATCAGGAGAGGGGAAATAATATCAGGAGATGAGACACAAATGTCAGGAGTTATAAGGGCCCTTAGAAACAAAAAATGAAATTCAGGAGTTTTTCGGGAATTTCAGGAGGCGTACGAACCCTGGAGTCGCTGCCCAAAACTGGTGTAAGGAAGTTGGTTTTTCTCTTGCGGAAACCTCGATTCACACTAGACACAAGTTCCTCGTTTGTACCGCGAGAGAAAAGCCAAGGGAGAAGCAGATCTGATTAAGGGATAATTCCTGTACAACCAAGGTTTTTTTTCCCCTGGACACTTCATTTGTATCCAATTTCGAACATCATTACCCTTCCTTTTAAGATTTAAGTAAAAGAAATATGTATGGAAAGTGTCTGGACTTTCCCTTTTTTATATGTAACGATTCAATTACCGTATATACTCGTGTATAACCCGTCTCCGTGTACAAGTCGACCCCCCATTTTTAAACCAAATATCTTTCCAAAATCGGTAACCCGTGTATTAGTCGAGGTAGGAAATAAGGTCAGGGCCTTCAGAAGAAAATAAGAAGAAATCGGTTAATGACGGGCCGTAATTTTTCTTATTTTTTTTGCAAGCTACATTTCAACCCCAATGAAATAAAACTGGTTTCGGCTCCCAGTGCCCTTGACATTGCTGACCATGAATGGAGAAGCTTACTTGAAACTATGTTCCATGAAGCGTGAAGACCACGCTGCCAAGGTCACGGACCGCCTTTGTTTTCTTTACACCTTGAAAACTGGTTGACTGAACTGTCCTGTGCCAGAGCTACACGTGCAAAATACGCATCACGCCAAGAACTAACAATAAAGCATCACATGGCCGTGAATAGATACCAATCTTATTTCATCTTCAAAATTTAACTGCTTTTGTGTCTTTATTTTTAATAGATAGTATTTAAACCTTAAGTTTGATTGAAATTCAGTTTTAATTAAAAGATAAGGAATTTGTTTTTTTCAGATAATCGATGTCTCGTGTATAAGTCGACCTCCATTTTTACGGCACAAAATTTGTCCAAAATTTCTCGGCTTATACACGAGTATATAAGGTAATTAATAATCGCAAAAGTGCAACAGAGAGACAGAAAAAGCTGCGTATATATCGAATGAGTACCATGATGTCTCCGTTCTCCAGTCCGTTGCAGGATACTTTGTCAGGCTTTTTGGTGGATGGACGTATCACAGTAGGATTCAATCGATCAAATTTGGTCGTGTCGGAGCCGGGCTCTTCCAGTTCCTGTGGGATTCAATAAAACAGTTTTTATAACAACGTGAAAAAAAGTTCACTTTTTTATATCATATTTATTCATAAATCGTTGCGAAAATGACACTTTACATGCTCACGTCACAGACAGTGCCGAAAGTAGTACTTTCGGCACTAGTGCGGTAAAGTAATTAAGAGTATCTGATTGGTAGAAAAACAAAATGATGTCATGAATATCTCCATGGAAACTAAATGATGTCATGAAACTCACTTATTTCTATTGGTTCATTACTTTTGCATTTTCTAATATCTCCATGGAAACTACAAGTACTAAAAAAATTATTAAATACTATTTTGATTCAAAATAGAAAATTATTTTACGTCTTTTCTTTTACTACTTTACATTTTCGAATGTCGTCATGGAAACTAAATGATGTCATGAAAATCACTCATTGGTAGAAATACTTTTTTGCACGTTATTATAAAAGATATTGTAAGCAAGCACGTGCCAAATAAAACTTTATTAAGCTCTTGTCATTATTTCACTCGCTTAAAAAAGTATTATTTTGGGCACTAGTTGCTTAAATAACTATTGTAGCTCCTTAGGTCCTGAGCAAAATCATATCCATATTTTTCAAACAATTGAAGAGCACAGAGGAAGAACCCCTTCATTGCATAGGAATCTGACTACATCAGGTCTGCTTGGCGAAGAAAGCGAGTCATCGCCTAAACTGGTGTGAAGAAACCAGTTGGCCTTGGTTCTTCATGCGGCGCACGGGTTTACTAATCTGTCTATGTTTTCTAATCGTTTCTATCTCTGTCATCGAGATTCAGGCCAGACAATAGTCTTGACACTTGAACCACGGAAGAACCAAGAGAGAAATCGGTTTCCGATCGCCACTACTAGCCAAGCAGAACTGATGCAGACATTCTTATGCAGTGAAGAGGTTCTTCATCTGTACTCTTCAATTGTGGAACATTTTAAATCGGGAATCGGCGGGAGAAATTAGTTTCCAGATATGCGATTTTTCCGGATTATGGATAATGCACTGATTTTTACAAAAAAAAAAGCGAAATAATCAGAAATATTGATACATCTATGTGCAACTATTACTTATAGAAATTTAAGCCTTAAATATAGAAAAATCTAGGTATTTCAGGAAATATTTTAATATAACTGTATTATTAGTCAGATGGTAGTCTTCAAAATGTTTTTTTGGTATTTCCTTTACCCTATGAGGGATACAGACGCATAAACACGTCAACTGACAGTTTCTAGCAACACACTTAATTTTTAAATTTAAAGTATGGAGGAGTCATTGATATAATCTACTATAGAAATAAAATTTTTAAAAGATTAAAGAAATTAAATGTTCAATTTAAAAATTTAATCTTATGCAAGGAAAACAATTTCGCATTTCAGCCAATTTGCGTGCCCTTCAGAGGGTTAATGATGCAAAATATAAATGTTGACCTTTCTCGGAAGTGACTAGTTCTGATGAAACCATTGAGCTAGAAGAAACGTGGAGTGAGGTGTGTGATTTTCTGAACAGGGCAGCAAACGAGACGGTTCAATAACAAAACACGGAGGAATACACGGCACTGCAGCAGAAACGAACTGTACAGAAAACCTAAAAACTTGCCTTTTTCGCTATTGGGTTCGTCTTCGCTGGTTCTTAGTGATCCACATGGTTATTTCTTAAAAAAGTTGGAATTTAAAGTAAAAGAAAGTTAATTTCTTTCGAACTAAACATGTTAAAATACATTTAGGAGACCATCCATATGATAGAGGGGTCTCATACAAGCATTGCATACAAGTGTAGAGAAAATAGTCCTTTTCTGCCCTGTTCGCTCAAAAGGGTGCGAGAGGGTTTTCGGCCCGCTGACACCTCACTCCAGTTTCCCTTCTAGCTCAATGGATGAAACTTACCCAGTTAGTGGCATTGAACATTTTAAGGTCCATGGGGTCTCCTCGTATTTCATTGTCAATCACAGTCAAGGAGTGGCAAGATGCCATTGCTACTTTCATACCACTATGGTCAGACAAAACTGATACATCGTGTTCTAACTCTCTAAATCTAGATGGAAACCAAAAAAAGCATTAAAGGTTTTTTTTTACATAACAATAGAATGGAATATTAATTTTGAAAGTTACAGCACAACATAAAATTGCACAAATTACAAAGTTATACACAAAAAGAGGATAGAGAAAGATAAATAAAAAATTATAATCTTGGTTTGTCTTTTTAATAATATTATGAATCAAGTAAATGATGGTTATAGTCATTAAGCTTACAATGCAAGCTTCGGAAGCACTTTCTTCCCCTACTGACTTATGCGGTTTTCCAGGAATCGTTGGGAGCGTAGCTGTTCTAAATCTACCTTATTTGAGGCCCTGGTGTGAGGTTCTTAGCAATTGCTTTTAAAACCCCAGTAGGGTGGGGAATAAACGAAAACAATGACACTCAAACATGGAAATTCAATTCCTGGAAATTCACAAAAGGTGGTATGGAAAGATGTGCTTTCAAAGCTAGCATTATAATCGGAAGGAGTATAATTATCTTGCATGCAACATAACCTAAATTTAGATATTTTATATAGAGAGTTATTTCCCCATGCTATGATTTTCTCTTTAACTGTAACCAATTGTATGTTTTTCCATTTAAATCATAGATATCATAGTTAAAGTATTAGATTGGCAGATCACGTGACCCCCCAATGCTAACGACGGGACGCGCATGGAGGGCAATTTGGCCAGTGTTGCCACCAGTTTTAGGAGAAAATCACTACGAAAAAATACCATTTAATTCTAAAATTAAAAAAAAAATTGCCATAAAATTTTTAGCTGCATTTTGAAATCTTTTTAGTGACTTTAAAAAAACGTTAAACGCTTTGCTAGTATTTTTATGGTATGTTTTTGTAATTTTAGAATTAAATGGTATTTTTTCTTAGTGTTTTTCTCTTTAAAGTGGCAGCAACACTGGCCATTTTGCCTCTTATTTGGCCTTCATGCGCGTCCTGTCGTTAGCATTGGAGGTCACGTGATCTGCCAATCTAATACTTTAACTACGATATCTATAATTCAAATCAAATTTATTTAAAATTATAATCATTTCATTTAAACTATTTACAAAGTTTTTATAGGTTACATAAGAAACTCACTTTCCATCTTCAGTGGGAATGATTCCCCAAAAGTCTAAACCTTCTTCAGTTAAAGTACCAGTCTACAAACAAAAATGTATTAATTACACTCACAAATTTTACTGAATTATACAAAAGATCTATTTTTAAAACAATAAAAATGATTATTGGTTAACTAAATTATGCATGGACGCAGTTTGATACTTTGTGTCTTTAAATAAAACTAGTTAATAAACTTCCTCCTAAACATTATACCTAACAATTTGTCAACAATTCTTTTAAGTAGATAATTCGAATTCGAAAATTAAACGTCAAATTGAATTCCTATTGTAACTTCGATAAATCCAATTAAAAAATAAGGATGATAATTTGTGAAAGTGTATAGTCGTAACTGAAATTATAATTTAATAAGCTTTTTCTTTGGAATTGCTAAAAGAGCAATTTTTACACATAAAAGTATTTTTGGTCTAATAACAAAACCACAAATGTGTCAACATATTGGAACCTGAAAAAAGTGGGTTTAACAATATAAGGCTTTCCTTCTCTGTGTTATGGCACATTCAAGTCTTTGTTTTTAACCGTAGACATAAAAAAAACTTTTTTAATTCTATGGTAAACCTTCGAGTTTCCCTAAACGCTTGGTCAACTCGCTGAACAACTGTTATTCATGAAGGGGACCAAGGAAGCAAGTCAGACGGTACAGACGGTATTGTTCAGCGAGTTGACCAAGTGTTTAGGGAAACTCAAAGGTTTACCATAAGTGAATTATGGACTAGCAGTGGCTTGGAGGACAGAAAAAAATTGACGTGAAGCTTTCAAATTTACTTTTTTAAACGAAACCGTCACAACTTCCTCCCAATCAATGGCGGCTACATTCTATGAAGAGGGTATTTCAAAGATTGTTTACAGGTCTAACAAATGCCTTAATCACCAAGATGATTATGTAGAGAAATAAGCAGTATTGTACATTACTTACTGAGTTTACATTACTGAGTTTCAAGTAAAATATGTAACTTAACCGAACCTCAATGCATTCTTAAACACTTTAAAATGCCCTAAGAAAACAAACACATTTTACAACTTTAATCTCACCTTATCAAAACAAATCAGTTTCAGCTTCCCTCCTATATTGATCCTGGGAGGGCTGATACAAAATATGCGCTGTTTCTTGAGCCGCGATTGGGCATACACCGTTCCGATCGTCATGGCAGCAGGGAGGGCAGGGGGGACCACAATGGTGATGATATCGAGGGCTCGAACAAGTGTTTTCATGATGGGCGACTGCAAACAAAGAGTTAGGTTGAATTATTGTTGCACTAGAGCAGTGGTTCCCAAACTTTTCTGGACCATCGCCTCGTATTTTAGGTTGATCAACATCCATCGCCCCCTTTTAATTTTCATGTTATATCTAATCATAATTTGAGTTAATGTGTAACTATAAAACAGTTTTAGAACACTTACTACCGTTTATAAAAGCAACCAAAGAAGCTTTATCGGGTCACTTTTAAATAAAATAGAAAAAACATAAAACACATATATTTAAATAACAAAAGTGAAATAATTAACTAAGATATTTTTACTGCTTTATAGAAAATTTAAGAGAGTTGAATGTAAAAATTGGCTGGTTTGGTTATGGTTGGAGAATGGTTTTACTGTACAAAGGTACAACATTATTTTAATTTTCCCCCTTTGAATACTCATCACCCCTTGTGTATTTTTTGCCCCCTCGTTAACACAAATCGCCCAATTGAGAGCAATCACCCCCAGGTTAGGAACCGCTGCACTAGAGCTTATGAGGGCTATTGGTGATAGGCATCTTAATTTGGAACCACAGTAAGTGACAAGCCGACAGCCGACGCAACTTTTTAAGGGTAAAACATTGTATGCTGCGTCAGGATTTGAAGCACATTTAACATATTAACATATAATTTCACAGCCGATAAGTCGCTCTATCGTCCCATATTAAGCAAATACTACACTAAAATTATATTCCTAACGACTTTTCATTTTTTACGGAATACATTTTATAGTCCTGTAGATGTTAATCTCGCAGCTGTTCTCTCAACCAATAGGAAAAAGTTGATTATTCTAATTTTTTGAACCACGTTATCCTGATATTCAAATTCTTTGAATTATTAATATTTTTTAAATAATAAAATATTAATGTAGCAGATAAAAATAAATATCTATAATATATTTATAAATGCTCTGAAGATAAGATATTTTTAATGTATTTTTTTTAACACAATCGGCAAATTGACGCTTTAGAAACATTAAACCCATTCGTTTTTTACATTATTGTAATTTTTTGAATCAGAGTTGTAGTCCTACAAGTGGAGTATTATTTGTCAGACTTTTGGGAGGCCTGAACCTGAGACCTTTCTCAGTAAAAAGTACCTTGCCACACACAGGTGGGCTCTCTAGCTACTATAAATTATTGTTATGGGTACTTATCACAATGTGGGTACTTTAATAATGTGTAAGGTAGGTAAAAATTTCCGATAGCCAGTCAACCAATTCTCACTTTCTGTCGACCATTTTTTCCCCACTAAAGTTGCCAATATGGCTACTGTTATATTTTGGATAGATCAACTTTTCTGGTGGTTTTCTGTATATCCTGTGAGTAAATATTATGTCTGCTTTGACATATATTTTTTCCTATCCTAGACAAGGTGCTTTTTTTTTAAAAATGGTTGAATCTTCTTTGCAAAAAGGATGGCAATTTTAATATTGAAGTCCAACAATCCATAAATATCTAAAGTCCGAAAATCCAAACTTTGAAAACGTTCAACCATTGGGAAAATAAAAAATTCTTCAAAAATCGGAAAAGTCCAGCATTTTATAAATTATAAAACAACCTAAATAAATACCAAATTTCTTTTTAAAAAAATAAATAATATATTATTATGTCACTCACATCCCGTTGAATGTAGCAGTAGATGGAGTAAGTCATGCCAAAGGCAGATATGCAGAAAAGCAGAATCACAAACTTGAGAGCATCCTTGTAGAACTTGAAACCCAGGGGTTTGGGAAAGAGGATAGACCGGACAAGCTCCCCTTTGGCGGTGGAGAAACCTTGGCACGGAAAAATAAATGAAAACTCAATAAAATAACACAAAAAATATAATTAAAAATGTTAGGATTATCACTCAATTTGTGCCGCAATGATGTTTGTTTACTTTTGTGACGCCACGATGGTAGGTTCGGTATTTACGTCCTGATGTCACGAGCAGTCCCGGTGAAGGCGCCGACCACGTGACCACGTTGTTGTTTACGAGTTTGTCGCGTGGTGGGCGTCTTCTACTCTTGTTCACTTGTTCTCTTCGCCCGCTGCGTTTAAAGTTCAGATGGAACTTTATTAGTTTTATTAAATTTCAGAATGAAGTAACTAAGTTTTCCTTGCTCAATCACGTTTGTTTATTCCTTTCTCCAAAGTAAGACTGTTATTATTTATTTTGTGTACAATGTATATTTTAAAAAGAGTTTATTAAAGTTTCTCCGTTTTTAGTCAACTGTTTATTTGTGAATCATTGCTACTCTACTTATCATTTATTATTATGCTACGTATTCTTCCAACCACGTGCTGCTATTTCATAAACCATTAAATAGAGGCTATTAAAAAATATCAATAGGGTTGTTTCACGGAGGATCTGGCAATAGCTCTGCGGTTTTGTTTTCATGTCTCTCAAATTACTTTTGTTGATATTCGAAATTGAGTTTTCTAAAAATAAGTTATTTTAGCTGTTATTTTTTTTTAATTACAACTTCTTGCTGTGCTGTTGGTTGTTTTAATCATTTATCAAGGAAAACTTGCATTGAAAGAAGTTGGAATTTTAAAAAATTAACTAAAATATTCTCTTCGAAAATTTACTCCCGAATACCAAAACAGTAATTCGAGAGACATGAAAACAAAACCGCATAGCTATTGCCAGATCCTCCATGAAACAACCCCATTAGTTAAGTCAAAATTTAAAAAGGAATGTATGATTGAATTCAGATTTTTGCACTTATTATCTTAGTCTAACTGTTAAGGTATCTTTCTACCTTGGAAATGTAAATTAAGAAAATTATCATTTTATTGTTTTCAAAGAAAATCTATCTTCACATAAAACATTCTGAATTGTGCTTAGACCTCATTTCAAAACATGCAAGAAGGAATAATGAAGGTTAATGCCAATTTTAAGGAATAACTAAATTACTTTTGACTTAATGTTTTGCCCAACGCTCACATTTAAAGTACATTTTTTCAATAATTTTGATTTTTAATATAATTCTTTTTATCAAATAGTTCATATTATAACATTAAGTACTATACAATCGAACCTCGTTAGCGCGAACTTGCTTAACACGAAATGTTGCTTAAGATGAACTAAAAGCATTTCCCCGGTTCATAAGCTTTGAACTAATGCTAAAAAATCTCCTAACGCGAAATCGCTTTAGGTAAATTCCTGCTTAACCCAAACAAAAAAAATTCAGAAATGGACTTTTTCCCCCCCCTTAGAAATTTAAAGTTTTAAATAACAAATGAAACAAAACATTAATAAAAAACGAAACGAACATTCTAAAAATAAATTGTCTGCTACCGCTGAGAAAATCACGAAATCTTCCATGATTCGTCAATTTTAATCCAATGAATGATTCAACAAGTGTAGGATGATCATTACGTCATGAAAAGTGACGGTGTTTCTCTACAGAGGTCAAAGGTAAAGAACACATGAAATTAGAAGTGGTTCGCATTTATACTTATCGATTTTCATTAAAAATGAATCGGAAACAGCAATCTAAAAATTGTTACATTATGAAATTTAAAGCAAAAACCCATAACAGATTTTTTTTTAAACAAGAAATCTACACCTTAAGTTACCGCGCTGCATTTTTAAGGTTACCTACTTCATTAACGCGTGTTGGAATGTTCCATTTCTTCATTTGCATTTTGAAATTCCTCATTTTTCTACAGTATTATGAACTTTATTAATTGAATTACAAATTGAATACAGCTATTATTAGTACATTACATTAAAAAATTTAAAATTTTAAGATTTTATTTTTTTAAACTATTCACTGGTCCAATGTAAAAAAAATTCCTGACGGCTAACATGAATTTCGGTTAACACGAAATATTTCGAGTTCGCATTAACGGGGTTCGACTGTATTATTAAAATTTACATTATAATTCAAAATTAAACACTATCCATCATAACCAAAATATTAAAATTTCGGAAAAATTTAAATTAAAAAATTTACTAGACAACAAATAAAGAGTTCATTTATGTGGAAAGAAACTATGTTATGGTTCGGCAAAACTAACAACAAATCAAGCCAATTTAGAGGAATTATACGATACTTTGATTTCGCTCAAATTAATACAAATTGTTCTGCTACATGACACATTGTTATCAAATAGAAGAAAAAAGTTCAATGTTATTGGGTTTTTTTTAAGTAAATAACATAAGACAATATTTAAGGGGTTTTTTTTGTAAAGTGATAATTAACTACTAAAAATCATTTCGTAAAAGTTGTCTGATATCATGTCCCAACTTCATTGTCTTTCAGTTCTCAAGATAAAAGTATCATCTGCACCTCAAACTTAGGTAGTTATTTATGCAACAAACCAAATAAAAATAAGTGAAATTAAGTTTCTTTCCTTTTATTAAAAAAGTTTAAGTTTAACACACTATTTTCTACAGTCATGAAAAAAAATAATATATGAAACAAACCAAAAAAGCAGTTTTTACACACTTTTTAAAAGTAGTTATTACACATTTTTTTTTTAAAAGCTTCACTTTATCGACACTAATGCTCGGGTACTTTTATAATTGAGTTATGTTCCATTATTGATTTGTAAGAGTCTGACGTTGCACAGGACCACAAAAAAAGTATTTAAAAAAATGCCTCACCTGTTCTAACCACAACGGCCAACACAGCATTCCCTTCGTAGTACCTGGTCTGAATCACCTCTGTCCCACAGAAAAGAGTATTTCGTTTGTGGGCCAAGGGGTCATAATCCTCATCCTCATGTTTCAGCAAGGGGGTCTTGGTCTCGGGGACACTCTCACCTGCAAATGAAGTATTGAAATAAGGCTGTGTAAGGCAGTGTTTAAGCTGTGATCGCTTTTTTCGCAAAATACGAAAAGAAATCGCATTTTACGAAAATCTTGACGCCCACTTTCGCTAAAATGTGAAAATAAACAGAGAGGAGGAACGGATCCGATCGTTCGTTTTATGGACACGTTCATTTGGATCCGTTCATTCCAGACAGATACATCATTATTGCCGCCGTTTTGAACTTGTGTTCGGTGGATTTGATCGTTCCCTTTATAGACACGTTGAACTTGTCTATTCATTTGGATCCGTTGAAGGGCCGCTAAGAGAAAACTTTGATTTCCATGCGGCTTTCAAAACATAGGCAGCAAAAGAGCCTCGCAGAATCATGGAAACTTAAAATACGAGAATGTATTTGTAAAAAGTTTGTAATAAATTATTTTAAAATGTGTTTAACTTGTTTTTCTTAAAAATGCTAAAATCATTTGAAAAAAAAAGCTAAAATTAAATTTTTGATTTTAGCTAAAATGCTAAAAAATTTCAAAACCCAGCTTAAACAATGGTGTAAGGGCTACATTAGGTTAATTCGATATCAACCTTCAGTAACATTTTATTAATGTTAACCTTAAATACCTACGAGACTATTTTTTATCAACCCTCATAAGGATGAAATTGGCTAATTCCGTGCAAAATTATCCTTTCTGTAGTGTAAGTCACATGTGTAAAAAGTGATTATCACAACAATTTTTAATATTAAATTAAAACTAATTAGCGGAATAGCTGATCTACACTTATTAAAACAAAATAATGTAACGTGCTGTATTTAATATGATTTATTTCAAATTTAAAAAGCTTTTAATCTCCGATTAAATTGTGACTTATATTACAGTTACATGGAATTAGTCAATTATAAATTAATTAATAAGTTTTATAAATTAATTAATAAGTTTTTTTTTAAGTTTTAGCAGTATACAGGAGACACAAAAATGTCAACAACTAGAGCAGATTTCAGGATGAAAAACAAATATTAGACAATTTTTGTAAAAAAAATCTATTTGGAAACAAAATACATTTAAACATAACAGCATGTTTCTATTAAATTCATACATTTAGAATTGTTAAACAGATTATATCGATTAAAATTCCTTAAATCGTTTCTTCAGTGCTTGCAAACGAAATATCTAAAAATTTTAATATTTGTACAGCTTCAAACCTGAGGAAACTTTGCAGATTGTAGGTTAGCAAACTTCCGTCTCTCCATGCACACAGATAAATTCAAATTCAATTTGAACAAAATATAAATGTCCAGTATGCAAAGCATTACTAAAACATCAATGTTGTAGGGAAGCTTCGGTTTAGATAGTACTGTCTTATGGAGAGAAAGGAAGTTAAATTGTGGGACAGCAATTTAACATAATTCAAGAGCAGAGAAAAGTTTTAGTTCTACTAAAAGCTTGCAAGCTATCAAAAAGAAACAGTCAAAGATGATCGCGGCTATACTGCTGTGGGCAGGTAAACTGCAGTAACTTCCATAATGACTTGGACCATTGTCGCTAGCACTCAATTAACCTAACCTTTAAGAAAACATACTGGAATTTTTTTTTATTTTAGAGCGAAAATGGTACAACTCATTGGTGCGATTACTTCAGTTTGCATGCCCACGGCAGTATACATGATGGAATGTTTCAAATCTCAAATTTGAACAAGAAATGCATTTTGCAGTGGATTCCAGCACACATTGGTAACGACGGAAACGAGTCTGCTGATATCCTGGCAAAAGCTAAAAAAACTCAACAATGACATTCTTCCCCAAACAACTCTTAATGACATCTACTCAGTGGCCAAAGCAAAATTTAACAGCAGAAGTGTTAAAATTGCACCAAATCTGCGAAATAAACACCAATAGGGTAACTGCGACCACCCTAACTAGATTAAGGACAGGCCACTTCAAAGGGATGGAAATCCAAAAAGATGGAACTAGAAAATACTCCAGCTGCAGAAACTGCCCCGACTCGGAACTGGATCCAAAAAATCTTTTCTCGTGTCCAGCCATCCTGGCAAAATTGCAGCAAATCACTAACTCGCCCTACGAAAACCTTTATGAGGACCACTGTCTGCAGATCGCTAGCAGTCTATGAGACCTTTGGTCCCATATAATCTTTATCCATGGACACGACATCATCATCATCAAAAGAAAAGTTTACACACAACATTCATTTCAGAAGGTAAGAAAATATTGTATTGTTCAAAACAAATGTACTTCCAGAAGGATGAAGAATGAAATCAAAACCCCTGGAACTCTTGCCACTCACGGCATGAAACATGCCCACTTAAACATAATTTAAATATCACCCCTTTAGATTTTATACACAATATGGGTAGGAGTTCAAATTAAAATGGCATACCCGTCAGCATGCTTTCGTTCACAATACAGTTTCCCGCGATAAGTACGGCATCACACGCCATGTGGCAACCATGCGGCGGAATGGAAATCACGTCGCCCGGAACAAGATTGGCGGCGGGAATATCTTCGTACACTGAAACAACAACAAAAATCAGACCTGATACACAAAACAGTATAAGGAATATGTTACTGAAAATAATAAAATTTAATTTTGAATGAATTAACTTGGAAAAAACAATAGATATTTTTTATGGGGAGGGGGGAATATCATGGTAAAACCTTGTTAACACAAAACTAATTAATGTAGAATTTGACCTAACTTTTAATGATATTTTTAATAGCATAAAGCATTAACCTAATGCTCAATTCTTAAACAAAAAAATCTCAAAAACAATGAAGTACTAAATATGAAGAAAATCGGAAGGAAAAGTAAAAAACAGTAACTTTATATGCACTGCTTAAAACAATTAGGGGAACGCATTTAAACCCTTTCACTCTCAATCCATTTGGTATCATCAGCTTCCAATTTTTTTTTCTCACTAAGTTGAGCTCGCACTTATTTATCGTTAGATGGAAGAATCATGTCTTTTGAAGAATTAAATAATGTTTGTTTTAATTAAATGAAAATATAAAAAACTTAGTAAAATAAAATTCACCCCCAAAAAAATTGTATGAAATAAATTGACCCTAAATTCTTCACGCTTGTATTCTTAGATGTTTAAAAATTGATTTTACCTTTTTTTTTACAAATTAAGTTCAAAAAAATTATTGTAATAATTTATTCAAAAGTTACGATTCCAATTTTTTCCCCTTAAATTTTAGTTGAAAAATTAAGATTTTTTTTCCCCTATTTTTTACCATTTCATTCTGGATGCATAATGAATATTTTTCACAAATTTTAGATTTCTATAATAAAAAAAAAGAAGTTGGAACTGAAAGGGTAAACAAAGGTATGCAAAGTGCTCCCCTAATTCTTTTGATCAGTGTACATGGAATAATCAGATTCACCTTTTAAACTATGTTTAATGTTCTAACAAGTAAAAACTAAAATGTATTAGAATTATTTTTCTAAAATTTTTACTCTAATTTTTATTAGATGCATGCAATAGTAAATTAAAATGACTAAATATGACCTGCCAACCACCAAAATTTCTAAAAAATTGCAATAGTTTATCAGGTTTATAAATCAACATTACACCCTTTTAAAATACTAATATCTGAAAAAATGTAAAAGAAAGCCAAATAATCTTTTTTTTGCAGTAGATTTCAGTGGGAAAATACAAATTTCAATTCCTCTGCATCCAACAGATATTTGAATATCCCAAAAACATTTAATATTGAGCTTTTTTTGAAAATGTCTTGCCTCCAACTTACTGCCTTTTTATGAATAAGGTGGTTTTAACGCAATTAAATAATTATTCATAAATATATACACAATTGTGTTTGGAAATGGACCAAAAACGCAAATACGTACCAGCTTGATTTAAAAATGAAATTAATAATTTTTTTTAAAACTTATGCACAGTAAAATTCAATTTATATTTTGCATTTTTTTTAATTATTCAAACTGCAGTTCTAAGTTTCTTTCAACAAATTCAAATATATATAAATATTAAATACTTCCAGACAAGAGGTTTAGTTAGATATTAAGTTATATCCCGCACGGTTATTTTTTTTAGTCCTAATTTCTCTAGGGATATGTTTTTGTTTCATTTCGTTACATAAACTACAAAAGCTATTCTAATACAACCAACAGTACCTAAATTGTACAATTAACAAACTTTACTAATCACACAAATAAAATCTAAGTAAATTAAGAATTTTTTTAAAAAAATAATAAAATTACCTTCACTTTGTCTAAGAACAGTGACAACAACAGAATTGGAGCGAGACACCATGTCCCTTAAGGTAATTTGTTGCTGAAAAAAGTAAAATACAAATTCTAAAAAATTCTAAGAAATATCTATGTTTATCATCCAAATTTAACAAGCAATTAGACCAACTTAAACAACATTGAAGCAAGATTGACTAAATTATTCAAGGACTCGGTATTAGATTTATTTTTAAGGTACTGGAAAAGTCATTGTTACTTAGTTTCTTTTAACAAAACTGCAAGCCAACAACCATTAGCTTAATTTTAGTTTAGTTTGAATTATCGTCGTTGCACTAGAGCTACGTGAGGGCTATTGGCGACGGGCGTCGTATTTTAGAACCACAGTCAAGTGCCGAGCTGACACCTGAGTAGGCACCCAACGCAACCGTTAAGGGCGACATCGTACGCAGCGTTGGGACTTTGGAGGATATTTAACATGCACTTCCTCTTCACGGGGTATTATTCGTTGGACATTTTGGCTGCACGGGCTGTTTATAGGTCGGCGGTTATTTTGGCGATGCCCAGACCCGAACCTGGGACCGTCCGCATGCTAGGCGAATGTCTAACCGACTGGGCTCCCCAGCCCCTACCATTAGCTTAAGAAAGCACCCAAACATAAAAAAATGTTGATAAATTTCTATCCTTGTGCAAATTATTGCAGTACATTTGCCTTCAAAACTTTTTTTTAAACATACAATACTATTTATATGAAGCTTGTTGTTGTAAAACTCCGTTCTCCAAAGTATAACTAGTATAAGATAAGACATGTCTGTTCATTGTCCACTTTTTGACGATCATAAGTTCAATTGGCCCTATATCCTCGTTGTACTTTGGGGAATACGAGTTCTGAAACTAGACACTTCATAAGCACCCAGTGCAGTGCAAAAAAAAAAAAATAATAAATAAATCAGGCACCAACGTATCTCCAATTATCTCTAACTACCTATCAGGGTTCATACTCTACGATAGTGAAATTCAGGAGTTTTTCAGGAGCGCAGCGATGTAAATTCAGGAGGTATCGCAAAATAAATTTGAATATGTTTGATTATTATTGTATTGGTCTAGTGACTTAGACCGAGAATGAAGGAAACAAGGGGTGTAAATGTTGTGGAAAATTTGAGGCTTCGGTGTAAAAGCCAAACCCCTTTCATTGGGGGAAAATCGCCTTTTTTGGCGATTTTTTTAATTTTCGTGACCTTTGTTCTAATTTCATGACTTGGTAGACATCCTGATAAAGTACAGGAGAAAACCAAATGAGAAAGGAGAAAAATGATTCATGTCGTCAATTTTTTCAGGAGAGGGGGGAAAATATCAGGAGATGATACATAAATTTCAGGAGTTATAAGGACCCTTAAAATATAAAAATGAAATTCAGGAGTTTTTCAGGAAATTCAGGAGGCGTACGAACCCTGACCTATGTACATAAAAAATACTTCTTGACAAAAATAAGATCTTAATCAGAGACTTACATGCCTGGTTTCGTATAAGGCAACTGCGATAGAAATTAGAGTTATGACTAGAATACAGGAAGCATACAAAACATAGTCGTCAAAGAGCCAAAGAATCACGCTGAAGACTTGAAAGATATAAAAAGGGTTCAGCACCTGAAAATATAAAACTCATTTATATATACAATACATTTTGAATAGAGCTTTTCAAATAATAAATATTCTTAAATTTAACTAAAACTTAATTCAGTTTAAAAAAATCCTTTTCTGTTATGACCTCATTTACGATGACAATTCGTTTATAATGCCATAAATGGTCGGTCCCTTAAAATTCCCATAGACCTTAATGTTAATTAAAAACTAAATGAACTAGACTATTAACTCCTTGGTTATAACGGACCAAATATACGTTTATAGTATATCAAAAATGTAGTCTTGAAGATTTTTTTTTTCACTTTTTACAAATTATTTTAATTTTTATTTAGTTTAGTTTGAATTATCGGCGCACTAGAGCTACACGAGGGCTATTGGCGATGGGCGTCGTATTTTAGAATCACAGTCACGTGACGCGCCGTTAAGGGCGACATCGTACGTAGTGTTAGGACTTTGAAGGATATTTATCGTGCACTCCCTCTACACAGGGTATTATTCGTCGGACATTTTGGGCTGCACGGGCCGTTTATAGGTCGGCAGTTATATTGGCTATGCCTGGACCCGAACCACCTTTCGCATGCTAGGCGAATGCCTAACCGACTGGGCTCCCCAGCCCCAATTATTTTAATTAAAAATTATGATTCATTATTTGGATTACTAGTAATAGCAAGTAGACTTAAAATGTATTCAATAGATGTTATTTCATAACTTTGATTAATAATATGAGTGCATAATACATATTTTGCACGATTCCTAACCTTGTTTCAACCTTGTTTATTAAGTTACTCGTTTATATCGCCATAAACACCGAGTTATACTATAGAATAGGTTTCTCAGATCACACATCAAAATATATGTGAACTTGTATTGAATGGAACAATAGTTCTACTGAAAGGGACTTAAAAAAAGAGGTTTGGAACTATTTGTACATGCCTGAACCCCCTTTAGATAGAAAGTGTCTTATTTAATAAGAAAATATATAAAAGAAATGGATGTTTGTACAAGATTTAAAATGAAATGAACACTTTTTTTAAATATATAATTCAATAGTTTCAAAAAGTGGAAGTTTTAGAGTAAAAAAAAAAGGTTAAAGTGTTGAGTCCCCATTATAAAACATAATACATGCTATAGTCAAACTCATAGTTTCCTTGCACAGAAGCCACGACCATGGGCGGAGCTATAAAACAAGCGGAGCAATCAGAAAGACAAAATAAAAGGGATGAAATCTTCTCTTCATCTGATTGCTCCGTGCGTTTTATAGCTCCGCCCATGGTCGTGGCTTTTGTGAAAGGAAACTATGAGTTTAACTATAACAGATTTTGCTGTATATATTGTGCATAAACTTCCCAGGCATGAAAGGACTCAAATAAAGATTAGAATTTCATAGTGTAAAATGTCTGCTAATGCAAAAAACAATTATTGATGTGTGTGTGTGTAACATCAAACTATCTTTAATAATCATAAATACAACATACCTCATCAATAAATAAATCTAAATAGGACTTCACTTCCACGTCTATGTTATTTGGTCCGTAAAGTTGGCGCCTGAATTCAAAATGAAAAAGGATAATAAATAATAAGTTTTATAAATAATTATAATTGCTTTTAAAATTACAAGATTAAAAGTAATTACTTTTCGTCCTGTTCAATGG
Organism: Oedothorax gibbosus; assembly: GCA_019343175.1. Lineage (NCBI taxonomy): Eukaryota > Metazoa > Arthropoda > Arachnida > Araneae > Linyphiidae > Oedothorax > Oedothorax gibbosus. Next base: position 968,386 of record CM033276.1, read on the forward strand.
CAAGTAGACCATGGAATCGTTCATGAAATTCTGAACAGGGAAGGCCTTCGTAGCCCCTGAAAGACAATTAGCATGCATTTAAGTGTTTGTAGAGCATAGGTTTAGTATTTTAGGATAAAACCAGGGCCGGATTTAAAGATTTGCGGCTTGTAGGCTACTATTGATTATCCGCCCCTGTTACAATGTTAATTCTCCCCCTTCGCAGAAAGGTAGCTGGTTAGCTTCAAAATAGGGTGGTATGTGCTGTTTAAAATAGATACACATATTAAAGTCATCTATGCATCTTTACACACTAAATCGGAAGCAAAATAGGCGAAATTTTCAACTGTTCTAATATTTTTCTTTAAACTTCGAAATCCGGGAGGAGGGGGTACAATTGCCCCCCCACCGACCATGTTTGCTACGAAATATTAGTACTATATATACGTTTAAAGTTTACACATTAATGGAAATTATTTTCTTTCTTAAAAATATTCGTATCTTTAAAATATTTTTTATGTCGAATGCCGCTTTAATGGGTCGTAAAATTTGCCGCCCCAAAAATTCGCCGCTCTAGGCTACAGCCTATTTAGAAATCTGGCTCTGGATATAACCATACAACAAATAAGCAATTGTTATATTTAGTTCAGTTAATCATTTTTTTTGGCATTTCCTTTCTTTTGTCAAATATCCTGTCAAATAAAAGTAATCATGATGATATTTAGGACTACGTTGTAAAGAACTATTGGAACGCAAACCAACCCAATGTGCCATTTTTAGGCTTATTTCCATTTTTTATACAATTAAAAAGAATTTTAAAAATGAAAAATTAGGTATTGACACACTGACGATGTCTGTCAAAACACATATTTCACTAACTCTTAAATTAATAAAACTATTTTTAAAATGGGATGCAAAAAATACGCTACCTCAGACGTTTGAAGCAGGAAATCTTGTTATCCCAAACATACTTTACACAATTATGAGTGAAATGACGATATGAACTGACCTGTAAACAAAAAAAAATCAAATATACATGGAGAAAAAATTACATGCACCTGATTGATAGACATAAATTCGTCCAGAACTGTTTATTTTTCTTCTAGCAACACATATTCTTAAAAGATTTTAAAAAATTGAAAGTATTTGACAGTAATATAATTTAAAACTATATTTTTAAATATTATATTAATGTGTGCCGAAAAATTAAATTCAGAATGTGCAAACAAGTTTATAATATTCTTTTTTGATTCGCTTAGCCCTCATAGGGTTAAATTAATAATCAAACTTGGGGGGTGTAACTCCTCTTTCACTGACCACTAAATAAATCAATACATTTAAAGGTAATTTTATACCATATAAGGCAATTCCAATAGTTTTAAAACCAAAAGTTCTGTGATTTTCTTGTTTAGTTTAGTTTGAATTATTGTCGCACTAGAGCTACACGAGGGCTATTGGCGACGGGCGTCGTATTTTAGAACCACAATCAGGTGACGAGCCGACACCTGAGTAGGCACCCAACGTAATCGTTAAGGGCGACATCGCACGCAGCGTTGGGACTTTGAAGGATATTTAACATGCACTCCCTACACACAGGGTATTATTCTTCGGACATTTTTGGCTGCACAGGCCTTTTATAGGTCGGCAGTTATTTTGGCGATGCCCGGACCCGAACCTAGGACCTTCCGCATGGTAGGCGAATGCCTCACCGACTGGGCTCCCTAGCCCTACACAATTTTCTTGAAAACCTTATGACGTCCTATAGGTAGTAAAAACTTGTCTACCAAACTTGAAGTCTGCAGCCCTTTAAGTTCGAGCTGTAGAGTGGTTTCAGACAGACACAATTTTTAAAAACCACTTTTTCAGAATCAGCACCCTGCGAAACATGTCGAAAACACAAAATCTCCGTTTCAGATTTGACACCATCGAAATACTTTTTTAATACCTAATATTTCATATTAGGTAAATGCATGGGAATGGAGGGCTATCTTTTACTTCTTTATACAAGATTCAGAAGCTTTTCCCAGCTTCTCAAGTGACAGGAAACGAGGAATGAGGAAGTTTTTAGACATTCCAAAAGAAGCCATGCACTGCTGGATGTTGCTCTGTTGTGATATGTTATGAATAATTTAATTTAAAACAAAGGTTGAGGGGCTGGGGAGCCCAGTCGGTTAGGCGCTAGCCTACCATGTGAAAGGTCCTAGGTTCGGGACCGGGCATCAGCAAAATAACTGCCGACCTATTAACGGCCCTTGCAGCCAAAAAAAATTCGCCGAATAATACCCCGTGTAGACGGAATGCACGTTAGAATACGCTCCAAAGTCCCAACGCTGCGTGCGATGTCGCCCTTAACGATTACGTTGGGTGCAAACTCGTGTTTCGCTCATCACTTAACTGTGGTTCTAAAATACGACGCCCGTCGCCAATAGCATGTGGCTCTAATGCGACGATAATTCAAAACTAAACTAAATTAAAAACAAAGGTTGAAGGATTTTAAATAGTGATTAAATATAGTTTGTGAAGTAATCCCCCGTCTCACAATTGAAAGTAATTAACGCAAATAGGGTGTACCGCAGAGTAGTTGAAGCTCATGGAATCCTGGTCATGGTTACTGATCGAGGACACGCATCTGGAGTACACAAGCTCGGGGGGGATGGAGGCGGAGACCGTATCCACGGTGACCGACAACACAGTGATGCTGCCATGGGTGTCCTGGAACAGAAGACACAATTAAATAAAGATGCAAAGGAAAACAAGTAGGTTTGTAACAGAATCTGTCACTTAACTCGCTTCCACATATTTGTGTTTAACAGAAAAAACGCGCCAAACACAACATTAATTCTATATTTAACATTTACAAGCTAAATTTGGCTAGTTTCATTTATTTTATTTCGAAAATTCAATAATTATTACTTATCGTTTGCAAAAATTAATTTATATTTTAAAGAATAAATATGTCATATTCCTCGCTTTTAAATAGAATGAAAACATTTCATATCAACATACAAGGATTCCGTAGTGAAATATATTTGACGTCATTTCAAACTGATCGATGTTGCAAAAATAAATTTATTTTAATTTATTGTCTAAAAGAATTAAAGTTTCTCGAGCGATTGTTGCGAATGGCAAATGTGATTTAATTCTAATAAAAACAGGGCCTTTAGCTATTTGTAATTCAAACTTTTAAACGCCAAAATTAACTATTTTCATTAATCTTCTTTCTCAGATTTAATAATTAGACTTTATCGTTTGCTAAATTTGTTTGAAGTTCGAAGAATAATGATGTAATCTTTTTTAATAAATATTTTTGTCGCCACAATTTCCCATTTACATTTCTTTCGAAAATTCACTTATTTATAGTTTGTTAAATTAATTTACAGTTCAAAAAATATATAATTTGTACAATTGATGCTTTAAAAATAAAAGCGAAACTTAGCATATTTTTTTTAATGCCAAGTTAGAATTCTCTATGCATCTTTCTTCATACATATATATAGAACCATTAAAAGAACTCTATTGTGATAATACAACAATCCAAACCGAATTATATCACATAAATAAATATTTTTTCAAAAGTGTATTTTTATTTTAACAAAAGTTTCTCGTACGTTTAACGAAATGGCAACAGTGAAAATATTGAATAAAAATGGAATTTGCATGTTATTTCAATGTAGATTAAATTTTTAGTTATTTAAATTTTAAATAAGCTTCTAGTTTAAATTTTTTAATGAAATTTGGCATGTAGCCTAATCTGATTTTTTGCTTCAAAATGACGTATCCCACTTGTGTGTGGGACTTGTGGATGACAACAGTGAAAATATGAATAAAAATAGAATTTGCATGTTATTTCAATGTAGATAAAAAAAAATTTAGTTATTTAAATGTTAAATAAACTTCTAATTTAAATTTTTTAATGAAATTTGGAATGTAGCCTAATCTGATTTTTTGCTTTAAAATGACGTATCCCACTTGTCTGTGGGACTTGTGGTTCTTTCTGTGAAAGTGGGTGACAGACAGACGGACGGACAGACAGACGGACTGAACGATTATAAAACCTTCCACTTTTTACGTTATAAACGTAGTGTGGAAGCTAAAAACCGGACAAATATACAGCAATGTTATTATATTCGTCTATGCTGTTTGGTAGGTGTCGTACGACTCTAGCCCAACAAGCTCATTTTTACTGCAGGCTCAGAAAAGGAATCTTTAACAAATAATAAATATGCAAAAGATAAATACAATTATAGATATGGGACCAGACTTGCCCAGTGAGCTGGACAATTGAAGAGCTTAGTGGAAGAACGTGCTAAAGTGACAAAAAGGTGAAAACGAGCTTTAAAGTTTTTAGTTTGCACTTAAAGCTGTTGAAAAACGGTACCTGCAAACGGTAAAAATAAAATTAACTTAAAGTAAAAAAGTTCAATCAAAATTCAAAAGTTCAATTCAAAAGTTTCATCAAATGTAATATTAAAGCTTTTATAAATTAATAACAGTATTATAATTATTGTGTGCAATTTTTATTTCTAAATTAAGAATGAAATCCATTAACTAATAAATAATATATATTGTTAAAGTAGAAGTTGTATTGCTAAAATTTGAATTGTTATGCAACCTGCTTCCTGAAACAACTTCTACCTGATATTGGAGCCACTAGTTTTCTTTTGGGTTTTGCCCGAGTCAAGTATTTGCAATACTGAGTGTTAGTTTTTGCACATTCTATTGGCATTCTTGCAAAATGGTAGGAAAGAGGGGAAAAACATTTTATTTTAAAAGGGTATTCCATTCAAATAGAATAAATGATGTATATAAAGATTATATATACGTTTTTATTAACTATAAATAATATTTGATATTTTTTTACTTGTATTTAACTATTATCAATAAGTTTTTTGTTTGACAAAAAAAAATCTCAATATTTCATTAGAAATAATTGAATTTTTCTCAGACATTCATAAAAAACAGGGCCTTTTTGAAAGGGCCAGGATGTGGGGAATATGCAGAGCTGGTCATTAACCCCAATTTATAAATGCCTGGCCCTTTTAGCTTCCACACTACATTTATAATGTAAAAAGAGGAAGGTTTTATAATCGTTCAGTCCGTCAGTCTGTGTCACCCACTTTCACAGAACGAACCGTAAGTCTCCTAAACAAGTGGGATACGTCATTTTGAAGCAAAAAATCAGATTACGCTACAGCCTACATTCCAAATTCCGTTAATAAATTTAAATTAGAACTTTATTTAACATTTAAATAACTAAAAATTTAATCTACATTGAAATAACATGCAAATTCCATTTTTGTACAATATTTTCACTGTTGCCATTTCGTTAAACGTACGAGAAACTTTATTTAAAATAAAAATAAAAACTTTTGAAAGAATATTTATGTGATATAATTCAGTTTGGATTGTTGTAATATCACAATAGTTCTTTTGATGGTTCATTTTCATTAAATATGTATGAAGAGAGATGCATAGAGAATTCTAACATAGCATAAAAAATATGCAAAATTTCGCTTTTATTTTTGAAGCATCAATTGTACTAATTATATATTTTTCGAACTGTAAATTAATTTAACAAACGATAAATAACTGAATTTTTGAAAGAAATGTAAATAGGAAATTGTGGCGACACAAAGATATTTATTAAAAAAAATATTACATCATTCTTTGAACTTCAAACAAATTTAGAAAACGACAAAAGTCTAATTATTAAATCTGAGAAAGAAGATTAAACAAAATAGTTAATTTTGGCGTTTAAAAGTTTGAATTACAAACTAGCTAAAGGTCCTGTTTGGCAAATTTCGTTCTGAAGTGTATAAATAGTTTCCTGTTGAGCACAAATGTTGTGTGGAAGCGGTTTAAGTGACAGATTCTGTAACAAACCTACTAGTTAATCACTAAGAGTACAACTGACCTTGAGTATGAGGGTGGTTGCCACGGCGATGCTGCAGGGGTAGCAGGTCATGGCGACCTTCCACTGTGGGAACCACCTCATGAGGAGAAGAAGGGAGCCGAGGCTCAGGAAGGTCAGGACGTGGAACAGGCACTGCTTGCAGGGGCTGGTCACAAAACCCTGCGCCTCCTGGAAAACATTATTTGAAATTTATGGTTAAATTGAAAAAATAATGAATTGTGTTGTGTAATAGAAAGTAAAGGGCAAATTCCTTGCAAAATTACCCTTTCTGTAGTGTAAGTTATGTGTGTGTAAAGAGATTATCACTAACAATTTTTTACATTAAATGAAAAAAAAATAACGGAATAGCTGATGTACACTTATTGGAACTAAATGATGCAAGATGCTATATATCATTTGATTTATTTTTCAAATATAAAAAGCTTATTTTTAAACTGTGACTTGCAGTACATTTTGCATGAAATTAGCCTCAGATAAGGTGCAAATTATTTTAAGTGTAAAATTTGTGCTGAATTAAGAGTCAAACTGTTACAACAACAACTCGTCATAATGTTTGCGCCAATGTCATAATCATGTCACATCCCTTGAATTGCCCATTATGTTATAATACAGGGTGTCCCTAAAAGAATGTCCGAGTCTCAAATTGTGACCTGACATCACACCTTGCGATTTCTTCCTTTGAGGCTTCGTAAAAGATCGGGTCTACGTTCCACCCCTACCCCACGATTTACCAACCTTAAAAGGTAGAACTGCACAGGCTGTTGCTTCCATTACTCCGGACTTGCTGCAGACAGCGTGGGAAGAATTGCATTTTCTATTGGATGTGTGCCGTATCACTAAAGGCGCACACATTGAGCACTTATAGGAAAAACTAGGTTAGTTTTCCTTCAATCTCATGTAGGATTTGTTATATTTAGTATAAAATAAACTCCTATAATATACCATTAAAACTCGGACATTCTTTTACGGACACCCTGTATCTTGATACAAAAATTGTAGTTATAAGCAACTCCTCGGCTATAATGAAAGAAATATACGTTTGTGATATCCAAAAATGCATTCTTAAGGGAAAATATTTTAAATCTTCACTATTTACAAATTATTTTGATTAAACTACTAATAACACATTGTTAAAATTTATTCAATGGATGTCATTTTATAACTTATACTGCAATTTGAAATTTTGGATGAAGGGGGAATGGGAGCAATGGGAGGTTTTCAAACTGAAATCTCTGTGTGTGTAAATCCTATGTAAAAAAATAATTTTCTGTGCCAAATGACTTTAGCTGCATTTGTATTGAATATTTTTACAAACTGTCTTTTATTTATATGATAAATGTAGCTGACTTACATGCGTCTATAATCAAATTTTTAGAAATGGGTTCTTACAGTTTGTGTAAAAAATTTTGGGAAAAAAATAGAACCCCATTTCAAAAAGTTGGATGATAGAGACCTGAATGCCAGCTACACAGTGCCAACACACAGTATACACAGTCAAAAGTTACAATTGGAAATATTCCGTTTGGCGGCAGTTGATGTTTTTGGCAACTCTATTGCTTGCACACACAGCAAAATAAATAGAAAAATACCAAATAAATAATGAACAAATTTTCGAAAGCTAGAATACTTATGCTGGAGTTACAGTAAAATTGCTTTTTGAGTGCAATTTTGGTTATCTGTATCTACTATAAAGTTTCGGCAATACAGATACACAAATGTCCAATTGCAAAATTTTACAGTCCACTTTAAATGCAAAATAATAGTTATTTAAGCAACTAGTGCCAAAAATAATATGTTATTTAGCGAGTGGCTTTTATTTCACGAGACCGTAGGTCGAGTGAAATAATGACAAGAGCTTAATAAAGTATTATTTGGCACGTGCTTGGTACAATATTTTTTATAATAACGTGCAAAAAAGTATTTCTACCAATGAGTGATTTTCATGACATCATTTAGTTTCCATGGCGATATTCGAAAATGCAAAGTAGTAAAAGAAAAATTGTAAAATAATTTTCTATTTTGAATCAAAATATTGTTTGGAGTGAAATTTGTGTCCTTACTTTTGTCTTATTTAATTTCCTTTAATAATTTTTGTAGTACTTGTAGTTTCCATGGAGATATTAGAAAATGCAAAAGTAATGAACCAATAGAAATAAGTGAGTTTCATGACATCATTTAGTTTCCATGGAGATATTCATGACATTTTGTTTTTCTACCAATCAGATACTCTTATTTACTTTACCGCACTAGTGCCGAAAGTACTACTTTCGGCACTGTCTGTGACGTAAGCACGTAAAGTGTCATTTTCGCAACGATTTATGAATGAATATGATATAAAAAAGTGAACTTTTTTGCACGTTGTTATAAAAAATAAATTAAGCCTGTGGTAAGGATGACTGATACCATAACAAATCCCACCAACAACTGGATAATGGAACAAAACAACTGGTTCTCTGCAGATCATATCATGGCCTTTTCTGCAACCATTTACTATTCAATAACACTTTCTTGTGTGTCTTAGAAGTGATCTAAACACTTACCACCTGATCATCTGTGCCTTCTTCGATTGTGATCACATTTGGGGCTGTGTCTCCTTTGGCCAGGAGGGAATAAGGCATCTTCAAGCTTTCTGCAAAGACAAGTATCCCATTGATTAGATCAAGAGTACACCAACTTACAATTATATAACTTTTACATAAAAATATAATCAGTGGCGGGTCAAATTTTGTTGGGGTTGGTGAGGGCCAAGGTCAGTTTCAACTATTTCAGGGTGGTAACAAAATCCTTGAAAAAAAGTTCCCTGATACTTTCATAAAAAAATTCCTCGATTTTACAATTACTTTTTAGTTCAGTTTAGTTTGAATTATTGTCATACTAGAGCTACACGAGAGCTATTGGCAATGGGCGTCGTAATTTAGAACCACAGTCAAGTGACGAGCTGACACACGAGTAGGCACCCAACGCAACCGTTAAGGGCGACATCATACGCAGCGTTGAGACAAGCATATTTGACGTTTGATAATAATTGACAGTTTTTTTGCTTCTGCGTGATAGGAAGATAGTCGAGTTTAATTTTGTAGCTTCGGTTCAGGCCAATCGGACCAACCAGAATACTTTCTTTTGATCAAGAAGTGTCCGCTAGTATAGTGAACAAGTACAACCTAAACCTGCTGTTTAAATAATCCAAAATGGAAAAAATTCCCTGATAATTCCCTGATATTTCCAGAATTAAAAAGTTTCCTGAGAATTCCCCGATTTCCAGGTTCTGTTACCACCCTATATTTTAATTAAATGACCTAATTAATAATATATTAAAATTTATTACAATTCATTTTAATTCCTATATTCATTAATTCAGTAATTACTATTTTTAATTAATTAAAATCTACTAATTACCTTTTTAAATAAATGAAAATCTATTCTATGGCATGCATGTATTCATTGACATTTTATTTATCAAGTGTAAGATAATTTCAGTTTGGGGGGGGGGGGGAGCTATGGGTATAGCCCCTAGCCTCTGATTGAAAATAACTTAATTTTTAATAAAATGTTTGGTGTGGAATAATAAATTAAAACTTTTATCATAATAACTATATTTCTATATTTCAAAGTAATCAACTATAGTAACCACTGTAAGACATTTGTTTCTAGGCAATTTTAAATTTTTCTTTAAGTGATAAAAAAAGTAATAACTTAATAAAAGTTAACTTAAAAGTAATAACTGATAAATAAAATATAAATACGAATTAAAAAAAAATGCTTTATTGTGTTGAATTCTTTGAAATATCATAAAATAAACCCATTCTATACAAGAAAAATCAAAGCTATTCAGTTTAAAAACAATAAAATCGTACCTCCATTTACTCAAAGCTAAACAGCTGTATTTAGAAAAAGGATAAATGGAACATCTAGATGTACAGTAGTATTATATCCATTTGTAAAGCAAATAAAGAACACATTTCATTGTGCCTTGAAACTTCCCACATATTACGCCGACATTTTACGGAATGTTGCGAGAATCCTTATTAATTTCTGCAGAAGACTGTCAGTGTCAATTCAGAAAGTGCCACAGGAACATCACAACATGAAAACGGAAATTATTCCGCGAAATTGACGTCACGTCAAGTTTGTCGTGACGGTTACCGCGACAGATAGAAACGACAGACGATTTTTTTTTAGAAGTTTTCTTGCAGTTGAACGAAGAACCTTGATTTTTCTCATCATTTATGCAAGAACAAACAAGTTGCGAAAAAGAATGACGTTCACGAAACACTTTCATTAATAGCAAAATTCAAATAAAGGAAAAATAAGCAAATTAAAGAATTAATGATCGGAGGTCAACTAGATGACATTCAAAATATGTTTACGGTTCCCGCCCCAAAACATACCACTATTTAATAACAAATTAATCAATGTATAACAAATTCGAATTTCATATAAATTATTTTCTTAATTACATCCGTATTCAACCATTTATGCAATTAATTAAGATCCAATTTTAATTATTTGCTGTTGCCTATTTTAAAACTGTCTGTGCAATCAATAATATATTACGGTAAAAAAAATAGAACATAAAACTCACTTGATGAACTTATTTTTGCTTTAACTTTTTTTTTCTATTTATAATAACTAATTTACTCTGTCCAACAACGAAGTATTGTCGAATGAATATAATTGACCATTTTAGCTTTATGTTTTGAAACTGAATACTGTGTAATAAAATCCCCACTACCATCTATTTTCCCTTGAACGAAAAATGAAAAGTAAAACAACGGTCTTGTAAGTGATGTACTATAGCAAAGCACCGTCAGCAGATAAAGGGTTAAAAGTACCCCCCCCCCCTTTCCTCTGTATTATATTTCTAAAAAAATTACGTTGTTGTAATTTAAACTTTATACAAAAGATTTAAATACAATTGATTATCATGGCTCATGGCCCTCGGAAGGTAAACGCGGGTTGCAGTTGCATCTGTAGTCCCTGGACAAATTATTAGACGTACTGTATTTTTTTAGTAATGATGAAAACATACCAAAGAATGCCATATCATTCAAAAAGATGTCGATATAAGTATTAAGTACAGCAGATAGTATTTTCTATTCAATGGCTTAAGTTTAGGAACACAAATGTCCTTCTAAAGGTATTTTGTTCACCATTGATTGATTCATGAAATCTTGCAGTGCGTCTAATAATTTGTCCAGGGACATAGTCCTTAAAGCATAAATTTCAAACGAGAATTCATTATATTGAACCATTGTCAGATTTGGCGATGATACTTTTTATGAATAGCCTCCCGAGTCCTCTCTACACGTTTTTGAGGGTGCTGATTTCAAAAAAGTGGCTTTCGAACACTAATCCATCTGACAGACTGTCTGAAAACCACTCTACAGCTCGGACTAAAAGAGCTACACACTTGCGCAAACGATAGCTGCCAGAGAAATTTTTAGGATTTAAAGTGAAATTTCCTTTAAATGCACCGAGACCATCAGCAAAAAATTTTACAAATTTTGAAAAAAAAAATGTTTGAAATATTTTTTTTCTACAAAAAAATATCATTTATCCCTGATAGCTAAAATAAGACGTTTGTTTATATTTTCTAAACTTAAGTTTGTCTAAATAAACACAATATAAGCCGAATAAAGCCATAGTATTGATGAGCTTATGTAGGATAAATTAAGTTACACGAAAAAATAATTCTAAAATCTTAAACCTAGTTTTTATTCAGTAACTAGCAAATTTATACCCATTCGTCGCACGGATTAAAAAAATATCAAATCGTTCCAAATATGTGTACCATATAACCTGTTATAGGATCATAAACTTATGTTATTGTTCCCGCTCGTTATAAAGTATAAAATCCCGTTTCATTGCCTTAAAATTCCAAAATGAAAAATACGCTATAAAATGCACTCATAAATGTCATCACAATTCTCTCATAAATACATAAAACCTTTTTGCCCATTTGGCGTAATAATTTGGCAACGTATTTGGAGAAAAAATAAAGACATAAAACACTAATATGCAGCTCTAGTGCGATTGCCTTTATTAACCATCATAGTTCAGTAATAGCTTAACTATACATTTATTGCTTAAATATGCATACATGCAGTTAACAGAAAAAACACTGAAAAAAATCAAATAAACCCACAATAAAATCCGGGAATGGTGACTGACGGAATTACGTCACTTGAAACATGTCAGTTATTTTTCAAATAATGAATTTAGTTTCTGAAGAGAATGGCAAAAGAATAAAATAAACATATTCAATTTTAAATGTTTTCGTTGAAAGTTGTATTTAATTTTTTCAGCCGATGGCATCAGGAAAGTAAAAAAAGACCGGATTTGAGCCAAAGTGGTGTAGTTTTTTCAGAAAAAAATCGAATTTTCCCTAAAAATAGAACATTTTGAAACCTGAAAGTTCAAAAATCATAATCTGAGTATGAACTACGCATTTGCGCCAAGTTACGAGTCAAACAAATGTCTAGTTTATGAATCTATAAGACACATACACACAAAACTTCATTTTTACTATTATAGATGAAGGCGTTAATCGTATTCAAAAATGGTGCAAGAATTTGTTAACATAGTTAATCAAGATTCTTGCATTTCAACCAACAGAATCGTAAATATTTTTAATTGGTTATTATTCCAAACCATTAACAGAAAATTGACAAATAAAATTCTATTCACAAAAAGTATTGAAAACCAAAAACTTTTATAGTTATGTCCTCATTTTAAAAATCTTTTTAGCCAATATAAAGTAAAAAAATTTCCGAAATATCTACATGTCTTAAACAAACTGCCGTATCAGCTTATCTATCTAGAAGCATCTAATAAAATAAACTTGCTATCAATAGTACAACCAATCTGGAACAATTTGCGTAATGTTGTAATATTACGTTTGATAAGAGAAAAAAGTTACAAGTTCAAATCACTCACAGGACTTACACCACTGTTGGAGAAGAAGAAGGCACAAAACAATTAGTTAAGTCTATACTATTAATCTAAATAACTTGAGGTTAAGTTATTTTGAATTATCGTCGCCCTAGAGGTTCACGAGAGCTATTAAAGAAGGGCGTCGCATTTTAGAACCACAGTCAAGTGACGAGCCGACACCTGAGTAGGAAAACACTTCAGGGGGAATGGGCAAGCTGGATCGCGGGTGTCCACACTCAACAGCCTCAGTGTTGATCCAATGGGAAAAAAACTATTTTCTCTGCCACATTTCTCCGGCTGTATTGAATATTTTTACAAACGGTGTTTTTTAAAATAAATGTAGATAATTTACAGGTCTCTATCTCACTTTTTGAAATTGCTTCGAATATTTTGTGTAAAATTATTTATTGAAAATTAAAAAAAAATATTCGAACCCATTTCAGAAAGTGGGAAGGTCGGGACCTGTAAGTCAGCTACATTTATCACACAAAAAAATTCGCTTGCAAAAATATTCAATGCAGCCATAGAAATGTGGCAGAGAAAATATTTTTTTTCTCTATAGGATAACATTGATGCACTTTTCTTTGGAGACCCCCGTTCCAGCGGCCCATTCCCCCTTAAGGGACACATCGTATGCAGAGTTAAGACTTTGGAGCATATTTAACATACACTCCCTCTACACGGGGTATTATTTGTCAGACATTTTTGGCTTCAGGTGCCATTTATAGGTCGGCAGTATTTTGCGATGCCCCGACCCGAACATAGGACCTTCCGCACGCATGCAAGGAGAACGCCTTAACCGACTGGGCTCCCCAGCCCCCCTAAATAACTTTAAATAAATATATTGTATTAATTGCATTATATGTGCTCTTAATTTTTAGGTGGTTTGTTTTACAAATATTTAAATTTCATTAAATTCTTGTCAATAATAGCACCACCAAGGGGCCAGGCTTGCAATAATTGTCCAAATACCATTCATGTGGTGTAAATTCATGGTGTAATAAAAAAAAAAACCTGGAAACTATTACGAATCAATCAACAGTATTAACTTAGAAAACTTACATCCTCAACTTTGAAATTTACATCCATTCCAAAAACATTTTCTTGTCATTAAAGTATTAGTGAAATTTATTTTAATATTAGATTTTTAATAATAAAATATTGTCAATTGTACTAACAGTTCTACATAACCTAGGGAATCTACACCATCATACTCATCAAATGTATGGTTGTTGCCGCTCTTCGCGGGTCTTTTCGGTAGCTCGTTCATTTTAAACCTAACTATTTAAAATTTTAACAACGTTGAATTTTTGTTGTTATTTTTTTTCTGATTGTCATTATTTTTAGCCTACTTTTCTTTTTTTAATTCGAAAGAATTAAAATGAAAAAGTAGGTATTGACATGCGGTCGATGTCCGGCTGTCTGTCCGTACCCCCCTTCCAAAATAGGTTCTATCATTCGGATCTTAAAAAAAAAAAAAATTGTTAGAAAGCTATGTCCTCAGAGACCCAACTTTCATACTTTTTGTCCGCCTGTCTGTACGTCTGGACGGACATAAATCTATTATCTGTCGGCGAATTTCCCATTGAATTTGCATTGAAATTCAATTTTGAGTCATTTAAATCACTGTTGCCAAATCAACAATGGCATGAGAAACTTTATTTATTTAAACATATTTGAAGCAAAATAATATTTTCATGAATCAGTTTGGAATGACGTCATGAAATGTAGCACACTTTGATTATTCATTATCTACCAAGAAAGCGGCAGGCATACTTTTGCATACAATTATGCTTAGTTTTAATTTACATTTCTTATTTTTTTAATGCAGTTCGGAGTAGTTTCATTACTTTTGTTATTAATAAATATTTAATTATTCTTCGAACTACAAATAAATCGAGCAAACGAAAAATAATGTTAAGTTATTTGCAAAAGAATATTAAGGAAAACAGTTGATTTTGGCTTTTAGAAGTTTAAATTATAGCTGGATGCTGTGTTTAGCGATTTATTTTTCTAATGTGTGTAAATCTATATAGTGTAGACACGATTGTTGATGATATTTACGGTTATGAACCTAGTTGTTTCTCGATTAGAATTTAAGTATTTAAGTAACAGGAAAGTAGACAATTTTAGTTTAAGAACTTCTTGTTTTATCTTGATTCTATATAAAAAAAACGGTAAGATGGCTAAAATTGTTGGTTTTTATAAATTGAAATTTCTAAAAGTAACCAATTCGTTACTTTTCATATTAAGTAACTGTAAATAGTTACTTTTTCAAATAAAGTAACTGTAGCAGAGTTACTTTTTAAAAATAACTTTCGAAACCCTGGGAAAAAACTCATGTAGCAATGACGGCAAGAAATATTGATTTACGCACACATTGAAAACTTAAATGGTAAATAAATTAATCATTTTGAGTGATTTACACCAGCTTTCATTCGGGTGTGAATCATCTCTAATTTAGACCTCAATAGCGTAGGTTTTTGACACTCGCTGACGTACAGAGGAATAGATAAAGAAATGCGCCGTGCGATAAGGATTAATTTTACAAATTAGTCCTTAAGTTATTACATAAAGTCCTGATAAAATTATCGTTGCATAATAACTTTAACGACTTTGGAGACAAGAGCTGGCTGACAACTTAACATGACAATTATTAGTCTTTTTTTAAAGACATATTGTCAATCTATAATAAAAGAAAGTGTCTGTGGATCGTAAAAGACCTACTTATACTGCCCTCAGAAATTCGAAATTTTTAAGATAGATTCCCTTTAATACCAACGTGTGCACCTGAGGCTTAGTTTTTTCATATTTGTTCCATTTTTAGACAAAATTCTAATTTTCTGAAAAAAATACACTACTTTCGCTCAAATCCCATCATTTTTTCCCTTTCGTGTTGCCATTCGAGAGAAGAAATTAAAATGAACACAAAAATTAATTAAAATTGAAATTGCTTTTATTTTCTTGCCATTACCTTCAGAAACTAAATTAATGATTTGAAAAATAATTGAACGTGCCAATGAGCTATTTTTAAAAAAAAAAAAATCAGAATGGAGGTTTTGACGTGAAATAACATTGTTATACAATTATGGTTAATTTTGAATTTATCAGGAAAATAGCGATGACAGTAAGTTCATATTGAGGAAGATTTTTGTGATATGAGGATGTGCATTTTATAGTGATGTATTTTTATTTCGGAATTTTAAAGCAATATAAGTAACGGGATTTTATTCTTTCTAATGAACGGGAACAAAGGCAAAGCTTATTATCCTATAACAAATGAAATGACACACATACTTGGATCTATTTGATATTCTTTTAGTCCGTGCGAAGAACGGGTATTTATTTGCTAGTTTGAAATAAAACCTACTCCCTCACATGCTGAATGTTTATAATGAAACAATGTCGAATAATGTAAGATAGTGTTTATTTTCCCCCAAACAAGTACAGGCCAAGAAAATCTGTAGACAATAATATTCTAAAAAAGAAGTTCCAAATTTAACAAGAAATTGACTGACCCCTTATCTCTGGACACTGGTCGTTCTTGTAAAGAATAAGCTAAATTTTCACAATTCAAAATTGTGGAATCCCACAGGACGTCCTGAAACTTCTAACTTAATAAAATAAACGCTTTTATGAAGACATTATTGGAGCTTGTTTAAAAATACCGAAAGTTTTATGTATGAAAAAGGTATATCAGATAGAAAAATAGTTCTTAAATGTAATAGTAAATGTTTTACGATCTCCTTAAGTCATCAAAAAATTTGAGAAAAGTTTAATGGCTTTCAATGGCTATTGCAATGTAATATTTAAGATAGAACTTCAGACACAACATTGCACCACAACTGCCACATATCAACAAACTCTTCACATAATATTATGTAAATAAACATTTCGCAACCTTTTGGGATAACAGTTTTTAGTTTTAGTTTGAATTATCGTCGCACTAGAGCTACACGAGGGCTCTATTGACGACGGGCGTCGTATTTTAGAACCACATTCAAGTGACGAGCCGACACCCGAGTAGGCACCCAACGCAACCGTTAAGGGCGACATCGCACGCAGCGTTAGGATTTTGAAGGATTTTTAACGTGCACTCCCTCTACACGGGGTATTATTCGTCGGACCTTTTTGGCTGCACAGGCCGTTTATAGGTCGGCAGTTATTTTGGCGATGCTCGGACCCGAACCTGGGACCTTTCGCTTGCTAGGCGAAGGCCTAACCGACTGGGCTCCCCAGCCCCTTATGGGATATCAGTAAAACTGCCAATTGAGGATTGAGGCGGCTTTAGAAGCTTTGCTTTGTAATCTTGGTCACCCTCGGTATAGTGGCTACCCTCGGCCACCAAAGTATAATCATTCTCCCTATTTTCATTACATTTTATGACTAGTGAATAAGGGTTGGCGTTAGGCCATGACCACCAGAAAAGCTTAGTCACAATTTGGCGATCTGAGTTACGTTACCAAGCAACGAAAATGCATAAACGTGGTAAACATCTCACTTCATATTTCATACAATTCGATGGGTACAGCAACCGTACGATAAATTTTCAAGCTCGCCAAATGTCGCCAATAAACATACCGGACATTTTTTCATTGCTGAACCTTGTTTTTAATCTTTTATTCAAATAATTACGTAAATTATGGGAAAAAAATATGCACTGTCTCACCTTGTCGTTGCCGAGACAACAGCGCCTCCGTTTCCGAGCCCTCATAGCCTTCCCACATGGTTGTACTTCTCACACAAAATTCACAAATGTTGTCAAGACCAGTCGTGTACACACATCGTTCAACAAGTCTCGAATGTCCGCACCGGCGAGGTCTAATCGGAAATTCGAGATAACACAATCAGGCAGTGTAAATCCGACGATTTTCGCTTAACTGCTGCAATTATGTCTAACTACTGCCCCAGATCAAACAAACTGTTACGCTCGGGCATTGACTCACTACTATAGAAAGTTATTTTTCTGGCGGTCTTCACTTTAGATGTTCTGTGAGTCCATTGTATCTTAGATCTAACCACGCTAATGCTCACAAATGGTCCTACTATACTGTTCCTCGTTGACAGGAACGCAGAGCTTTTACGGAATCCATAGGGGGAAAAACGAAATGTATTCACATGGATGAAACGTACGTTGTCTTCGTCAAAGTTGACGGCTAGGATTTAATTTCGTATATTGGTTAAAAACAGCCTTAGAACTTTGATCACATTTACTCTCTGCACTGTCCAGATGTACACACTGGTATTTATGGTAGGAGCATTTGCACTCATAGGAGGAAGTCTTTTACGTCAACGGCACCCGTTCGAATTCCAACGCCAAGAATAGATGGTGGTTAAAAAGGCTATTAACAAGTCTTAATATTGGCAATAAACACCACGCATGTCTTCTATGTCTATTCAAATAAGAAATTCAATAGCAGAAAACACATAACCACTCACATTTAACTCACCACACACATAACCACTCACGTTTAAGGTCACTAGGTCGCCATTTCAAAGTCAATATTATGCGAAGGTCATATGTGGTAGATAACGTAATGCAATTAGAACATGCGCAGCATATTTATGTTTCATCTATGTCTAACCACTCATCGAATGCAACATCAGCAACTAAGTCTCCAGATATAAAGTTGTATTCCAATAAGATATTCAATCAAGTTTGACTACGCAATAAGGAAATAACTCATTTCATAAAATTTCATTTTTTTTGTCTATGATATGAAGTTCGTTATCTTCATTCTTATATCTTCAGAATTCGTTTTTCACCATATTAAAGTACATTCTCACAAAACCACTAAGCGCAATCTTTTAACACACCATAGTTGAGGGCCGATGATCGTAGGCCTGCAAGGAATCATGGAACTCCCTTTCAGCTCTACTAATCCACAACGAGTGACTCATCGGCTCGTTGTATCACCGAAACTTTCGCAACAAATCACAATGAAAGCGATCACATGCTTCCCCCTCGTGATAAATCCTTCACACACACACAAATCCTTTTTAAAAGAATTCGAACTTGCACCGATTAAAAGTGTAGACGATCTCCAAGCTATGACGAAGAGAAGCGAAAAAAGAATTCGAACTTGTGGAACGAATAATAGAACGAAGCTACACTGCGCCGATTCGGAACAGAAAAGAATTATGCATTCAAATAAAAATGAGATAAATTTTAAAAAGTGACATGACGACAAGAAAAATAAACAAGCGATTGTGTATCAAATCGGTCGAGCACAAAAGCTCGGACGTACTTATCGGTAGCAGCGCGGCTGTTTGAAGTAGTAGTTGCTTGACGTCACTGATATACATAGGAAACAAATAAAATAGTAAAACGTACTAAGAACGAACTTCTTTCAGAAGGCAGACAGACAATATCATATAGATATACTCAAGTTTATGCACAAACTGGATTACATATCCTCTGCACTCCTACAAAAAACCCTACTCGTATATTCTTTATGCAAGACACGTTTTTCAAACAATTTTAAATTTAAAAGTATGTTTCGCAACTCATTTTGAAATAGTAGCGATTAACATTTGCTCAAGGTCACGTCTTGTAAAGTGGAGTTTGAAGTTTTCAGCGGTAAAAATACATTTTTGGTAAGTCATGGGAATAAACAAGCTCTGCCATTATTTTTGCGATTAATAGTACTTCTAACTTTTGTTAGCTTCCACACTACGTTTATAACGTAAAAAGTGGAAGGTATTATAATCGTTCAGTCCGTCCGTCTGTCCAAACTACAAATGCTACGGAAAAGTGTGATACGTCAAAAAATTTAGCGCATCGAAATTAGAATACATTGAAAATTTCAGAAAAGAATTCGAATTCGAAGTACTTCAATTATTTAAAAAACTGCAAAATTTAATGCTCATTTAAAAAGCATATAGGAAGCCATTTTTATTAGAATTAAATCACCATTGCCAATCGCAACAATCGCTCGAGAAACTTTAATTCTTTTAGACAATAAATTAAAATAACTTTATTTTTGCGACATCGATCCGTTTGAAATGACGTCAAATATATTTCACTACGAGATTCTTTGTATGTTGATATGAAATGTGTTTTCCTTCTATTTAAAAGCGAGGAATATTACATATTTATTCTTTAAATTATAAATTAATTTTTGCAAACGATAAGTAATAATTATTGAATTTTCGAAATAAAATAAATGAAACTAGCCAAATTTAGCACGTAAATGTTTAATATAAAATAATTGCTGTGTTTGGCGCCTTTTTACCTATGTTAAACACAACTGTTGTGTGGAAGCTGGTTAAGTGACAGATTCTGTTACAAACCTACTTTTTTAATCCAGAATGTCCCATAAATTAACTGCCGAAGAAACCGACAGAGATTTTGTGTTTTCTACGCGTTTTGGAAAGCGCTGATGCCAAAAAAGAGGTTCTTGTGAACATTGTTCCGAACGTCTATCTCAAACTACTTTACAGCTCAAACTAAAAGAGCCACAGACTTCATATTTGGTACACTAGTTCCTATCGGACGTCATAAGGTTTTTTGAGAAAGCCTCGAATGCGCAACGGCTGCTATAGAACGTTTTTAGTTTTAAGGTATTGTTGAAAGGGCTTCAAATTTCCAGTACCTGCCAAATGTCATAATAAGGTCTTTGAGAAAATCGCGTATGCGCAAATGGAAAGCTTATTTTGAGTTTTAAGCTTTATATAATTACCTTTAAATGTATTTATTGAATGGGAATTCGTGATTGAAAGACCCTGATCAAATTTCCAAAAATCAAAAATTAAAATTCAAGTATTTTTTTAATAATCTACTCTTAAAACAAACGAGCGGTTTTAACTCAGTCTGAGTTAATTTCCACTCCTTTCCGGTGCCGAAAATGCACTTCCCCTATAGGAGTGGATTTCATTCTTTTTGCGGAGTGGGTAAAAGAAATAAAAGAAAACAATTTACGTCGTACACTCTTAAAACGAGCGGTTTTAACTCAGTCTGAGTTAATTTCCGCTCCTTTCCGGTGCCGAAAATGCACTTCCCCTATAGGAGTGGATTTCACTCTTTTGTTTTAAGAGTGTATCAGGTTAAAATTAATCAAAGTGTACCCCATGTTCCAACAAACACTTTTTAGAATTCCTCTTGCACAAAAATCTTGAAGATAAACTTAAAATCGAAGGCAGTTTGGTTAGAACTGAACGACTTATAATGCCAATAAAAATCATGTACACGGATACTGTGATAAAACGTTACCATTATTTTTATGACGTTATCCATAAAAATACAAAAACTTATGATCAAATACCGTAACGCTAATATTAAACTTATATAACTTGACATCATTCACCTGAGAAAGCAGGCCTCAATATAAGTTGAATTATAGTTTACATCGAAGGGTAATGGGTCAATATTATAGAAAAATGGTTAATTTGTGTCCCGACCGATTTTTTTTTAATTGTCTATTGAACCTTTTTTTTTTTACTTATTAACGACTTTGATTTAAATATTTTTTTAATCATCACATTTTGTTTTTATTTTTACTAGGAAAGATTTTGAAGTTTTTAAGATTTTGTCAGTAGTATTTGTAGTTTGGGGAAAGAAAGTGAGGGACGGACGGACTGAACGATTACAATACCTTCCACTTTTTACGTTATAAGCGTAGTGTGGAAGCTAATAGGAGAAGAGAATCTTCCAAGAATTTAAACAAGTAGGTTTGTTACAGAATCTGTCACTTAAACCGCTTCCACACAACATTTGTGCTCAACAGGAAACAAACTATTTATACACCTCAGAAAGAAATTCGCCAAACAGAGCCTTTAGCTAGTTGTAATTAAACAATTAAACGATAAAATTAATTATTTTCATTAATCTTCTTTCTCAGATTTAATAATTAGACTTTATCGTTTGCTTATTTTGTTTGAAGTTGGAAGAATAATAATGTAATCTTTTTTAATAAATATCTTTGTGTCGTCACAATTTACCATTTACATTTCTTTCGAAAATTCAGTCATTTATCGTTTGTTAAATTAATTTACAGTTCGAAAAATATATAATTAGTGCAATTGATGCTTTAAAAATAAAAGCAAAACTTTGCATATTTTTTATGCCAAGTTAGAATTCTCTCTGCATCTTTCTTCATACATATATAATAAACCATCAAAAGAACTCTATTGTGATATTACAACAATCCAAACTGAATTATATCACATAAATAAATATTCTTTCAAAAGTGTTTATTTTTATTTTAAATAAAGTTTCTCGTACGTTTAACGAAATGGCAACAGTGAAAATATTGAATAAAAATGGAATTTGCATGTTATTTCAATGTAGATTAAATTTTTAGTTATTTAAATTTTAAATAAACTTCTAATTTAAATTTTTTAATGAAATTTGGAATGTAGCCTAATCTGATTTTTTGCTACAAAATGACGTA
This sequence comes from Oedothorax gibbosus, assembly GCA_019343175.1. Classification (NCBI taxonomy): domain Eukaryota; kingdom Metazoa; phylum Arthropoda; class Arachnida; order Araneae; family Linyphiidae; genus Oedothorax; species Oedothorax gibbosus. The sequence continues at coordinate 990,604 of CM033276.1, forward strand.
TTCCACTTGTCTGTGTGACTTGTGGTTCTTTATGTGAAAGTGGGTGACGGACAGACAGACGGACGGACTGAACGATTATAAAACCTTCCACTTTTTACGTTATAAACGTAGTGTGGAAGCTAAAAGAGAAGGGAGAATTTAAATACTACTTCCAAAATTGCATAGTTAAACCTCACATAACATCCACGCTAGATGGCGCTGATTTACTGCTGCATATAAAAAATTTTTAGTTTATGTAAAGTAAATGACAAGAAAATGACAGACCGCCTTCATAAAAGCTTCCAAGTGAAGATAGAAGATAAGAATTGCCAAAGACGTTGAAACTCATTTATCGCGATAAGAAAAATGTAAACATTAAAAATAGAGGAAAACGCACGAGGAAAGCACATTTTTTACTTTCAGTTACTTAATATGAAATATAAGGTAATGAAAGATGCGATGAAGTCGAAATCTGGATAGTGTGTTCTACACGTTCATTCTAAAACAGTGGTTTTTGAAAATTGTTCCGTCTGAAACCACTCAAGAACTTCACATTTGGTACACGAGTTTCCAGTACCAGTCAGATAGAATATGGTTTACGAGAAAAACGAGCATGCGCAAAGAGTAACTGCTTAGATTATTGGCACATATAGTTTATTAGTACAATTTTACGTGTATCGGTTCTATTGTTGAAGAATTTGGCACAGCAGAAAATGCAATATATGTAATAACTTGTAAAATAACGTGTTTGTTTTAATTAAAAGAAATATATTCTAATAGTTTGGGTCCGTGTAGTGGCGCCATCTGTTGTAAAATAGTATTTAAATAATAATTAAAAGAAAATACATTTCATTTCGTAGTCAAATTTTGTTGTATTAAATTCCAATTAAAATTAATGTGTCTGGTCAAAAATCTCAGAATTTTGGAGCAACATTTCGGCGGGATTTTGTGTTGGGTAAAATTTGATATTCACCGATGGATTCACGCTACATGGAACGCGAAATCAAGTTATTTGGTTCAGCTAACCAACGTCGCATTTGACCTACAGAGGTTTTCGGCAACTGTGTCCTGTTCTGTTTCTTACGAAGTCTTTCGAGACCTGCTTTTTTGAATACTTGCGAAAAAAGGACACGCATTGATGCTTTTTGTTTTTTAAAATATTTTGCCAACCAATTTGAATTTTCGTTAATCCGAAATCGGCCCTTTTTTCTTCAAATAAGTTCATAAATCATTTAATACATTTTTCTCCTTAATTTAATTATTATTGTATCTCTTCTCTTTCGAAGTGAAGAGGCCAACATCGGAGCTGGAACCCAACTCAATTTTATAGCGCCCTCGTATATATATATATATGGCGCCAGAAGCACCCAACAGACCCAACGTGCACTAGTCCCATGTACACGGCACTATTTATTGGTAGAATGATGCTTTTTTTTTAATTGTTCAGCACGATCCGTTTGTAGGATGGCTAAGACGAGAACAATAATTAAAGGTATGCTCGTAGCATGACATTTTTACCTGATCTGCCAACTGTGGCTCTAATGCGACGTTAATTCAACCAACCTACCAATTCTCAATAACCATTTTCCGGATTCTCGTTCAGAGAAACTTCTTGTTTTCCCCTTCGAAAATTTAGCAATTGGTACACATGACACGGAATATACCGAACCATATATGACCAGAATTTTTCACTACTATACTTAAAATTCTGGTATTGCCGGGTCAAATCAGGAGAGTTGGTAGGTCTGCTTTAACTCATTGAGCCATGTCGACACCACGTAACGCAAAGGTGCCGATCCCCCTCAGAGCTAACGACGAACCCCCTCCCCCCCCCCCCCATATTCGTCTTCTACACCCCCCCTCACAGAGCTTTAGTTATATATTAAACATTTAAATGCTAAATTTGGCTAGTTTCATTTATTTTATTTCGAAAATTCAATAATTATTACTTATCGTTTGCAAAAATTAATATTTCAAAGAATAAATATGTAATAGTCCTCGCTTTTAAATAGAATGAAAATATTTCATATCAACATACAAAGAATCTCGTAGTGAAATATATTTGACGTCATTTCAAACCGATCGATGTCGCAAAAATAAATTTATTTTAATTTATTGTCTAAAAGAATTAGTTTCTCGAGCGATTGTTGCTAATGGCAATGGTGATTTTGTTCTAATAAAAAGGGCTTCCTATGCTTTTTAAATGAGCATTAAATTTTGCAGTTTTTTAAATAATTGAAGTACTTCGAATTCGAATTCTTTTCTGAAATTTTCAATGTATCCTAGTTTCGATGCGCTGAATTTTATGACGTATCGCACTTGTCCGTAGCATTTGTAGTTTGGGTTATGAAAGTGGGTGACAGACAGACTGAACAATTATAATACCTTCCACTTTTTACGTTATAAACGTAGTTTGGAAGCTAAAAACGGAAAACAAACTAAAGGGATTTCCTAAGTACCGTCGAATGATAATAACTTTGTCCCAAGAAATAAAACCAATACAGGTCTTCTCTCCCTAGAATATTTTTCTACTGATAAGTCAAAAGCAGAGTTGCCCCTAAAAGAAAAAAGGTAAACACGTTTTTAAATATCTGTTATAATTACGAATTACAAGCTATTTTTAATTTCCATTGAAATAGATTTTTTTACCGAAAAACCTATCAGGAATCTAAATAACTGGAAACATTAATTTATTTTATTATATCAGTTTCTAAACCAATAAAAATAGCCAAAACGTGATGCTATCAAAAACCGGCCTCTCTCAATTCTTAAATCTTAATGAATAAATAAAATGCTTCCCTTCGCATAGCTTTCTCTCTATATTAAAAAAAGTAAGCCCTTTTAAAGTGTTAGGAGCCATAACATGATGAAATATTGATGTTAGAAATCCAAATCTTTTTGGGAAGGTGTGTCTCCCTTATGCCTCGACCTAAATTTTTTGGTTTTTCAAATTTCCAATTAGTTTTTTAATTAAAAATAAAAATTTATTTTTCTCTATGTTAAAGTATAGGATTTGAAAGTGTTAGCAGTCATAACATAATGAAATATTGATGTCAGAAACCCAATTTTTTTTTTTGGGCAGGTGTGTCTCCCTTATGCCTCGATGCCCACTTATTTGTTTTTCAAATTTCCAATAAGTTTTTTAATTAAAAATTACAATAAGTCAGCCACTTATTCCTTTTCTGCATAACGGCTACAGAAAATGATCAAAAATGTGTGATTTTGTTACGTTCTTTTTAAAGAACAGTTGCTCTCTTTTCTGTTCTTTTAAAAAGAACAGTTCTTTAACTTGTTCTTTTTACATTGGTTTTGTGTTTATATGTAGAAAAGGTTTACAGATTTTTTTTAAAATTGATTTGGCCTTAAAATATATTATAGCAAGATAGAAGGTTTATAGATTAAAATTATGTAAAAAAGATATTAAAAAAAAGATAGTAAAAAAATTATGACAAAACTATTTTAAATTAACATTTAACATAACAATTACTCTAATAAACATTTTCAATAAACAAAAAAAAATTTGGGGCAGGTGTGTCTCCCTTATGCCTCGATGCCCACTTATTTGTTTTTCAAATTTCCAATAAGTTTTTTAATTAAAAATTACAATAAGTCAGCCACTTATTCCTTTTCTGCATAACGGCTACAGAAAATGATCAAAAATGTGTGATTTTGTTACGTTCTTTTTAAAGAACAGTTGCTCTCTTTTCTGTTCTTTTAAAAAGAACAGTTCTTTAACTTGTTCTTTTTACATTGGTTTTGTGTTTATATGTAGAAAAGGTTTACAGATTTTTTTTTAAAATGATTTGGCCTTAAAATATATTATAGCAAGATAGAAGGTTTATAGATTAAAATTATGTAAAAAAGATATTTAAAAAAATATAGTAAAAAAATTATGACAAAACTATTTTAAATTAACATTTAACATAACAATTACTCTAATAAACATTTTCAATAAACAAAAAAAAATTTTTATACCAAATTTATTTTATAGCAAAATTATTTTATTTAATTCTGCTTAAGTGGAATCACAAAATTTCCCTTTTTTTATAAAAGTTTTTTTTAATTTTCAGAACTGATGAAAAATATCGCGTTGTTCTTTCAACTTTTTTCTTCTTCAGCTGGCAGATGGCTTTCTTTTTTTTTATTTAATCTCTCGTTTTAGCTTCCACACTACGTTTATAACGTAAAAAGTGGAAGGTTTTATAATCGTTCAGTCCGTCTGTCTGTCTGTCCGTCACCCACTCTCACAGAAAGAACCACAAGTCCCACAGACAAGTGGATACGTCATTTTAAAGCAAAAAATCAGATTAGGCTACATTCCAAATTTCATTAAAAAATTTAAATTAGAAGTTTATTTAAAATTTAAATAACTAAATTGTTTTTATCTACATTGAAATAACATGCAAATTCCATTTTTATTCAATATTTTCACTGTTGCCATTTCGTTAAACGTACGAGAAACTTTTGTTAAAATAAAAATACACTTTTGAAAAAATATTTATTTATGTGATATAGAGTTCTTTTAATGGTTCTATATATATATGTATGTAGAAAGATGCATAGAGAATTCTAACTTAACATAAAAAAAAATATGCTAAGTTTCACTTTTATTTTTAAAGCATCAATTGTACAAATTATAAATTTTTTGAACTGTAAATTAATTTAACAAATTATAAATAAGTGAATTTTCGAAAGAAATGTAAATGGGAAATTGTGGCGACAAAAATATTTATTAAAAAAGATTACATCATTATTCTTCGAACTTCAAACAAATTTAGCAAACGATAAAGTCTAATTATTAAATCTGAGAAAAAAGATTAATGAAAATAGTTAATTTTGGCGTTTAAAGTTTGAATTACAAATAGCTAAAGGCCCTGTTTTTATTAGAATTAAATCACATTTGCCATTCGCAACAATCGCTCGAGAAACTTTAATTCTTTTAGACAATAAATTAAAATAAATTTATTTTTGCAACATTGATCAGTTTGAAATGACGTCAAATATATTTCACTACGGAATCCTTGTATGGTGATATGAAATGTTTTCATTCTATTTAAAAGCGAGGAATATGACATATTTATTCTTTAAAATATAAATTAATTTTTGCAAACGATAAGTAATAATTATTGAATTTTCGAAATAAAATAAATGAAACTAGCCAAATTTAGGTTGTAAATGTTAAATATAGAATTAATGTTGTGTTTGGCGCGTTTTTTCCTGTTAAACACAAATATGTGGAAGCGAGTTAAGTGACAGATTCTGTTACAAACCTACTTGTTTTTTTAAATTTTGATTATTCGTTCGCAGCAAAACACCACAGTAAAAGAGTTTTTTTTTTTATCATGAAAAATGTATTCTTATAGATGCGAATAAAATAGACTTTGCACACTCGAATAATGTGACATTATTTTTTGTTTTTTTAGAAAGTTTTTGAAGATGTTTTAATTATGGAAGTATCAAGATATGGAACATGTTAATTACTTTGGGGGGGGGGGGGGATTTAGAAAGTTGCTCTTGTGTTAAACATTGTTTTATGATTTGTTGTATAGCCAACATATTAAGCGAAATGTTTTTTTAGCTTCCACACTACGTTTATAACGTAAAAAGTGGAAGGTATTATAATCGTTCAATCCGTCTGTCTGTCACCCACTTTCACAGAACGAACCGCAAGTCGCACAAACGAGTGGGATACATCGTTTTAAAGGCCCTGTTTGGCGAATTTCTTTCTGAGGTGTATAAATAGTGCGTTTTTTGTTGAGCACAAATATTGTGTGGAAGCGGTTTAAGTGACAGATTCTGTAACAAACCTACTTTTTAGTTTTATTTTTCGTTGTGACATGCGTTTTTGGAAGGATCTCACTACGTGTTACGTTTCACCATTTTTTGTTTACGTAAATGATAGTGTTTTTGTCTTTATGTATCTGTCCATGGTACTCAACTTAAAGGTAACAGAAGCTCTTTAGACGTCATGCAATCCGACCGGCCCGAAATGTAAGCAATTTCAAAAGAAAAGTACGAAACCTATTTGCGCACGGCCAATTATATATACTTATCTGGTTGCGAACAGGTTTCGTTTCTCTTTCGGAACAGCCAACAACCTGAAAAAAATTAATTTGGCGAGCGATAGCGAGCAGGGGGCGTAGCCCCCTGCATGCCGCGAGGCGTCCAATGGGATTATTACTTAAAAAAAGTCAACAAAGTCAAAATACAACTTAAAAATTTTGAGTGAGCCATTGGGTTTTTAAAAAGAACCTAAGAGTAAAAACAGGCAAGGTTAATTCTGCGAAATTAACGGGGGTTGGCGAAAAATTACTGAAAACAGTAATACAATATTAAGATATTTTTTTTTAAGTAATATAACATAGCGGCCGCGAAGCGGTCCAATGGAATTGCGCAGCAAATCCCGTGGGTTCGCGAGCGATAGCGAGCCGAGGAAGAATCCAAGAATTCAAGCTTGCGACCCAATGAGATTGCGCAGAAATATCCAAGGGTGCGAGCTTGCGGCTGAATATAACTATATTACCAAGGATCGACATAATTTTGTCATAGATACAGATCTGGATGGCAAAATATGCATAGGCCTGTGCAAAGTTGGGTTAGAAAAGTTACGTTCACCAGCGAGCTGGCCGCGAAGCGGCCAATGGAATTGCGGAGCAATTCCGGGGGTTGGCGAGCGATAGCGAGCAGGCGGCGGAGCCCCCTAGTTTATCTAATAAAAGTAACATATTTGACATTATTAAACCAATCAATTGTTTTGTAATGTTTACAGAGATAGTTTCACTTAAAACAGTTATTTATAATATTAAAATTAAAGTTAACAAATTAAACAAAATTCTTACCGAGAAACTCGAAATTGAGAACTACATTCAATCACCCACACAAGTGTCTTCCTAATCCCTACTGTTTCTGCAACCATTTAGTCATTTTCGCCTCGAGTCCAATTTGGACGGAAAAAGTCAGAAATATTTTCCGAAGGTCATTCATTACTTCATAAAAATTTTATACAAAATTTATGCGAACGTCATCAATTCAGTCAGTTTTATAAACTGCGTGAGATTTATGAGTCTAATAAAGTCTAAACAATTACTACATCTAGTAGAGTGGTAGGATTGTTTATACTAAACAATTGAGGAGCTTAGTGGAAGAACGTGCTAAGTAGCATTTTTGAAAAAATTGAGATTTTTGTGTCAATGAACATATTATTCCATCTCTTAAAGACAGCAAGTTTCTCTTTTTTTATAAATATAAAGTTAAGTATACTTTTTACAGTTTGTAAGTACCGATTTTAACCGATTTAAATGCGAACGAAAAACTTCAAAGCTCATTTTCTCGTTTTCACCTTTTTGTCACTTGGCACGTTCTTCCACTTAGCTCTTCGATTGGCAGAAACCTTGGGTTTGTTCATGTTCATCTCCTTTATGAATTGAGGAATCGCATGGAAGTACTGATAACTGATGGATTTTGACAGCTAATGGATTTATGGAACGCGGTTATTGATTTAGTTGATTGTTTTGCTTGTCGAATATTGCTAAATAAGGTCTAATTATATCGAGGCATACAATTAAAAACCGATTCCTTAAGGCTACGAGCATCTACGCCGTGGAATACGGAAACCAGCTTTTCATATAGGTTAGGTTAGTTTGAATTATCGTCGCACTAGAGCTACACGAGGGCTATTGGCGACGAGCGTCGTATTTTAGAACCACAGTCAAGTGACGAGCCAACACCTGAGTAGGCACCCAACGCAACTGTTAAGGGCGACATCGTACGCCGCGTTAGGACTTTGAAGCACATTTAACGTGCACTCCCTCCACAAGGGGTATTATTCGTATGACATTTTGGCTGCACGGGCCGTTTATAGGTCGGCAGTTATTTTGGCGATACCCGAACCTGGGACCTTCCGCATGCTAGGCGAATGCCTAACCGACTAGGCTCCCCAGCCCCCGCTTTTGATATAGTAAAGCAGCACTCTTTAGAGTTAAGGGGGAATGGGCGCGCTGGACAGCGGGTCTCCAAACACAAGTGCCTCAGTGTTAATCCAGTGGAGAAAAAAATATTTTTTCTGCCACATTTCTCTGGCTGTATTGAATATTTTTTACAAACGTTTTTTTTTAAATAATAACTGAAGATAACTTACAGGTCTCTATAATCCCACTTTTTCGAATTGCTTCGAATACTTTTTGTAGAACTATTTATTGAAAATTAAAAAAATATTCAAACCAATTTCAAAAAGTGGGATTGTCGGGACCCTGCAAGTCAGCTACATTTATCACATAAAAAAAATCCGTTTGTAAAAATGTTCAATACAGCCCGAGAAATGTGGCATAGAAAATATTTCTTCTCCATTGGATTAACACTGATGCACTTTGCTTTGGAGACACGTGGTCTAGCGCGCCCACATTTCTCTTAATACAATAGACTTTTATTAGTATAAAAAAAGGATTGCAATTGTTGCAAAGTTAAAAAAAAGGAACCGGATGGGTTTTATTATTGCGTTGTAAGGTTTTATCTAAAATAGCAACAGCCTAGTTTAATTAAAAATTTAAAAATCAAAGAAATATCTTTCAAATTCAAAATAATTAAAATATTTGATTACATCTTTGACGCATTTATGGTGTACCATCTTACTGTATTAGTAAAGAAGGCTAAAGTACTATGTAAGTAAAGTAACTAGGTAAAGAGTTAATGATTTTTTTAAGGCCAGTTACAAAAGTATTTTGTTTTCCTGAAAAATGATGTTAGTACACAATTCTAATTGAACATCTGATCACCTTCGCTCAGTTCATACAGGAAGTTTGTTCACTTCAGTTAAATTTGTAAATATAAAAATAAAACAGCTAAATACTAACGAATGTGTACTTGGAATTAAAAAGGCAAAAAAGCTGGTTAAATGTCATTGCTTTTTAAATCAAGGTAAAACACTAATCAATCAAGTAATTTATCTTTTTTTTAATTAAAAAATTATCATGCAAACTCTCTTTATTTCATATTTTTGAGATCCTAAAAAAACGTAAATCAAGGTGAAAATTTATTTTATTTTCATTAAAAATCATTTTAATTAAATTTTATATTTAAAAAATATATTAATTTAGAATGAGTTTTCTCTTGACTGAAATTGTTCTCTTCTTAAAATAATACTTAAAACTTAAACCAAACAGGGACATTATAAGGTTGAATTTTAAAAAAAAACAATAGAACCCAATAAAACCCACCCGGGCTTTGTTATTTTTTTTTTAAAAAAACGTGTTTTTTCAAACCCTGAATACAGTAAACAAAAAAATAACTTGACAGAGTTAGGTCAACTATTCAAAAAGCAAGTCATACTTAAGTCTATAAAACAACGTTTAACAATTAAGGAGTACATGGTATCGGTGCTACCTCCACCTCCGGTATAGCAGGAATGAAAACATGGCATGATGGTACTGAATGGCCGCGGAAAAGCGAGTGGGGGAGTATTGGCAGGGAATAGGACAAGGAAAAACAAAAAAGATGCAGCAGAAGACCTCAAAAGAGAGGCGGATGACAGCACATGGCAGTTGAGCACCCACCCGGGGGAGTAGTGACAAGATAGTGATAGGGAATAATCATGGCAATGCGTCAGTCACTTAAGTCTATATTGGTCAATTTTAATTAGTAGTTCAATGCATGCGAATCCGAATAAAAAAGAAATTTTAGTAATCACTAAAAATTATATCATTATACGGCTTTGTCGAAATAAATTCTTGTTTAAGTATTATACAAAAATTGTCAAGATTCGTACATTTAGCGACCTCAGAAATATTACCGTATTGTACGAGGGATGTTTTTTTTTTCAACCTCCGATGGGCTGTAACAAAAAGACCGTGTCAAAATACAAAAAATATGTGGTTTTTTTTGCCAAAAGTAATGTACAATAATGCTTATTTCTCCACATAATTACCTTGACGATTAGAGCATTTGTCATATCTGTAAACAAGCTTTGAAATACCCTCTTCAGAAAATGTTGCCGCCAATGATTTGAAGGGAGTTGTGACGGTTTCTTTGAGCTCCACGTTAATTTGGAAGAGCTAAAATCCAAACCAATATGCTTATCAATAATTCACTTATGTGTGGTACACCTTCGAATTTCCCTAAACACTTGGTCAACTCGCTATACAATGCCGTATGTAGCGACAGACTTGCTTCCTTGGTCCCCTTCTTCATGAACATCAGTTCGGCCAACTTTAAATATTCAACAGCATTCAGGAACAACAACACCACTCATAAATATCCATACACTCGACTCATTATTCGATGTATTTCCATAGCACTGTTCCCTTATGCCTACAAGAAACGAAAACCAGCTCGAAAAAGATCCGGCACATTTTTGCTGTTCGAACGGCTGCTCCAATCAGAAACGAAGTTCAGTCGTGACGTCATGGCCGAGCCTCCTCCAATACCGCGATAATACTGCTTTTAAGTTTGTGATGTCACGCATGACGTAGCCGTTCTCTTGCGACGTTTTTGCTGTCCCAAAAAGTTGTTCGACGAGCGACGTTCGTACCGTCTGATAAGGGCTTTACAGCGGGAAAAAAGTTTTAAGAACTATCGAAGCTTAACTATTTTTAACCGTGTAAAAACTTGAGCTAGATACTGCTACTTAACCTCGTTTTAAAATGGGGGAAAAAACATTGACAATGGTTCCCAGACATTTCCGTTAACGGACATTACCTCTTGTTACATTACGCACGCAAATGCTTCGCTCTTCTGCAAGAAAAATACAGTTTCGAATATAAAAGGTTTCGTGCATTGATTGTTAAGGGGACACGGTACCACTTCCATTTTTTTTTAATTTTGACATATTCACTATAAAATTGGTGTTTCATTAGTTCAACCTATATTTAAATACAATATATGACACAAAATATGTAAAATTATTTTAATTTATAAGTTATTTAAAAAAAATTAAATTTTTAAAAACTTTTTAAAATGCTAAGGCTTTTTTAAATACAAATATTTTAACCCAATTTTTTTTCCTTATGTACTTTAAACTGTTTTACATAAGAATTGGCATCCAAATTTGATTTATCTTTAGTAGTTTTTTGATAAAAAATATTTATCTAGAAAATCCGAATTTTTTTTAGCATATTTGGAAAATTTCGACTTTAGTACTTTTTTATATAAAAAAGTATTACTTTTGGAAAACAATTTTGATGGCAATTCTTAATGCCAACATATTCGACAGACTGCATACAAAATTCCTTAGACTTTTATAAATAATTAAAAAAGCCTTAGCGTTTCGAAAACCTTATCATCAAGGAAAAATGAACACCGAAAAAAACACATTTAAAGTTTTCATTCGTTGCATTTTTATCCTACCTTTCCGCATAAAAAGTGGAATAACTTTTTTTTTAAATATAGCTACACTTTTGAAACTTGGTAGACTTATTCAGAAGATTCCAAACTTTAATTTTAGCAAATAAAAAAAATTCGCCATTTTTGAGGTACTGTGTCCCCTTAACGAGTAACAATGAATTATCTTCGTGAGATGTGTTTCATTTATCCTATTTGTATTGGAAGAATCTATGATATTGCTCATATTATAATGAAAATCCTCACAAGGCCCGAAAATGTCTGGAGCAAAGAGTTCTATAGTAGGGTAGAGACTGAACCTTTCAACAGCATGATGGACCAACACGGAGACAATAAAGGGTGGCATGTGGGGCCCGATGGCCGAGTGGTTTGGATCGCAGGCCATAACGCTAGCAGTCCGCGCGCTGGAACGGATGCGGGTTCGATTCCCGACTTTGCCCTGGGTGTACTTCCTTTCTCAGTATCAAAATTATAAATTAACTAGCACTTTTGCCACTCTATTCGGGCTCCGTAGAGAACCATGGCTGCCGATGGCAGCTCAGTACGAGTCGTTCCTCTACCCTACTATAGAACTCTTTGGTCTGGAGTTAGGAGTCCTTTTGAAAAAAGTTGTAAGGTGTTGCCTGAATAAGGAAAGGATTTCGTACTGCATTTTGCATATGCAATATACCGCCGCTTTTAAGGAACAGTGGATAATTGAAATAAATTACGTAGAACAGAACACTGCTTTTTACATGGGAAATCCGCCGCATATCCGGATCAAACCACCATTTTTACGGCTCAATCAGAATTTAGTTTTTCATATCATAGATGAAATTTTGTAAGGTTTCTACTTTTTGCTCAAGTAACCTTGATACAAAATAGATTTCATGTCTAAAAACAGGTGGAAGAAATGTGGAGGATAGAGCAGTGAAACATAATTTTTTGGGATGGCGTTGGTAATGGTCCCATCCTTTCATCCCTTAAGTGGGTCGATAAAATGGGTACCAAGCATGCTTGGGAACTAAACACTGGGGGTTCCGCGTGAGGCTGACCACCTTACCAGGACATATGCCTAGCACCCCAGAGCCCTAGGTCACGAAAGCTGAAATAAGCACGGCAGGCTTTGGCCCAGTAATGGGCTGTTGCGCCGAGGAGTAGAGTTGGTAATGGTGAAGGATTTTGGTGCAGTAAAAAACGTGAACTTAAGGGGAAGTTTGATAGCCTACTAAAATGTAACGAAGAGAGCGCAGCTAGGAGTTCGGGATTGGCGATTGTTAGCGAGCAGGGACGATGTCCCTAGTTATGGGGGGAAAATTTTTTAAACAGTTATCTTATCAACCAACAATATGAAGTCCATGGAATAAAATACAATTATTTTTCAAATATTCGAAATTTAGTTTCTTAAGGTAATGGAAACAATAAAAATACTTATTTGTTTATTCTGTTGACGTTACAAATATTACAATGACACACATCACCCGTATGGTGAATCTTATTTAGTTTAATTTCTATTAACTTTCTTTGTTTCGGCACCCCATTTTGGGAAGTAAAACTTTTGCACACGGTACTTTTCTTTGCACCCGAATCCTTCAAAATTACAAACTAAAACTAAAGTTCTGTCAATCAAATTTCTCACCCAATAATATAAATTCTTATACATTCTTTTAACCAATCCTTGCATCATAAAGGCGGGACAGATTAATTCCCAGTGAGATTCGAACCGAACGAGACATCACTTTTGCTCCTACTCTTAAGCCAAAAGGACCTGTGATGGCCTGATGAACCACAATATTCTTTATTCCTTATTGTTATGTAGTTTGTGCTGTGATTAGTTTAATTAAATGTCCTTAAAAACCTTCTGATCATTCACCATTCTTCTCAACAACACCGGTCACCACGCCTCACCCGCATCATTTACATTATTATGGATTCAATTTCAGTTACGCAAAATTCAGCGTGAGCTTAGATAGTATATGTCGTGCAATTGATCACGCACTATAGTCATTTTAAACGGCTTAAAAAGATACAATACACTATTGTTTTCAAAATAGTATAATACGATTTCTTAAAGAGAAAGCTTTGCAAAGCAATCTAAACACGTAACTTGTTTGAGTTACCGTTAAATGATCAATTTTAAAAAACTGATAGTAAAAGTATATATATATTTTTAAGAATTTTTTAACTATGCTTATAAAGTAAACCTCAGTAGGCACCGAATGCAACTGTAAAGAGCGACATCGCACGCAGCGTTGGGACTTTGGAGCATATTTAACGTGTACTCCCTCTACACGGGGTATTATTCGTCGGACATTTTGGTTTAGTTTAGCTTGAATTATCGTCGACGAGCTACACGATGGCTATTGGCGACGGGCGTCGTAATTTAGGACGGTCCGTTTATAGGTCTGCAGTTATTTTGGCAATGCTCGGCCCCGAACCTCGGACCTTTCTCATGCAAGACAAGCCCCTTACCGGCTGGGCTCCCCAGTTTCTCCGTTTACCTAGAAAAATAAACTTAAGTTGGCAAGCAAAGTAACCTTACAGAGACCTCATAACCGTATAAGGGGGCGTTAGGACATTGAGTCAACAGATTTAAAGTTCAACAAGGCCGTGGATAGCCTAGTGGTTAAGGCCTCGTTCTCGGAAGGTCAAGCGATCGAGTCCCGATACCACTGAAGACCCACCGAGTATATGCGGAGTACGTGCTCGTTAAAATATGTGGGTCCGAAAGTCCTGTGGGCGGTCATGGCGCAGTTTCCCACGGGTACAGGTCCCTGGAGACTATTTCCCTCCCCTTCAGGGACATGTCTAAATTGTGGAGGTGGCGATAGATGGCAGCATCTGTCAGCACGATGCCAAGACAGATTCCTGTCGTGTAGTCTCTACACGAGCATCTCTCCTCAGGAACCGCACCTATTTGCCTTAATCCTTACCCGCTCCGCGGGAAGAGCTTGGGTTTCCCAAGTGGCATTATTAACAACAACAACAAAGTTCAACATTCCCATATACATGGCAATATAAAATAGGTTTTTTCCCCTGCTCGTTTTGTCTATTGGATGGCTACGGCAGAACCCAAGAAGGTATCCACCATACCGTACCATGATACCTTAACCGACCGCGCCACGCCGGCCCCGATAACTGGATAAGATAACTTTTATAACTACGAATTCGTGATAGTGGCCTATGAATTGTGTAATATTTTATTAATGTTATCAGTGGCTCATGACGTTTCATTAATTTAGGTACAATTAGTTTTTTTATTTCTTCTAGGAGCATCTAAGGTAGAAACAGAAGTTATGTAGCAGAAGCAGGGTTGTGGCATGGTTTTTACCGCCCCCGGTAAATACCATGGTAAAAACCGGTATTTACCGTCCTGGGAAAAACCTAATTATTGAAACAATTAATTACTAAATTTTATGTAATGGGATTAATTAGAATAATTTTAATAAATATTTATCATGGACTTAATATTTTTAAAAATTGTCAAATCTTCCTTAATTATTTTACATCTATGGTAATATAATAATCATGTACTTTTGTTTATTATTCAAGTGTTCCTATCTGGCGTAAAACATAAATAATTATTAAAATATTGCCTGTGGTAAATATTCATTAAAATATTGTATAGGATAAATAATTATTGAGAAGTTATGTCTACTAAAGCTAGAAATAAAATCAAACAGCTTTTCTAGGCTTTGGCCAACTATAGTGGGTGACTTTTTTTTGTGGGGATGAGGGGGATTAAAAAGTGAGCTAACAAGGGATCCCCCGCCCAGACAGTGGTATACAATTGCAATCACAGCGAATACAAACATTAGGATGTAAACAAAAAAAACCCTGGATATTTAATTTTTGAAAGCTTTTTAATTAAAAAGAATTTCCCAGGTAAGGTATATCCCAGAAAGAAAGGCATTTCAGTTTTTCTCAGAAAGAAAGAGGTATTTCCCAGTTTTTCCCGGTATTTACCAGTTTTTCCCGTTGGGATGGGAAATATTAGTTTTGGGCGAGAAAAACCCAACCCTGAGTAGAAGTCTTCCTTAATTGCAAAACAATCAATATCGAATACTTCTAAATTGCATGATAATATTCTATGTAATCATGGCTTAATCTACGATAAGAAAGACGATCCAGGGATAAGAAATTTTGCCATCTCATCCCCTCTTATGAAAACAGTCACGAGTCTTGATTGATTATCAAACGATGATTTATTGAATTTCATTTGGATTTTTCAATCGCGATCATAAGGGAGACCATTAGAGCAGGGTTGGGTTTTTCCCGTCCAAAACTAATATTTCCCATCCCAGCGGGAAAAAACTGGTAAATACCGGGAAAAATTGGTAAATACCGGCAAAAACGGGGAAATATATTTATTTCTGAGGTATACCTTATCTGGTACATTCTTTTTAATTAATTCAAAAGTTTTATACATGTAAACATGAGTTTTTCTTTTTTTAGGGGGGCGGGGGAGGAGTGGATCCCTTGTTAAGCTCACGCTTTTTAATCCCCCTTATCACAGCTATAATAGCCGTAATAGTTTGTAAAGCTTAGTAAAGTTGCTTGAATTTAGTTTTAGATTTAGTAGACAAAACTCAATAATTATTTATCCTATACACTATTTTAATGAATATTTACCACAGACAGTATTTTAATAATTATTTATGTTTATGTAAATAGCAACACTTAAATAGTTAACAAAAGGGTACATGATTATTATATTTGTAAAATAAATGAGGAAGATTTGTCGATTTTTAAACATCTTAGATCGCCATGATAAATATTTATTAAAATTCAAAATTTAAATTATTTTAATTAATTTCTTTAAATAATATTTAGTAATTGTTTCAAAAATTAGGTTTTTCCCAGGCGGGAAAAAAACAATTTTTCACTGGACGGTAAAACCGGTTTTTACCATGGTATTTACCGGGGGTGGTAAAAACCATGCCAACCCTGCATTAGAGGGTTTCCAAATAGTAATATAAAGAGCGAATTTATAGAGCGTTTTTTTATAGGATAAATGTAACTGACTTACAAGTATCTATTCTATAATCCCACTTTTTGAAATGTGGGATTTGAATATTTCCTTTTAATTTAATAATTTTGCACCTATTATTTGAATTAATTTCAAAAAGTGGGATCATAGAGACCTGTTAGTCAGCTACATTTATCGTATAAAAAATATTTAATGCAGCCGGAGAAATGGGGCTTCAAAAGTTTTTCTCCATTGGATTCACACAGGCACTTTTTTGGAGACCCGCGGTGGATCGGGCTCATTCGCCCTTAACAGTTATATTTTTAAAAGGGACGAACAAGGGTACAAGTAAATTAGGGGGGGGGGGTCACAAAACTAAAAACAGCAAAAATTCAAGGCGCCCTAGTACCTTGTGAAAGATCAAGCCTTGTATATAATTAAACTGTTTTAGCCATGAGACAGAGCCTGATTTCTGGCAGGGCAAACGGGACACGTGCCCAGGGCCCCCACTTCAAGAAGGCCCCCAAATTTTCTTAAAAGAATAATATTGGTGGAAAAAGCCACAAAGAAAAATATAATAATAAACATAGTACAATTGAAGACCCAAGTACTATTAATTTTTTATACGCAAGGCACTATTTTTTAATCCTTGTTAATATTTTATAAATTAACTGCCTCAGCCATGTGATCAAGTGAATAAAAATTATGTATGTAGATAAAATGATTTGACATGATAGGTGTCTGATGTCATCTTATGTATGTATTAAAAAAATTGGATGTAAAAAAAGCAATGCTTAAGCATACTTAATATAATAAAGGTTATTTATTCGTACAATTTTAAAATGAAAAAAATCATTGTCATGGACGGATTAATGTATGTTGCGGGGGCCCCCAAACTGGCTTGTGCCCTGGGCCCCAAAAGTTGTAAGTCGGGCCCTGCATGAGAAGACCAATTTCAAGCAGCAAGAATGATATCAAGGATGAGAGTTAGTAGAAAAGCCCGGTGGCGGGTGAAGTGAAGGAAAAGCAATTTTTTTTGTTACTTCGTTACCGGCAAAAGTAACTAAGTTACCTATAGTTACTTTCTGAAAAATCGAACGGCGTTAAGTAAAAAAAGTAACTATTACAAGTAACGCGTTACTCCAATCCCTGGTTTTCCCAAACAAAAACACCACAAATAAAATATGTATTATAAAAAATTTAATGATGATTTCATGATCGAAAGGGCTTTTCTCTGAAATAAATCTGGTCTGGTAAAGTACATGACGGACAGTAATAGAAGAATCCAGTTTGAAAAAAGTAAAGTGCATATGGTGAGAATGGTTGTCGATCGGAAACCAATTAACCAACACCTGCGTAGGCACCCAACGCAACCGTTAAGGGTTGCGTAACCACCTGCGTACATCGTACGCAGTGTTGGGACTTCGAAGCATATTTTAACGTGCACTCCCCTCTACACGGGGTATTATTCGTCGGACATTTTGGCTGCACGGGCCGTTTATAGGTCGGCAGTTATTTTGGCGATGCCCGGACCCGAACCTGGGACCTTCCGCTTGCTAGGCGAATGCCTAACCGACTGGGCTCCCCAGCCAACCAGTTATCAGATGTTATAAAAAGGAGTCCGAATAATAGGCAAGATTACTTATAGACGTCTCCAAGTTGGATGCCGCAACTTTCAAACTATTTCGAGCTTTTGCTCATTTTTGGACCCACTAAAGTTATTGCCTTTTAGGACTATTTCGATGTGTAGAAAGGACGCTTCGCGTCGATGCTACAAATGTTCATCTCGATCTCCGGCAAGATTACTCACATATATTACTCGCTTTACTTATGTTAAAAATATCCCCCACTCATTGTACCTAATAACCTACATTGTATCAAATATATTATTCAGAAGATTACTGCTAAACAGGATGGTCTTCTAGATTTCGCTCACTTATCGATTGTATCTATAAAGCGAGGCGTCACTAAAAGAAATGAAGGTTTCAAGATAAAAACTCGATGTATCAACTTGTAACAAATCCGTTCTCCGTCAATAGAAAAAGTTCTCAAGTCATGTTTTTATAACAAGTGTGAGACATCAGTAGGTGACTTTTTAATAGTGCATAGGAATGCCAATTTATTGTTTCCGCCCTCAAAAAGGACTATGAAATTAGTTACGCAACTTAAAAGATAAATAACTCATAATTATATTATATGAATGTAAAATAAGTCGACAGGGAAACTTGGATGTACACTCTTAAAACAAAAGAGTGAAATTCACTCCTATAGGAGAAGTGCATTTTCGGCACCGGAAAGGAGTGGAAATTAACTCGCACTGAATTAAAACCGCTCGTTTTAAGAGTGTAGGACGCAGATTGTTTTCTTTTATTTCTTTTACCCACTCCGAAAAAGAGTGAAATTCACTCCTATAGGAGAAGTGCATTTTCAGCATCGGAAAGGAGTGGAAATTAACTCAGACTGAGTTAAAACCGCTCGTTTGTTTTAAGAGTGTAGTAAAGACTCTTATTTAACAGTTAGACATCGGGAGAAGTTTGATTTGTCGTTTGTAGTCGACGAGAGAGTGTGACCGAATGCCCACAAAAATGGCGAAAAATCTAGAGCCCCGCTCCACTGACCAATCAGAGTTATGAGAAAGTTTGAAAGTCAACTTTAAAATTTTTATAACTAAACAGTTTCTGTGGGAACGATTGATCTAGGCGACTGTTTGTCGCCGACAGGGTGTGGTTGGGATGTTAAAGTACTAAGTGATATTAAAGAAATATGAAAAAGATAATTCAAGTTTAAGTGTGGTTAAAAATATAAGATTAATATAAGATTTATTTTGAGGGGTCAAGTTATAATATATGTCATGAATATATCTACCATTAGGTCAAATCTATTTTTTAAAAAATAGTTTTGTGCTTAGGTTTTGAAAACATAACATATACTACTAACAAACCGGCATCTAAAATACCAGACTAGATAAATTACAGTCTATAACTATTGTTATAAGCACAAAAGACGTTCCAACCTATAATACACTACAAAAAAAAACTAACTACAGTTCCTATAGTACAAACTACACTTCCAAACTACAGCAACTACTATTATAGACACAAAGTACGCGCTAAACTACAGTACAAGGCATTCCAATCTTTGATCTACACCCCACAATTCGATAAAAAAAAAGGCAGAGGCTATGCGCACGGACACCGTTCACGCATTACATGTACGGGTATTTACTGTGCATGCTCAAAGCGGGGCTTACTGGAACCGTGTATACATTGCGTGTATAATCATGAATTATACTTGAAAGTTGAGATTACCCGGGAATTTTGTTTTCTCTAAAAAACATCAGTTCTAGCCATTTGTAATGAAAGTTCAAAAAATAAGAAATTTAAATAATTCATGGAAATTTTAAAAATGCAAGTAACTTTTTCAGGACAACTTTAAAACGGTGATCTTCTAGGGTGAAATAAAAAAGCTTATAAAAGTTTTTTGTTATTCACCCGAGAGCGGGTATTTGAACCCGAAACCTTTTGATTACGAACCACTTACGCTACCACTAAGCTACAATGGTCCGAGAAAATAGAACTAAAACTGCTAATAAGCCTTGCTCCTGCACAGTTATTACCCGTACGCGCAATGCTTGTACGGTGCCCGTGCACGTAGACACTCCGTAAAAAAAAAAGGTCACCAAACCTAAATATTAGTTGAAGTACCAGATTTGTCGATTCATTGAAAGTTGTTATAGGGCAGGTATTTCACTTGCACATTCATCAATCGGGAAAATGTATCGGCAGCTACATCTTAAGCTCAAACGGATGACAGATCATAATCAAATTAAGGCTAATCAGATTTTAGTTTCTTTATTATCGTCGCACTAGAGCTACACGAGGGCTATTAGCGACAAGTATCGTATTTTAAAACCAGTCAAGTGACGAGCCGACACCCGAGTTGGCACCCAACGCAACAGTTAAGGGCGACATCGTACGCAGCGTTGGTACTTTGGAGCGTATTTTAACGTGCACCCCCTCTACACGGGGTATTATTCGTCGGACATTTTTGGCTGCACGGGCCGTTTATAGGTCGGCAGTTATGTTGGCGATGCCCGGACCCGAACCTGGGACCTTTCGCATGCTAGGCGAGCGCCTAACCGACTGGGTTCCCCAGCCCAAGGCTAATAAGGATATTTGCTAGTCTATAAAACGTAGAACCAGGAGACCGACATTATATAATAAAATTTAAGGAGCAAAGAATATCAATCCGATCATGTAGGTTTTGCATACCAATATCAAAATCATTCCTTTACCGCGGCTTAAAATTTCAGTGCGTTAGGTTTCACAAGCTCTGGATTTAACCAGGTATTGACATTCGAAAATTTTATCAAATACATATAAGGTGACCAGACATACTGCATTTCGCAGTACAGTTTAGTTTGTTATTCAACTATCTAGCTATAAAAAAACTTGCAAATAGTCTCCGGTTAATCTTTTTTTAAAGAACATAAAAAGACATGGTAAATAAAATATGATTTATGAAAATTTAATGATGATTTCACTGTCGAAAAGTTAATCACTAAAAAACGAATCTGGTCAAGCTACAAACACAGATATTGAATAGCATTCAAAGGTTAGCTCAGCGGTTCCCAACCTGGGGGCGATCGCCCCCAAGCGGACGATTTGTGTTATCAAGGGGGCAAAATATACTTGAGGGTAGATGAGTATTCAAAGGGGGGGGGGCTTAAATAATGTTGTACCTTTGTACAGTAAAACTATTTTCCAACCATAACCAAACCAGCCAACTTATACTTTAAACTCTTTTAAATTTTCTAGAAACCAGTAAAAATATCTTGGTTACTTATTTTACTTTTATTCTTTAAAAATATGTGTTTTATGATTTTTCTATTGTATTTAAAAATGACCAGATAAAGTTTCTTTGGTTGTTTTTATAAACGGTAGTGTTATAAAACTGTTTATAGTTACAGTTTAACTGAAATTATAATTAGACATAACATGAAAATTAAAAGGGGGCGATGGATGTTAATCAACCTAAAATACGAGGCGACGGTCCAGAAAAGGTTGGGAACCACTGGGTTAGCTGAACATAAACATTAGACATACCTGGACACTCGCTAACATTCTGGTTGCTGTCCGCATAGGCCAGATTGGTCAAATGTGAAGGGATGTCCCCCACATCTTTCATGTGGCACACAGCCTTTAGGACGATCTCGGGATCTTCCAAAGAAGACTTGCTCTTCATAGTTATTTTTTTTTAATCCACAATCGATAAAGCACAAGGTGCTAATTCTTCAGACAACCCACAACAAAAGCTGTACACTGCACCGATCCTCCACGAGATTTCCAACTGTGTCAATCCTTCCCACAAACTGTGCAGATACTTCACAAAATAAGTCGATGCAGTCAAATGCGTGCGAATCCTTCTAAAAGTCTACAGCTTATGGTCACTTAAAGCCAACAAAAGCTGTACACTGCACCGATCCTCCACGAGATTTCCAACTGTGTCAATCCTTCCCACAAACTGGTGCAGATACTTCACAAAATAAGTCGATGCAGTCAAATGCGTGCGAATCCTTCTAAAAATCAACAGCTTGTGGTCACTTAAAGCCAGTCTTTCACGAAATCCAATTGCTTGGAAAGCTTTTGTATGCTGAGTTTCGGCCAGTCCTTAACACTCTTCAATCAATGCATTACAGTGAGGGCAGATCCTTCACAAAACACTTAGTCAGAACCTCGCAGAAAATCACAAGTTACACTGCACCTGCCGCCTTCCCCATCAGATACTCACGCCTCCCTCGACACAATTGAAACAAAAAAAGTCTACCTGTGGCTCAAAAAGATAACAACAGGTGGACAAGAAGCAAATCGTAATTCCAACAACTCGTTATATCAACAAAGCAATAAATGTTTTAATTCTTTTGAGATACTGCGAGTGGGTTATCTTATCTGGGCCGCTATAAGATTTCGCCCGCTTGAAACAATAAGTTGCGAAGAAGAATAAAAACATCTGGCGCTTCTGTAGAGTTATATTCGTAGATCTTCAAAATGTGAAGTATAAAAATAAAACATTGCGGCCATTAAAAAGCTGATATAAAAGACATCACGCTGTTGATAAAACGCTGCGGGATAGCACCAGGTGAAGAGTTTTTACAATTCAACAAGTTGATAAGAACCAACACGCTTTTCGAATTTGATGAATTCCGAAATAGAAATAAATGCTGACACGCACGCCATGCAGGCTGGCACGCGCATGCTGCCACATAAACATAAAGTGACGTTCGAATGATCTAAGTTCGAATGCCAATGTTCATTTCCCTTTTCTCGTCTGGTTACGGAATATTCATTTCACGGTTTGACAATGTCTCATAAAAAAGAAAATGTAACGCGAGGTACGATAAATTTAGGAAGCAAGCGTCGATTCAATAGAGTGAGCCAGTGCAACACTGACGCAAGTCTAATTTGTAATTTTACGAATTCTGTTTTGAATTCCAAGTTTGTACGCATCACGGCCGGATTTAAAGATTTGCCGCTTGTAGGCTACGATCGATTTGCCGCCCCTGTCACAATATTCTCCCCCTTTTAACTAAGGGTTTTTCTATTCCCATGATGCAGTGATTTTCAAAATGAATGCTTTCTTCAATTAAATCGGAATCTAGATAATTTGAATGGATGTCTTTAACTAGTGGAATTGTTCCTTATTAAATCACTAGCAAATTTATACCCGTTCTTCGCACGGAATAAAAAAATATCAAATAGATTCCAAATATGTGTACCATATACCCTGTTATAGGACCATAAACTTATTATTGTTTCCGCTCGTTATAAATTATAAAATCCCGTTTCATTGCCTTAAAATTCCAAAATGAAAAATACGCTATAAAATGCACTCATAAATGCCATCACAATTCCCTCATAAATGCATAAAACCTTTTAGCTGATTTGGCGCGTTTTATGAGATAATTTGGCGAGAAAATAGATATAGCTACCCACACCCATTATACAGCTCAAAACACAATGACCTTCGAACAACCGACCAGCTTATAAATTATTCATAAAAGAAATTGCCTATTTGGCGAATTTTAGTTAATAATTTGGCGAGTTTGGCAACGTATTTGGCGAAAAAATAAAGACATAACACACTAATAGCTCTAGTGCGATGGCCTTTATTAACCATCCTAGTTCAGTAATAGCTTAACTATACATTTATTGCTTAATTATGCATACATGCAGTCAACAGAAAAATCAATGAAAAAATCATCAAATAAACCCACAATAAAATCCGGGAATGAAGACTGGCGGAATTACGTCACTTGAAACGTGTCAATTATTTTTCAAATAATAAATTTAGTTTCTGAAAGTAATGGCAAAAGAATAAAATAAACATTTTGAATTTTAAATGTTTTCGTTAAAAGTTTTATTTAATTTTTTCAGCCGATGGCATCAGGAAAGAGAAAAAATGATCGGATTTGAGCGAAAGTGGTGTATTTTTTTCAGAAAATTCGAATTTTCTCTAAAAATGGAACAAATATGAAAAAACTAAGCCTCAGGTGCACACGTTAGTATTAAAGGGAATCTATCTTTAAAATTTCGAATTCCTGTGGGCAGTATAAGTAGGTCTTTTACGATCCGATAACAGACACACACACAGACAGACAGACTCTTTCTTTTATTATTATAGATCAGTATAATTATATAAGACTATTAAATAATTGTGTTAAGTAGAACCTCCCTTGGTACTCATTGTACGCAACGTTTCTATTCTTGAATTCATTAATAATTTACGGCTCATTGCGGTTTACGCATTAATGTAAATTATTTGTTTTCTTTATTACAAAGATGCTAATTTATTTTTAAGAATATTTTTTTATGCCAAATGCCCGCTTTAAATGGTCTTAAAATTTGCCGCCCAAAAAAATTCGCCGCTCTAGGCTACAGCCTACTTAGCCTATTTAGAAATCCGGCCCTGGTACGCATCCAGGAAAATTAGTTACCAATGCAACTGGTAATAGTTATTTATGATGCAACAACGTGATGTTACTCTTTTTTAAAACGAGTTGATACATTATTTCAAGAGGGCGGTGCCCGAGTGAAATAAATTAAGAGGGACTGTCAGTCCCATAGAGTTAATGCATTAGTTTTGAAATCACAACTTTTGCACAAGAATTGCTTTGTGACGTTATCCCATTTTCATGAGGTTTGGGAATCATCATAGCTTCAATTTAAAACAAAATTGAAAAGAAAGTAACACCCGGTTATTTAATTATTAATTGATGAAGTTTTAAAATAGTGTCGCCATCTGCTGTATATTTTTGGATATTTTAAAACTTCAAAAATATATAATTAAATAACTAAATAACATTTCCGTTTCAAATTTGTTTCATTTCGATGTTATGTTGATTCCCATACCTGGGGAAAAATGGCTAACATGGCAAAGCAATACTTCTGCGGAAGTTGTGATTCAAAAACTAATGCATTAGCTCTATGGGACTGACAATCCCTCTTAATGAGTTTTTAAAAAAAATTTCGCCGGATAAATAACTTTTATTATCGCGTATAATTAAATAAATTATAAAAGTGAATTATGCCATTTATGTAAATGTTTATTGAGAAAAATTGAGTTTGACACACAAATTTTTTCACTGAATAGAAATAGAATTATCAGAAAAAATTATCCTTGGTCATGAATCACAAAAGTACTGTTATCTTCTTAAAAAAAAAAAAATTCAAAAAGCTCCTAGCCATAGACTCTAAAAGGCGCAATTTTTAGTACTGTTTTATTTTACGCGACTCCTCGACCAGACCTCAACATGGCGGGGAAAAGGAGTCAGGTTTTTACCCCCCGCGTCTCCTCTAGAATGTGTGCAATAGCGCACGGTTTTACTACCTCTATGTTTCCGACAACCCTGTTAGCCCTGTAAAGAAGCAAACAGAATGCTGCAACCATAGATATCATAGTTAAAGTATTAGATGGGAAGATCACGTGACATCTAATGCTAACGACGGGACGCGCATTGAGGCCAAATAAGAGGGCAAAATAGCCAGTGTTGCTGCCAATTTAAGGAGAAAAATATTACGAAAAAATACCATTTAATTCTAAAATTACAAAAAAATATCGTAAAAATACTAGCTGCATTTTGGAATCTTTTTAGTGACTAAATCCTTTTCTAGTATTTTTTTTGTAATTTTAGAATTAGATGGTATTTTTTTGTAGTATTTTTCTCCTTAAAGTGGCAGCAACACTGGCCATTTTGCCCTCTTATTTGGCCTCCATTCGCGTCGCGTCGTTAGCATTGGAGGTCACGTGATCTGCCAATCTAATACTTTAACTATGATATATATGGTTGCAACCAATTTTATGACTGCGTAAATACAGGACAATGGTTCAGACATGTGGGATTCGTTAGGGTTAAGTTAAATTATCGTCGCACTAGAGCACAAGGCGACTATTGGCGACGGTAGTAATTTCGAACAACAGTCAAGTGACAAACCGACACCTGAGTAGGTGGGGGGCTGGGGAGCTCAGTCGGTTAGGCGACGCCTTGCATGCGAAAGATACCAGGTTTGGGAATCGCCAATAATAACTGCCGACCTATAAACGGCCCGTGCAGCCCAAAAATGTCCAACGAATAATACCCCGTATAGAGGGAGTGCACGTTAAATATGCTCCAAAGTCCCAACGCTGCGTACGATGTGACCCTTAACGGTTGCGTTGGGTACCTACTCAGGTATCGGCTCGTCACTTGACTGTGGTTCTGAACTACGACGCCCGTCGCCAATAGCCCTCGGGCAAAGAGTTCTATAGTAGGGTAGAGGAACGACTCGTACTGAGCTGCCATCGGCAGCCATGGCTCATTACGGAGCCCGAATAGAGTGGCAAAAGTGCTAGTTAATTTATAATCTTGATACTGAGAAAGGAAGTACACCCAGGGCAAAGGCGGGAATCGAACCTGCACCTGTTACAGCGCGCGGACTGCTAGCGTTATGGCCTGCGATCCAAACCACTCGGCCATCGGGCCCCACATGCCACCCTATATTGTCACCGTGTTGGTCCATGGGGCTGTTGCCAGGTTCAGTCTCTACCCTACTATAGAACTCTTTGCCCTCGGGTAGCTCTAGTGCGACGATAATTCAAACCTACCTACCTGAGTAGGCACCCAAAGCAACCTTTTAGGGCAAAATCGTACGCAGCGACGGAAGCATATTTAGTTAGCTGTAGAATGGTTTCGGACGAACTGACTGTCGGACCAATGTTCAAAAAAAACTATATTTTGATCCACACCTTCCAAAAACGTGTAGAAAACACAAAATTTCCACTTCTGATGTTCGACCCCGTCGCAATACTTTCATGGGTTAGTTTGAATTATCGTCGCACTAGAGCTATACGAGGGCTATTGGCGACGGGCGTCGTATTTTAGCAAAACTTTCATAATCTTATAGGTAATTGAAACTAAAAACCTGGTGCGTAGCTCGAAAGCGGGCATTCGTAAACATTCTTTCGAAAAAAAAGTTTCTAATGACCTTTCAAGGACCCTACGAATACGGTTAGAATATAAAAGCAGTCATTTATTTCAAACAGTTCTTAAATTTGACTTAGGCCTTTATTGCTTAACTTTTGACTCAATTAAATCTGGCGTCCAAATTCAAACGATGTCGAATTCAAAGTAGACTTTCCTTAAAACTGTTTCCTTCATGAAAAGTTTTATAGTTGTTTTTTAAGGGGGAAATGACCGCGGGTCTCCAAAACAATCTGTGTTAATCCAATGGGGGGAAAACATGATTTTTTGGAGCCATATTACTCCGGCTGTATTGAATATTTTTACAAACGGATTTTTTTTATGTGAGAAATGTAGCTGACTTATAGGACTCAATAATTCCACTTTGTGAAATTGGTTAGAATATTTTGTAGCAAAATTATTTATTGAACTTTTTTTTTTAAATATTCAATCTCGTTTTTAAAAAAAAATGGTATTATAGAAAATTGTAAGTCAGCTACATGCAGTAAAAAACTGTTCCGATAGATGGTAAATTTTTTTCTTCTCTTCAATTGCACTTTCAAATCGATGTTGGCCCCTTTCAAAATTATTACCTTTCATATAATCTTTCGAATTATATGATAACTACACTCTTAAAACAAACGAGAGGTTTTAACTCAGTCTCAGTTAATTTCCACTCCTTTCCGTGCCGAAAATGCACTTCTCCTATAGGAGTGAATTTCACTCGTTTTCGGAGTGGATAAAAGAAATAAAAGATAACAATCTACGTCTTACACTCTTAAAACGAGCGGTTTTAACTCAGTCTGAGTTAATTTCCACTCCTTTCCGGTGCCGAAAATGCACTTCTCCTATAGGAGTGAATTTCACTCTTTTGTTTTAAGAGTGTAGATGGTAAATTTTTTTCTTCTCTTCAATTGCACTTTCAAATCGATGTTGGCCCCTTTCAAAATTATTACCTTTCATTTAATCTTTAAAATTATATGATAACTGAACTAAACTCCTCGGCGTAACAGCCCAATAGTGGGCCAAGGCCTGCCGTGTCCATTCCAGCTTTCGTGACCAAGGGCTCTGGGGTTCTAGGCATATGTCCCAGTAAGGTGGTCAGCCTCACGCGGAACCCCCAGTGTTTAGTTTCCAAGTATGATTGGTACCCATTTTATCGACCCACTTAAGAGATGAAAGGCTGAGTCAACCGCGCCCAATCCGGGACCCGATCCCCGGACCTGTGGCGTGGCAATGCGAAGCACTACCACTAAGCCACTGGGCCTCCAAATTATATGATACAATAATAATTTTAGAACTGAAATAATTAAAAATTTGAAAAAAACAGTTCCTTTTTTATCTGAAAAAACCATTTGGTTTAAACCGATGAACCATAGTAAGTTTAATTTTTTCTAACATAATGGTAAAAAATAGTTTGGCTGCTAATGGAATGAAATTGGATTGGGTGACTTTTTTTTTGCTAACTCAGTAAACATCCTATTTTACAAGATGACAGTCAGTATTTTATGCCATGTTTTTTGCAAGTCATTTGTTTAGTCAAATTGAAATTAATAAAAATTATTGAATCCTTTTAAATAATTTAGACAAAATATCAAATATAGTATTCGGAAAAACGGAAAAACCGTTTTATTCCATTTGCTTTACATAAAATAGCAGGACGTACTCATAGATTGTTAAAAAATAATTGTTATAGTGATTACCAGGGATTGGAGTAACGCGTTACTTGTAACGCCGTTACTTGTAACAGTTACTTGTAACAGTTACTTGTAACAGTTACTTGTAACAGTTACTTGTAACAGTTACTTTTTTGGGGTAACACCGAGTAACACCGTTACATTTTTCAGAATGTAACTGTAACTGTAACTTAGTTACTTTTAGCGGTAACGAAGTAACGAAAAATGTCGTTACTTTACGAAGGCTGTCTGATGCCAATTTTGAAATTCCACTCCTAAGAAGGAAAAAAAAAACATTTCGCATTCCCGAAATACGAGCTTTTCTTGGGATGGAAAAAGTAAAGCATATAATAGAATTGTCCACTTTGGCTGATAAAGGCATGACGGTGTCTTTCAGACAGAATTGTTACAGTACGAATGTTCTTCCTTGTCTGTTTACCTTTCTAAGTATGTATCACATTATAAGCCCCGCACAATTACAGACATCTACGGAAAAGAAGGGTTTTCTAATAAATCACGCTAACTGCCAAGCAGGTTGGATCCCTCACTCCAAACCCCTTTGTGTTTTGCCTGAATGGGTTCTACAGCAATGACCATGACCAACAACAAAATCCTTCTCCTCGAAGAGGGGTGGGGAGGGGGAGACAGAGATTTCACGTTCATTCTTGAGATACCCCTCGTTTACAGATGGACTCGTTGTCTTCCGATTATCAGGGTAAAGGATTAAAATTAATTATAAACAAATGTTTATTAATTATAATTTCAGTGTTTTGTTAGAGCTTATGATTCGTTTATCGTGGTTCTCTTTGAAAAACGGTAAGATGACTAAATTTCAATTTTTCTTATAACTTGAAATTTCAAAAAGTAACTGTGATTCGTTACTTTTTAAAAAGTAACTGTAACGCGTTACTTTTCATATTAAGTAACTGTAACAGAGTTACTTTTTTAATTATGTAACTGTAACAGTGTTGCTTTTTAAAAGTTCATTCCACGTCAAATCAACACACTCATTAAACATCACCGTCTCAGATTTTTTTTTAAATTTGGAACAACAGTAGTGTTTATATAGTTATTTGTGAAATGAAAATTTTTATTCACAAATATTGATCCGTTTAAAAAATATGGCACTTTAAAAGTTCAAAAAATTGGTCAAAAAAACGCATCCGACCAATTTTCAAATTGACCTAGAAGCTTTCCTAATGAAGCTAGAGACCTGGGATAGGTGTCATCTGACAGAGATTTGTATGAACTTTTTAATGATATGTAACACACTTAGGATATAGAAGATTTTATTTAATTTAAAATTTCGAAATTAATTACATGAATAGTTAGGACTCTTTCACATCATCTGACAAAATATCATGTTGGGATGAAATTGGGTTCATTGATAAAAAAATTCAAAATGTTTTTATTAATAAACTTGATCAACTAATTTTAAAAATGACCTAGATGGTTTCCTAATTAATTTAGAAATGGTGTTAAGTGCTAGTTTACAGCAATTTATAAGACAATTTTAATAAAATATAACACACTCAGATTATAGAAGATTTTATTTAAATTAAAATTGAATTTAAAAAAAAATTTTAAAAATGCATCCTTAAAATTTTAAAATTATTTTCATACAGTTGGTATTTTTTTAACAATATATGGGTAAAATATCATTCTGGTATAAGAATTGGTTCATTGCTAAAAAAAATCAAAACTGAAGATTGTTTTTCATTAATAAATGTTTTCACAATTAACCTTGATCAAGCAATTTTCAAAATGACCTAGGAGGTTTCCTAATTCAGCGATAAACCTGTGGTAGGTTTCATTTTACAACAATTTGTAAGACCTTTCTAATGACCTGTAACAAATTTAGAATATAAAAGATTTAAATTAAATTACAAATAAAAAAAGAAACAGTGGAGCTTGTTTATCATTATTGTTAGTTAATAATTCAGCTTAGGAATAACACAAGAATACTAATATTAACACTACCTTTATAATAAATCTGAATGATAACCTGAAGAATGATTCATTTGTAGTTTGAAAAAGCCACATTTGTTTTGAAGACATCACTTTGAAGTAGAACATAACTTCTTCCAGTGGGAGTCACAGGATTAACTTTTGCTAGAATGTCCACTACTGACACCCACAAAACATCAGCGTTTCTTGGATACGAGAATGATGGCAGCTGGCCCAAATGGGTGAAGAAAAGTTATCTTTACCTCATCAAGTTCATTTTTCTCCAATCTGTCTCTTTACTGAGCCTCCAACTCCGTCGCAAGGCCCTTTACCATGCGATGTGGCTGAAAAGTGCCACTCTGCTTTTACATTAAAATCTGTCTCGGTGTATGCAGGAAACTGGTGGCTCGGGTACGATTTGGAGAAAAATGAACTTGATGAGGTTAAAGATAACTTTTCTTCACCCATTTGGGCCAGCTGCATCATTCTCGTATCCAAGAAACGCTGATGTTTTGTGGGTGTCAGTAGTGGACATTCTAGCAAAAGTTAATCCTGTGACTCCCACTGGAAGAAGTAATGTTCGACTTCAAAGTGATGTCTTCAAAACAAATGTGGCTTTTTCAAACTACAAATGAATCATTCTTCAGGTTATCATTCAGATTTATTATAAAGGTAGTGTTAATATTAGTATTCTTGTGTTATTCCTAAGCTGAATTATTAACTAACAATAATGATAAACAAGTTCCACTGTTTCTTTTTTATTTGTAATTTAATTTAAATCTTTTATATTCTAATTTTGTTACAGGTCATTAGAAAGGTCTTACAAATTGTTGTAAAATGAAACCTACCACAGGTTTATCGCTGAATTAGGAAACCTCCTAGGTCATTTTGAAAATTGCTTGATCAAGGTTAATTGTGAAAACATTTATTAATGAAAAACAATCTTCAGTTTTGATTTTTTTTAGCAATGAACCAGTTCTTATACCAGAATGATATTTTACCCATATATTGTTAAAAAAATACCAACTGTATGAAAATAATTTTAAAATTTTAAGGATGCATTTTTTTTTTAAAAATTAAATTCAATTTTTTAATTTAAATAAAATCTTCTATAATCTGAGTGTGTTATATTTTATTAAAATTGTCTTATAAATTGCTATAAACAAGCACTTAACACCATTTCTAAATTAATTAGGAAACCATCTAGGTCATTTTAAAAATTAGTTTATCAAGTTTATAAATAAAAACATTTATGAAAAACAAGCTTTAGTTTTGAATTTTTTTATCAATGAACCCATTCTCATCCCAACATGATATTTTGTCAGATGACGTGAAAGAGTCCTAACTATTCATGTAATTAATTTCGAAATTTTAAATTATGTACTTTTTTAAAAAATGTAAATTTTAAAATTTAATTAAATTTTAATTTAAATAAAATATTCTATATCCTAAGTGTGTTACATATCATTAAAAAGTTCATACAAATCTCTGTCCGATGACACCTATCCCAGGTCTCTAGCTTCATTAGGAAAGCTTCTAGGTCAATTTGAAAATTGGTCGGATGCGGTTTTTTGACCAATTTTTTGAACTTTTAAAGTGCCATATTTTTTAAACGGATCAATATTTGTGAATAAAATTTTTCATTTCACAAATAACTATATAAACACTAATCTTGTTCCAAATTTCAGCAAAATCTGAGACGATGAGGTAGAATTTTGCCGAAAAGTGTGTTGAATTGACGCGGAATGACTCTAAACTTTCCGATCCCTGGTGATTACTAAAGTGATAGAATTATATTTATCTTTTTTCACCCTAATTGGCGACATAATGTTTTTAAAATGATGTTATCTAAGTATTTGGTCTTGATTTTTGTTGTTCAATTTTGATTTATCATTACATAAAATTACTTTTGGAAATATTTGTTTGTAAAAATGCTAAATTACATATTAAATTTATTGATTATTAACAATAGTCAAACTTTAATAGTAGTAGAAATAATCTGTTTAAGTCTCAAGAAGTTGTAACACAGAAGTTAACATACTTTCAGCAACTGATCTTTGCTGAAGGGGAGTCGGATAGGTGTTTGGGTCAAAAATGTTGATTTTCTGTTTTTCTTTTATTTTTAATCTGCATATCTATAGCTTTAATTTAAGACCAAGATTACCGATTTCTGTTTAGTAGTTTTCTTTTTATAGGCATTTTTCAGAAACTCTGTACATCAGTTCTTACCTATACCTTAATTTTCTTTGGATGTTTTTTTTCAACAGTTAGGAATATTTTTCTCAGGAAATATCAAAGATGAAAGATATCAACATGTTTTGTTTTATTATTTCTTTGATTTCTTTTGCTCTTTGATTTAAATTGAGGAATTTTAAATATCTCTGCTCAAAAAAAAATTATATCACTTTAAAACGGATTTTTTTGGTTTTTTTAAATACATATTTTTAAAAAAATCATTGTAAAAGTATGTTTTTTATACTGTGAAAATCCTCAAATTAAATCAAAGAGCTATATGTAAGGAACAAACTATAAAAAAAAAATTTATAATGATATCTCGTATAGTTCCCTGAGAAAAATGTTCCTAAAGTTAGTAAAATTAACATGGGCGAAATAGAACCATCCGACTCCCCTTAAGGGTTTAACTCTGAGTACCTAGAGATTCTTGAGTATTAAAAAGAAATATCATGATGGTGCCAAAATAAATAAAACATTAAATTCCTGGAAGAAATTTCAAGTTATCAGCTCAGGTGCTGTCATCTTTATTCAATACGGTAGTATATTCAAAATTATGAGTATCTCTCTATATTAAAAAAAGTAAGCTCTTTTAAAGTGTCAGCAGCCATAACAGGATGAAATATTGATATTACAAGACCCAAAAATTTTCTGGAAGGTGTGTCTCCCTTATGCCTCGATGCCTTTTTTTTTGTTTTTCAAATTTCCAATTAGTTTTTTAATTAAAAATAAAAATTAGTCTCTCTCTATATTAAAGTATAGGCTTTTAAAACAGCCATAACAGGATGAAATATTAATGTTATAAGTCCAAAATTTTCCTAGGGGCGCAGCCCCTAGTTCTACAAAAAAAATTATGAAGAAGAAACTAGACTACAAAGGAATTAAAGGAGACTAAGAGATTTTCAAGTACCTGTACTACAAAAAGAAAAAAATCAAAACCGTTTAGGGAAAGCCACAGTACTAAACGGAACTACAAATACCACTTAAATATTTTTTACTGACAACAACCAGTAATTATTAAAATTTATTATATCCACCATGCAGCTATATTTACTGTGTTTGTATCAGTCTAGTTGTATTTGTTTACCTTAGTTTTGAATTAAATTTCTTGCAATTAAGTAAAATAAATATTGTAATAATTCAAATACCCCAACAATTTTCTATTTTGTTCCTCTTTAAACAAATGATCAAATGAAATGTAGCAAGTGCATGTGTTCAATTCAATCCTTGAATTGAACATAGGAGGTGTTCGCGTAGTTTAACTTTTAAGAAAGAAAGGACAACTATTTTCGTATCGCCTTAACAGCTTAGAAGCTTATTTACACATAGGGGTTTTAACATTTACAAATTCGCTTAGTAATATAAATTTAAGGGAGAAATACTCTAATATCAAAGCTATAAAAAGGTATTTAATACAGAAATTATAATTTTTAATTATAACTTGTCAATGTTGCAAAAAAATAGTAAATATGTGTTTCTATGTTCATCGAAAGAAACCGGTTAAAGAGGATAAAATTTTGGGGAAGGAGGGTAAAAATCCCATTGCAAAACAGTGCCAAAAATATCTGAATATTAATTGGATATGTTTATTTGTCTAAAATTGTTACCAGATATCTAGATGTTATGTTTTGGAAAATAATTTTAAACACGGAAATTTTTATTATTAATTTTGAACAAGCTCTACTGAATCCTTCAATCTAAAGCACGTATCACACAGACACTTATTTCAGCCAACCCAACCTTCAACCCAACTCGATCTCCAACTTTTATCTAATTTATACTAACGGGAAGTTGGACATACGGTATAGAACTTCATCCTCAAAAAAACAACATTCTAAAATATTCTCATGCATACAACACCAGCGCCACCTACCCTCAATGCATTTCGCCAGTAAATGCCGTATTACCACATGCACAGGAACCGGCATCTTTAAAATGACGCATCTCTGCTTTGTGATGAAAGCAGTAATCTATATGCATCTGATTAGTTGATTCAGGGGTGCCTACAGGGGGGGGTCAACGACGCAGACTGCGTCGTTGAAATTTTAGGGGGGGGTCGAAAAAATTAGAATTTTTTTTAATGTAAATGGTTTATTTTATCTAAGATACAACTCTAACAAATTCTAGTTCTTTCTAATCATCTGTCTCTCCCCTCCCATACACCTGCCCCCCCCCCCGCCCCAACCTTCAAGAATCAAAAATGGTAACCAAAATCAAAAACATTACGAAAAGAAGAACATAGATAATGGGATATGGCGTGTCTGCGCCTGGCGAATATTTTTGACATTTATTACCCATAAACAACCCATCACTTCTTTAAAGCTGAAACAAAAAAATTGCAGCTGCCCTTCTCATGCCATAAATCTCACGCAGTCTGTATAACATACAATTCGCAATTTTCCCGCTTAAATTATGTTGTTATAAAAATATATATATAGCTGTTAGCTTTAGATTGTTGTTTTCGAAACGGAGGGAAGCATCAAATCAAAGATACACTTTATTAAATGATTGATTTGATCTATTTTAAACCATATGAAGTTAAAATGCACTGTACTATAAATACCCAAGCTTATTTTGAAGTGTTATGGCCGTGATTCCAGTAAGAATTTCGTAATTATATAATTTTAATCTTGCTAACCCTCTGAAAAAGCAAATTGGCTGAAATGTAAACTTGTTTTCACTGCTTGAGTTTAATTTAAATTTTAACTGAAAATTTAATTTCCAGGTGGTTATAAATGACTCCTCCATGCTTTAAATTTTGGAATTTAATAAAATTATTAAATTTATAAAAATTTAAAAATTATGTGTGTTGCTGGAAAAACAGTCATTTGACGGGTTTATACGTCTGTCAGAAGGTTGGGCAAATAAAGAAAGGATTCTAATACTGAGAAGTTAATTATATTTGATATTACTGATAATTTGAGTTTCAAAGTTACATTAAAACATTTTTGACACAAAAGTTAAATCTCTTCAGTTTCTTGCATTCAAATAAAATTTTAAAAGTCATTTTCTCTTAATTAAATTTTTACGTTATAGATTATTATAGTTCAACAACAATATTTATTGATTTTTTGCCTTAATTTTAAAAGTATTTACATTGTTAAATATTTAACAAAGAGCTTTGCATAATGGCATTTTACAATGTGAAATTTTGGTGTATCTTTTACTCCATAAAACGGTAACAGCCTATAGCGGCTTCTTAATTTATGAACATAGTTGCCTTTTTTTGTATTTGAAAATTATAAATATGGAATACAGCATTTTTTGTTTTGCTTCAAACCGACTGCATGTAGTCCTAAATTGTACAAAAAATAATTACGTGTTTCTGATACCTCAATTTTTAATTTAGATTTTAAAATAGCTAGTTTTTATGTCAATCTGAAACAGGAAATAATGTGATATTCTGTCGATTGATCTTGATAGTGTTTAGGTTCCTAAGCAAATCGGCGACGCTTTGTTTGAAAGTGTTGAAGTTTTGTGAAGGTGATTTTGAACAATAACAGTAACTGGCACTAAATAAGTCGTGATCAATTATAACAGAACTTCATGTTTAATATTAACAACGACAAAAAAAAAACTGAAAATATAAATTTCTAACAAAAACGTATTCGAAAATTTTCTAATTAATTATAAATCACATAATAAAACAGGAATCACAAATAAAAACTTTAACAATCTGCAAAATGATAATTCTATTTTAAGAGGCTCGGCGTCGGAAGAAAGCAATGTGCTGACAATTATTCCTCATAAACATTTCTTAATCACTGTTATAGCATTTGAAGCAGACATCATAAATATTCAGAATTTTGTATATAACATTTCTATGAATGAATGACCTTCGGATAATATTTCTGGCTTAGTATACATACTCAGGCCCAAGCCATTTTCCCGCCATTGCCTTAGTTAGAAACAGTAGGAAGATACTTGTCGTCTGGTGTCAAATGTGTGGGTGATTGAATATAGTTAAGAAAGTTCAATTCCGAGTTTCAGGGTAAGAATTTTTTTACTATTTAACTTTAATTTTAGTAACTTAATAAATAGTATGTTTTTTAAGTGAAACTATATCTGTAAACATAATAGAATAATTCCAATTTAGTTTGATAATGTCAAATGTGTTGCATTACATAAAAAGCGAAGAGAGCATTTTTATGCATTAAGAATTGAGAGAAGG
The DNA here is from genome assembly GCA_019343175.1 of Oedothorax gibbosus. Lineage (NCBI taxonomy): Eukaryota > Metazoa > Arthropoda > Arachnida > Araneae > Linyphiidae > Oedothorax > Oedothorax gibbosus. The sequence goes on from CM033276.1 coordinate 1,027,383, forward strand.
AATTGGATGCTGTTTTTGATTGGATCACGTGTCCGGCTATTTTTATTAATTTAAAAATATATATTATTACATAAATTTTGAGCGGAATTTTTACTGATTATTTAGATTCCCGATAGCTTTTGCTGCAAAAAAATATATTTAAAGGAAAATTAAACATAAGTTTTAATTTCGTAATATAAAAGCTATTAAAATGTGCTTTCCTTTTCGATTAGGGGCAACTCTGCATTGACCTATCATTAGAAAAATATTCAAGAAGAAAGTTAGTTCTTGTGTTTTACTTCTTAGGACAAAGTTACCCCATTCGCTAGTACTTAAAATATAATTTCACTATAAAGTTTCATGTATACACCGTAAAGATTCCTATTTATATATACACTGTGTGGTGAAAATTACTTAGGTTCAGTATACTCCATAAATCCATATATAAATATAAAATCCACACCGGTTTTTTTTTTTTTGGGGGGGGGGGGGTTAAAAAAAATTCTAGGGGGTGCGTCGTTAGCTCTGGGGGGGATCGGCACCTCTGGGTTGATTACTACAAGGTTGGACTAATACTAGGTAGTTTTCGTAATTCGGTCGTCAACCAGGTTGTTTGGAATTGTCAGATACTATGTTCAACCTGACTGTGGTTCTAAATTACGCGGCACGATCATCTCCCGTATGACGATCGTCGCCGTCATTACGGGCAATCATACACAATTTTTTCTGTGAACGGGTCCCCTCAAATTTGTTGTGCCTATAGTCTAAGTTTTCCTGGATCAGCCTCTGGTAAAGGGCGGGCCTGGTCCCTAACAGGTTATATTCTGAATCAAAGATAAATATAAATTTTAAAAAAATAGCACTTACCTAGATTGCAGGTGCAAATAAGTACTTTCCAAAACAAATGGTGGGTTGCGATTCAGGAAATACTATCTGAAAAATAAAAATTCTCATCAAAAATTTATTCGATTAAAAGCATTTTACGAAAGTAGAACAATTTCATTAACATATCTCACTACAATAAAATAATATAGCAGTTAGACTTACCATACAAACTAACAACTTCAGTAACATGCGAACTAACAATAAAATAATGTGGCAGTATCATACATAAAAAAAATATATTTTTTATAATATCGTGCAAAAAAACTAAACTTTTTCAAATCAATAATCGTGGCAAAAGTAATGCTTTTAATGAAATCGTGTTTCAAAGTTACTTTTACGCACTAGTGCGACAAAGTAAATAAGAGCATCTGATTGGTGTAAAATTCTTTATTTGAGCGTGATATTTTATTCGGCGGCTTTGTGATTGGTGGAAAATTCTTTATTTGAACGTGATTATTTGGCGTCTTATTTCCAATGCCAATCTAAGAAATACTTTTTGCACATGATTTTAAAATAATCATTAATATAAATAATCACCTTCAAATCATTTGAACATGATAATAAAATAAGAAATAAGCCAATCGATAAATGCCAATTTAATAAATACTTTTTTTGCATGTTATAATAAAAAATAGTGTATAACAACATGTTGAAAATAGCCTTAACTCATGAATTTATTTCACTTGCTCGTACCTCGCTCGTGGAATAATTTATTCAACTTGTTTAATAAAGCCTTACTTTTCACACTAGTTGCATAAATAACTATGTATTCATAGATGTTGGCTATATGTTATAAATGAACAACAAACAGCAAAAGAATTGTCTGTGATTGAAAAACATGCCTTCTTTACTTTACAATATGTCAATATCACACAACAATACAAATTCAATTATATTTCAATGGTCACAATACACCTCTTGGAGAAAAACTGTTATTTTTAACAAATTTTTTCTAAAAAATTAAAGTATAAAAACTATAATAAACAAAAAATAATATAATAAACAAATTTAAGGACTTTATTGTAAGATTAAAGTGACCATACGTCTCGTTTTTGGTGGGACAGTACCGCTTTTTGTCTCACTGTCCTGCATATAGTATGTCCTGCTTTTGTATTACAGTCCCGAAAAACAGGAAAAATATAAAATATAGATTTGACAAGCTTTTTTTCAGAATACTCGGTTTACTAGGTATACTAGGTTTTTTTTATTACAATAGGAGAATGCTAACTATTTGTTAATTATTTCTCAGTTATTATAGTTATTTATTATTAGATATCCCTTCATATGGAAAATGGGTGAAGGGGAGGGAGTATCAGTATATTATATTATATAAAAATAAAAAATTGTTGGGGGAGAGAAGAAACAATGTCCTGACTGGGTATTGAAAATCTGGTCACATTAACCCTTTCAGTCCCAATGACAATTTGGCATCATCATTTTAGAAATTTTTTTCTGATTGTCTATAGCCATTTATGATATCAAAAAGCACATGATTCGATTTTTCAAAAAAATTTCTATTAGAAAGTATTTTTTATTAATCCCAACAGATGTCAGCCCTATTATTTTTTTAATTATGATCAGAAACATATGATGCTAAATGGCATCACTGGGACTGAAAAGGTTAAGCCTAAATAGCAATTCTCCGGTAACAAAAACTTTCGTACATTTGGCCCGTTATAATTATGATCAGAAACATGATGATGCCAAATGGCATCACTGGGACTGAGAGGGTTAAGTAAAATTCTAAAGCATACTTACACATATAAACTTTATTCTATATTACTGTTTTGTTAAACTTCAAAAAAAAATTTAAATATACATTTTATCTTAGTGACTTCAACAGATAGGATAAAAACTCTTTACAGAGCTTTACTTGCTCCTGTTCACAAATTATATTTTTAAAAAATTATATTGATTTTTGGTGGACATAATTTCATTAAGTGGTGCAATATAATTATATTGCACCACTTAATGAAATCATGTCCACCAAAAATCAATATAATTTTGGCATGACTCAAACCAGATGACAACATGCATGATTTAAAGACTATTTAAAAAAAAACAATTAAATATATATACAAAGAATGTAACCAATTTTTTTTTGTGTTTTAACACTTTTACAAATACTAGTTACATCAATATTTTTCTTGTAAGATATAGTCATGACATATGTTAAACAATGTCATTTCCCCTATCCTGTACTTTTCCCATTATATGCGTATTCAGATACAGAAATAGGGTTTTCAAATTGCAAAAAAGTTTTTACAAAATTACTTTAATTCATATTTTTTTAACTCTTTATTTCCATCGACCGATTTATATCGACTTCAATTTTCACAAAACTGCCGTAATAACAGAGGTCAACGATCGAGCATTAATAAAGCATGTACAGGTACAATTCCACCACAATTTCATTTAAAAATATTTTTTAGAAGTTTAATTAAAAATTTTATAAATAAAAAATTTAAAATATATGAATAAAAAGAACATTTTTACCTGCCGGGCGGTTCTCCAACAAGTCCGGCACAGGTGACAACTTTCATTATTTTAAAATTGAAAACTGGAGTCTTTTAGGTCAACTTCCGACCTTTAGAATAGAAACTTTATATTTTTAAGTTCTAATTGAAATATAATGTAATACATTTTTTAGTTAATATCGATGCTTAAGACGACATTTATATGGCTTTAGATGGGCAATATTTAACACACGTTCCAAAATTTTCGGAGCAACTTGGGTTAAAATCGGAACATTTTTAGATTGAAGCAACGCAGAATATGTAACCAGTAATAGAACAGGGAGTTAAATATTTAATTACAAAATTATTAAAATAATTAGCACATTGCAAAAGACTACACGTTAATTTTGCCTTGAAATTTTCCGAAGAAAAAAAACAACAATCGCCGATTATCTTTGTAATGCCAAACGTTTGTTTACAAAAGTTATAAATTCAACAGTGGCGCACTTCTCGGTTTATCTACTAGATCTTATCAGCAAAACTTCTTTAAAATATCAAAAAAAATAGATAATCAACTCAAAGAAGGTTTATTTTTAGTAAATTTATTTCAGATTCATGATTTATGTAAGCATTTTATTGATAAGTTTTGATTAATTTTGGTTTGATTGAAATGCTATTGTACTGGATTCTAGAACTACACGCGGGCTATTGGTGACAGGCCTTAAAGTAAAGTGTTTAGCAAACTCGCTAAAACTTCGAGTTGTTGTTATTTTTATGTAGGTACATATATATTCCGGCTTGTGTGCTTGATCAGAGACCCGCTTATAAGCCTTCGTCAAGTAAGACAGACACAGAATGAATTTTTACTGACACAGAGAAAGGAAGTACACCCAGGGCAAAGGCGGGAATCGAACCCGCACCCGTTACAGCGCGCAGACTGCTAGCGTAAGGGTCTGCGATCCAAACCACTAGGCCATCCGGCTCCTTCTGTACCAATCACAAGAAGTCCTGACCACTAGTCCTGACTCACTCTCGTATAAACACCCAGTTTAAACCATAGAGTTAAACAGGCCTAAAATTTTAGGATTGGTTGGTTGGTTGGTAGACATATATATTCAGGTTTGTGTGCTTGGTCAGCGACCCGCTTATAAACCTTCGTCAAGTATGACAGACACAACAGACAACACACACACACATAAGTGGATCCATCTAATTTTTAGAGACAGAGGCCAACTAGAGGATCCCCAGAATTGGCTTGTCACCCCTAGAGGTATTGATTTGGTATGGGAACTTAGAGGACTTTCGGACCCAACAGATTTAACGAGCACGTACTCCGCATATACTCGGTAGGTCTTCAGTGGTACCGGGACACGATCGCAGGACCTTCCGATCCCGAGACCGAGACGCTGACCACTAGGCTCACTACGGCCCAAATTTTAGGAACTTTCGTCCCTTTTGTACTGAAAGCAAAGCCGTGTGGTAAAAAAAAAATTTCATGTGATGCAGTCTCTTTAAAATGCTGTCCCTAATTGCCGCATTTTTCAAAAATTAAATCCTGCGCCTAAAAAATTTTGACAAATGCTAAATAATGCAACCAGATTTTCTTTTTTACATTTTCTTTGAACTTTATGCAAAATCGAGAACTTTTTAGAACCTATCAGTAGTATAAAGTATTAAAGTAACTCATTAAAAACCACGAAACAAATGGAAACATAGGAGCATTCGTATCAGAATCGGCACTTTCTTATCGTTTAATTATTTTAGAAGAGTTGGAAATATTTGTTTTTAACAATTTAAAGTGATATTTCTCTTTTTAAAACTTCTACCTCTTTTTTTATTTAAAGAAAAGTTGGTTTATATATATAACAGAATATGTCACTCAACCCGCTTCCACACAACATTTGTGTTCAACAGGAAAAAATCGCCAAACACAATATTAATTATTATGTTTATCAATATTAATAACACAATATTATAAACATTTACATGCTAAATTTAGCAGAAGAAAACAAAACAACCAATGAAATCGCAGTATAGAGAACGTGACCATAAGAAATATTCCCATTCGAATTTTTTTTCTGAGATTTTAAATGTCTTCTAATTTCGATGCGCTGAATTTTTTGACGTATCACACTTGCCTGTAACATTTGTAGTTTGGGCTATGAAAGTGGGTGACAGACTGAACGATTATAATACCTTCCACTTTTTTACGTTATAAACGTAGTGTGGAAGCTAAAAGGCTAAAAACTCTACTTCTCTTGTAGCTCAAAGTAATTTTTAATGATTTAAAAGCGTGTACCTTTAAAATTGATGCTTAAAATTTATTAGCAACAGTTTAATTCAATTGAAGACTTACTAATTTTTAATAGTAAATAGTTTTGTAAAAAATTATGTTTTTAACCCTTATTTACACTTCTGTTGTGATGTTGAGATGTCAATAAATTTTCGTAATGGTATTAGTAAAAGACTTGATCCTTATTGTATTTAATTTTTTTCCTTAAAAAGGAAAGTGTAATAATTCAGCTGTTAATTTGATTAAAAATTACCAGATATATATATATATATATATATATATATATATATATATATATATATATATATATATATATATAATATATATATATATATATATATATATATATATATATATATATATATATATATATATATATATATATATATATATATATATATATATATATATATATATATATATATATTAAATTGTAATCTATTTAGTTACATACAAAGTATGTTTATAATTAATTAAAAAAAATCAGTATCAATTTTATTTTATTTAAAAGCGTCAATTACATTTTATACATTTATATTGCATGCACACACAAAAATACACATATTAATTATATTATTTGGAATAATTCGATTATTTACATTTATACAAATAATTTTTTCAATATATTAAATAATCTTTGGTATGTATACAATATAACATTTAACGATAAAGGAATGATTTTGGTAAATGACATTGTAAAAACAACAAAGCAATTATTTACAAACTATTATGATATTGAACTATATATGTCTTTGACATTTATTTGCAAATAATTATTTATTAATCTTTTTAAAAGATAAAATTAAATTTTTAGAAGCCAATATGTGGTATTTTTGTTTTAAAACAGATTGTTACTTTGGTACCAAAGAACAAAAGGATGAAGTATGCATTTTAAAATTAACAAGAAGTTCATAAAGAACTAAAATAGCCTACTTTCCTGTTACTTAAATACTTACTAAAGTTCTAATCGGGGAAAAACTAGGTTCTTACAGTAAATATCATCAACAGCCGTTTCTACACTAGATTTATACAGATTAGAAAAAAAATCGAAACACAGCATCCAGCTAATAATTTAAACTTCTAAAAGCCAAAATCAACTATTTTCCTTAATATTATTTCCAAATTAATTAAATATTATTTATCGTCTGCTCGCGATTTATTTGTAGTTCGAAGAATAATTAAATATTTATTAATAACAAAAGTAATGAAACTCCTAACTGCATTAAAAAAAATAAGAAATGTAAATTAAAACTAAGCATAATTGTATGCAAAAGTATGCCGTGCCGCTTTCTTGTTAGATAATTAATGAACAATCAAAGAATCAAATTGTGCTACATTTTATGACGTCATTCCAAACTGATTTATGAAAATATTATTTTGCTTCAAATATATTTAAATAAATAAAGTTTCTCATGTCATTGTTGATTTGGCAACAGTGATTTAAATGACTCAAAATTGAATTTCAATGCTAATTCAATGGGAAATTCGCCGACAGATAGTAGATTTATGTCCGTCCGGACGTACAGACAGACGGACAAAAAGTATGAAAGTTGGGTATCTGAGGTCATAGCTTTCTAACAAAAAAAGAATTTTTAAGATCCGACGATTAGAACCGATTTTGGAAGGGGGTACAGACAGACAGACAAACAGACAGACAGGCGGACAGACAGACGGACAGACATACGAACAGACAGACATACGAACAGACAGACAGATGGACAGACAGACAGTTGGACATCAACCGCATTTCAATACCTACAGTGATTTAAATGACTCAAAATTGAATTTCAATGCTAATTCAATGGGAAATTCGCCGACAGATAGTAGATTTATGTCCGTCCGGACGTACAGACAGACGGACAAAAAGTATGAAAGTTGGGTATCTGAGGTTATAGCTTTCTAACAAAAAAAGAATTTTTAAGATCCGATGATTATAACCGATTTTGGAAGGGGGGTACGGACAGACGGACAGACGGACATCGACCGCATGTCAATACCTACTTTTTCATTTTTTTAATTCTTTCGAATTAAAAAAAGAAAAGTAGGCTAAAAATACAGTGCATTTTTGTGATAAATAATTGAAAAAAAAGTCAAATATGATATAAAAAGAAAACAAAATAATTTTTAATAAGAAAACTAATATTTTTCTAGTTATGGTCCAGATGTTTTTAATATGAATGCACATAAAACAAACAATGGGGGGAAAAAACCTTTTAAAATTAAAAACTCATAGAAGGGAAACAAAGAAATCATGTAAATTGTACACAAAAAAAAAAGATATAAGGATAAGCTACTTGGTAAATTTTTCATTAATTTATTGAAAATACTACACTGCTCAAACAATTAGGGGAACGCATGGTTTAAACCCTTTCACCCAAAATAATTCCCTTTGGTATCATCAGCTTCCAATTTTTTTTTCTCACTAAGTTGAGCTCGCACTTATTTATCGTTAGATATAAGAATCATATCTTTTAAAGAATTAAGTAATGTTTGTTTTAATTAAATGAAAATATGAAAAACATAGTAAAATAAAATTCACTCCCAAAAAAATTTATGAAATAAATGGACCCTAAATTCTTCACGCTTGCATTCTTAGATGTTTAAAAATTGATTTTACCAATAAAGTTTTGAAAAAAATTATTGTTATAATTTATTCAAAAGTTATGATTCCAATATTCCCCCCCCTTAAATTTTAGTTAAAAAATTAGGATCCCCCCCCCCCTGTTTTTTACCATTTCATTCTGGATGCATAATGAATATATTTAAATAATTTTGGATTTTTTTAAATAAAAATAAGAAGTTGGAACTGAAAGGGTAAACAAAAGTACGCAAAGTGCTCCCCCAATTGTTTTGAGCAGTGTAGTTAAAAATGTTAAATATTCTTCATTATTGTTAAATAACTAATATAAAAATAAAAGTTTGTAAGTATAGACTAAATAATTAAGAAAAAATCACTGGCTCTTAAAAATTTGTTTATCTAGTCACAGAAATATAAGAAGAACAACTCTATGCTTTAAAAATAAATAGATTTCTATAATAAAATCGAATAAAACACCAGTAAAAAAAAAAGACTAGCAGATCTTGTTTTGATCTTTTTTTAAATGAAGATTTATTCTAAAATGAAACGGAACATATGTTTTTATAATATAGTGCAAAAAAACTAACTTTTTCAAATCAATAATCGTGGCAAAAGTGATGCTTTTAACGAAATCGTGTTTCAAAGTTACTTTTACGCACTAGTACGACAAAGTAAATAAGAGCATCTGATTGGTGTAAAATTCTTTATTTGAGCGTGATATTTTATTCGGCAGCTTTGGGATCGGTGTAAAATTCTTTATTTGAACGCGATTCTTTATTTCGCGTCTTATTTCCAATGCCAATCTAAGAAATACTTTTTGCACATGATTTTAAAATAATCATTAATATAAATAATCACCTTCAAATCATTTGAACGTGATAATAAAATAATTAATAAGCCAATCAATAAATGCCAATTTAATAAATACTTTTTTTGCACGGTTATTTTAAAAAATAGTGTATGACAACACGTTGAAAATAGCCTTTTTTAAACTCGTTAATTTATTTCACTCGCTCGTGAAATAATTTATTCAACTCGTTTAAAAAAGCCTTACTTTTCACACTAGTTGCATTAATAACTATTAAAGATCTCTCATTGCAATATAAAAAGACAGCATTGGTACATGGGGAGTTGGGAGATATCTCCAGTCCCTGGACAAATTATTAGACACACTGCAAGATTTCATGTAAAAAATTAATTACCGGGTGATATTGTACCGTTTTATTATTTTAAATGGATTTGTTTTTTATATTATCCAATCAATGACCGATTTATTTGACATAAATAAAACCGCATTCATTTAGAAAAGCACAAGTTTATTAAGTTTTAAAGAAAAGTGAAATGAATGTTAGTAAAAGTCAATATTTAGTGGAGCCACCTTTAGCCGCTATCAAAGCTTTAATTCTGCGCGGCATGCTATCAATGCAAGACTGAACTGTCTCCTGCATTTGAGGAGGATGATTCCACACATAAATCATCTTATAATAAATAATTAATATAAATTAATCTTAATCATAATAATATTTAAAAAAATACAAATATGTAGTCTACAACAATTCTTTTACATAAAAATCAATAATATTGTAGTTTAAATATACCATTATTGTATAAAAACTCTTAAGAAACATAAAATGACAAAAAAAATATACAGTGTGTCTAATAATTTGTCCAGGGACTGTAAATGAGAGCAGACTTTTAAATTCTTACTTTGCAACAACTTACTTACAAATGCTTGTGCATTTGCTTTTTTTCACAACTAAAATAAGTTTCAAGTAGCAACCGTTGGTTTAAATTTTTAGAAATCTTTTCTATATATAAAAGTAAAACATATATCCACTGGGGTTAAATAAAAACCACTTTTTATGTGCTTCCATAAAGCAAAATATTGAAAAACAAGAATCATGAATAATAATAGAAGCAGGACCAATCATCAACACTGGTAAAGTACACCATTTAAAGTCTTGTTTAGCAACACTTATCTATGTACAATTCCAATGGGGGAAAAAATATTTTTGAATAAAGAATGAACCAGACACACCGGGAAATCTCGCCAAAAATGAAGAACTACACTATTTTGTAGATGTAATTAAAAATTAATAACATTTTAAAAGAGTGATAAGTTATAACGTTAAAATACTTTTAAAAAAAATTCTTACAAATGGTTAATATTTAGTGAGGCCATAAGTTACAACTTTAGTTAATGGGGTATTTAATGTTTCCGGTCCTGAGTAGCAACAGAAATGTTAAATGAAAATATATTCTATATTAAGCCTTGATTTGTGAATCAAAGTTGCATGGAAACAACGCACCAATCAAAGGAAGAAATATGGAGAGTACAGGGGAAGAACCGCTTGATTTATTAGGAGTTGTTCCGTAATTGTGTCTGCTTGGCGGACATTGGCGGCAGGAAACCGGTTTCTCTCTTTCTTCTTCGCTTGGTCCAAGCGTCAAAATCGTGCATCGCGTTAATCCAACGCCGTCTCCTTGGTTAATCTTGGTAGGTAGAAAAGTCGTGGTTTAGGACTTTTAAATTAAATTCGAATCTTAAAAATTTTCTTAATTGTTTTAGAAAAATTCGTGATTTTCAATCAATCATACTTTATTTTTAAAGCTTAACATGATGATGAACACAGTCTTTTGAATAAACACGGAACTGAATTTCAGGGTTGCAGTGAGAGAAGATGCACAACAAAATTGAGAAACTGGTTTCTTTACACCAGTTCAGGCGATTACTCGCTATCATCGCCAAAGATGCCTGATGGGGAAAGTTTTCTACGAAATTAAGCGTTTTTTCCCCTGTACTCTTCATGTGTCATCTGAAACAATCCAATTCTAATTAATCACTCTCTTCATTTTATTATTTATTAATCACATAAACTACTAAATACTGTTCTGCATATACGAGAATTTTTTTTATTATATCTCATATTTTATTTAGAAATAAGTATAAAAGTTTTCCCATCGGAATTATATAAAGATCTGCTACCATACAAGACTCTCAAACAATGTCGTAATCTAAACTTTAGGGACACTGCAATCTTTAGTCTCTGCTTTCTTTAGGGCAGCCTTACTGAAGCCTTGGATAGAACTAAGGAGGGCGGAGCGATCATTTCCAGCCCCGCCCATTGGACTTGCTAAGGGTGGAGGCGGTGGTGCTGGAGGCACCATCATTGGTGGAGGTGGTGGGGGCGGAGGAGCAAGGGGCGGAGCTATCATTGGAGGCGGGGGTACTGGGGAGGAAGGAGTGGATATGCCATTGCTACTAATAGAACCTGTGGAAGAGATGTTAATTAGTTTATATAACATGTAATTGCAGTTATTAAATGAGTAGATTTATTGTAAAAAATAACGTATTTTTAATAAAGTATCACATTAATATTAACTTTTTAAAATGATATTTTGATTACATTCTTTTTTTCTCAGTTTAGTTTTTTTTAACTTTTAATGTTGTTACCATCTCTATATATTTGTAAAATTAAAAGCTTTTATATATAATAATTTGATACCACACAAAACATATACTCGTTATTTTATATTTTATAGAATGGAAGGCATATAAATCAAAGTAACATGCTTTTTATTAGACTTAAAAGTGTCAACAGCTATCTAGGATATCTCTAAACCCTGGTAGAAAAACAGCATATGAGAAATGTTATTTTACTGGAGTTTAGAATAAAAAACGTATTCAGCACCTACAAAAACATGGCAAAATAAGGTCATTTTTCATTAATGATTTATAATTATTTCTAGCACTCCAGCAATTTATTAGTTACAACCATTGAGCTAGAAGGGAAACTGGAGTGAGGTGTCAGCAAGCTGAAAACCCACTCACACCCTTTTGAGCGAACAGGGCAGAAAAGGACTATTTTCCCTACACTTGTATGCCATGCTTGTATGAGACCTTTCTATAATATTGACTTGGGCTCCTAAATGTATTTTAACATTTTTAGTTCGAAAGAAGTTAACTTTCTTTAACTTTAAATTCCAACTTTTTTAAGAAATAACCATGTGGATCACCAACTAAGAACCAGCGAAGACGAACCCAATAGCGAAATAGGCAAGTTTCTAGGTTTTCTGCCCGTTTGTTTCTGCTGCAGTGCCGTGTATACCTTCGCGTTTCGTTATTGGACCGGCTTGTTTGCTGCCCTGTTCAGTGAATCACACACCTCACTCCACGTTTCTTCTAGCTCAATGGTTACAACAGGTAGGCATGCAAAAAAGCCATCAGTATTGGTTTTTAATTTAAAAAAAAGTTGCTTAAACAAGCAGGTTGATTAATGCTACAGCTCACCACTTGAGGAATAATCATTATAGCCCTCAAGCCTTTTACAGACTTAGCACATAGTCCCCAGAACTGAGAGCTACTTTTTTTTGTGGCACCATCTGTGTGGCTCTCGCCACCAATTTTGACGCACAGATTATAATGAATCTCAGATCGCTATGGATGTTACAGTATGGCGAGATTTAATAAAACCAAGAAAACCCAAGCCAAACGGGTACTCTCACAAGCTACATAAGCATATGACATGTGTGCCAACGACTTTTCCCATCCTGAAACTATGACGACTCGGCCCACGGCTTGAAAAAGCAATCGCGGGCGAGGTGGACACGTAACACCTCACAGCCACTGAGCCGACCTTAAATCCCTCTGTTCCCGAGTACCTAGGAATCCAGGGGTAGTTTATTTGGTAAAAATTGTACATGTTTCAGCGAGACCTTAAGCTTGCCTTCTTCAGCAATACACTCAACACAAACTGACAGTCAACGCAAAGGGCTCCAAGCTGTGAAACATGATATACGGAAAAGGGAGTGCAGAGGGAGAGGATGGAGGGAATGTGTGTGGGAGGGGAGAAAAGTTACTCTGTTGCTATGAGACTCCTCATGTACAATTTTTACTAAATAAACTATTTGTCCCAATAATCAGGGCTGGATTTACCAATAGGCCCGGGCCTAGGGGTGCACCATGATGAGGGGCGCAAAATTATTCCGCATTTTTTTTTGTCAGAAAATTTCCATAAAATGTTATAGACTACAATACATGTCTACATCTACATGCTCTCCACGAATAAAAGTCCCATTCGCCTTCCTCGTATAGGTGACGCTGGACGGGCGAATCTTTCGCTTGGCTGTCAGTGTGTATCTACAGCGCGTTATTTATTTAATTTAATTTGTTATTTATTTTATTAATTTTACTTCACGATGAATTAGAATAAAATACAAATTATCTTCACAAAGACCTTTCTGCGGTCAAATTTCTCCCTTCTTTACAATGGTGTGAAGGGGCGACAAAAAACCACGGGCCTAGGGGTGCATAAAATATAAATCCGGCCCTGCTGAAATCCTTCAGCTAAATCAACAGTGCTGATAAGTCTTTCTCTACCAGGGTATGGATATCAAAACACAAGCTGATAAAAAAAAACTAGTTTAAATGCTGTAATGCAGGGGTTCCCAACCTTTTTGCACCTGCGTACCAATTGACTTTTTGAGAAATTTTGTCGTACCACCAGACCTAAATATTTTAATAAACGTATAATATTTACTCTTCTAAAAGTGTTCAAAGGCTTTTTCTATTAAATTCCTGAGAAAACTTCATATTTAATGGTTATATATTTGTTTATTTATAAAATGATTATAATATAAGAGAAAAAAAAGCATAAAATGGTATTAATTTACAGTTTCATTTTTTACCCATAGGTCTAAAAGCATAAAAATAAAAATTGATACAAACTCAGCAAAAAATTAATCATCATACAAAATATACTTTTATAGTCTTATCAAAATTAGCAGAGCTTGCCGGACGGTCAAAGGGTACTCGGTTTTTTTTGCATCCGATCCAGAAGTTAATTAAAGATTTCTCATTAAAATAATCTTACATTGAACTATCTTCTGTAAGATCGATAAAACTTCAGGTTGCTCACATCACTCACGCTTACCACCTGAAATTTCCCCGCGTACCACCGGTTGGGAAACCCTGCTGTAACGAATGAGAACACAGTGCCACCTACAGGTGTTCCTTGGAAGTCAGTTGTGAGTGAAAAATGGACATGCAGATAGGGGGTGACCTTCAAATGAGCGAGCCTTGAGAGGAAGCATGGCAAAGACAGAAGAAACAACACATTCAGTCACACACAACAGGGATTGGGAAAGTTAAGTCTATGGGACTATAGTCCTTCTGATTGCAATGCAAGCTTAGAGAGCACTAAGCACTTTCTTCCCCCACTGTGGTTATCCAGGAAATGGTGTGAGTAGGGGTGTTCTAAGCCTACCTTGTTTGAGGCTCTATTGCGGGGTTAATCGCAAATGCTTTTCAAACCCAAGTAGGGTGGAGAAAAAACAAAAACCATGTACTGTTTCATGGTTGTTGTTGTTGTTGTTACTAATGCCACTTGGGAAACCCAAGCTCTTCCCACGGAGCGGGAAAGGATTAAGGCAGATGGGGTGCGGTTCCTGAGGAGAGATGCCCGTGTAGAGACTACACGGCAGGAATCCGACTTGGCATTGTGCTGACAGATGCTGCCATCTATCGCCACCTCCGCAATTCAGACTTGTCCCTGAAGGGGAGGGAAATAGTCTCCAGGGACCTGTACCCGTGGGAAACTGCGCCATGACCGCCCACAGGACTTTCGGACCCACAGATTTAACGCATACACTCCACATATACTCGGTGGGTCTTTAGTGGTATCGGGACTCGATTGCGGGACCTTCCGATTCCGAGAACGAGGCCTGAACCACTAGGCTATCCACAGCCTTGAGGCTCTGTTGCGGGGTTAATCGCAAATGCTTTTCAAACCCAAGTAGGGTGGAGAAAAAACAAAAACCATGTACTGTTTCACGGAAAACCACAGAATAGGGTAGGGGACTTTCGAAGCTTACATTCCAATCAAAAGAACTATATCTAGAGTCGATAGATAAATATTGACTTATACTAATACGTACAA
This sequence comes from Oedothorax gibbosus, assembly GCA_019343175.1. Taxonomy (NCBI): domain Eukaryota; kingdom Metazoa; phylum Arthropoda; class Arachnida; order Araneae; family Linyphiidae; genus Oedothorax; species Oedothorax gibbosus. The sequence goes on from CM033276.1 coordinate 1,042,512, forward strand.
AGCCCTGACAACTAGTAGGTTTGGTGAGTTGGCAAATCCTCCCTTCAATTTTTTTTTAGGAAGTTGACCGCCAATTCAATGCCTTCCAAGCCAATAGTGATTTGCACTGCATTTGCCAGAATAATGACAATAGTGAACACAGGTTGTCGCAACTCTGTCTACATTAGTAGTGCCAATATCTAGTGACTTTAGGATTATTAGACATGAATATTTGCTTTTCTGAAACCAGCCTGAGATTTTTAACATTGTTTATTAAGCATACAATGTTAAAAAAAGCTTGATATGCAACTGATAATAAGTCAGATTCTTCTGTCAATGAAGCTATTGCGGTTATTTTGAAAAGTTCAATGTTGTTACTAGTTATGATAATGTAAATCTAAGAGAGCAGCAATTCATATATATGAAAATATAAACTTGTGTATCTAACAAAGTTTTGTTGGAAAAGCAGGGAAAGAAAATGGTTAACGTCATTCAAGTTTTAGTTATGGAACTTGTCTATTATTTGACTTTTTATGTACTTCTATATAAATTTTCCTAAAATATGCTTTCACAATTTTTTGAATGCTTTCGTAAAAAATTTACAGTATATGAAAAAGTAAAGTATTGACATTTTTACAATGGAGTTTCATTCTTTTTAACAAACTATATAGCAATCATAGTTAAAGTATTAGATTGGCAGATCACGTGACCTCCAATGCTAACGGCGGGACGCGCATGGAGACCAGAATAAGAGGGCAATTTGGCCAGGGTTGCCACCAGTTTTAGAAGAAAAACACTACAAAAAAAACCCATTTAATTCTAAAAATACAAAAACATACCATAAAAATACTAGCAAAGCGTATCACATTTTTTTTAAAAGTCACTAAAAAGATTCCAAAATGCAGCTAAAATTTTTATGGTCTTGTATTGTAATTTTAGAGTTTAACGGTATTTTTTCGTAGTGTTTTTCTCCTAAAACTGGTGGCAACCCTGGCCAAATTGCCCTTTTATTCTGGTCTCCATGCGCGTCCCGTCGTTAGCATTGGACGTCATGTGATCTGCCAATCTAATACTTTAACTATGATATCTATGATAGCAATGATGACAAAACAGCAAGTTCTATATCTCTGACCAATTGAGGATATTTAAGAACATAATTGTTCCATACAAGCTCAGACTAGTGTCAAGATAGCAAATTTTTAAATTTGTCTCTAAAAATCCCATAGACATAGTACATAAGGAAAAAAGCAACACACATGAAACAAATTACATTAAAAGATGACAGATTTACCATTCTTTATAAATTATTTTATTAACTTGACATTTTTTGGCTAATTCCATATTGCTTAACACAAATAATTTTTAAAGAAGTTTTTTTTTTGTCTGATATTTAAATAAAACTAACAATAAAGAAATGAAATGTTTAATTTTTTTTTAATGTTTAAAGATTTTGGAATGTAAATTTGAAATTTACTAGCACTTTGTCAAGTTATTAATTTTGCAATGAAGTATCGTTAAATACAGGGTGGTTATAAAATAATGCTCGCTATTCGGAGTGGTCTGTAGCTTGAATGAATAATCTGAATGCAACAAGCATTGAGACACTTACTAATCAAGAAGGGGAAAAAGAATGGAATCATAAAAAAACCTTGTCTCTTGACCAGGGTTTTAAATTACGAGGCGTAGCCAATTATGGCCGATTACGGCCAACACAGCCAATTACGCCTCGTAATTTAGAACCATGGTCAAGAGACGAGGGTGTTTTTTTATGATTCCATTCTTTTCTCCCCTTCTTGATTAGTAAGTGTCTCAATGCTTGTTGCATTCGGATTATTCATTCAAGCTACAGACCACTCCGAATAGCGAGCGTTATTTTATAACCACCCGGTATAATACATATACGTTTAATTTCTGAAACCATAATAAAAAAAAGCTTTTTAATCATTAAAATGTTTTTATTTTACAGCAGAATGGTAAATCCATTTAGATACTTTAAAGATAAAAAATGTCACTTAGCATAAAGTTTTTTTTAACATATTGAAATAGTTTTGGAAGGCATAATGTAAAAGGCAACTTGTTGCATAAAAGAAAATATCTTTAATTACAGTTGACACTCTCTTAACCAACTTAAAAAAACGGAGAGCGCAAGCCAGTGAAAATAGGTTAAGTAAAGGTTTAAATGAAAATACGGTCAAACCGGAGAAGTTATATTAAGGTTTGGATATACATTTGATTGAATGTTAATATTTTGAAGGTATTTGCTGTATAAATAAATACTTAAAGTAATGAACACTTTTAATTAATGTGTTCAAGCATTACAAGTTACATACCATTACTAAAAAAATTCAGAACTTTTTATGATGAAATCTGGAAAACCGGTAATTCGCCACATAGGTTTACATTTAAAGAATAAAAATTTTTGTCCGGTTAAACGGATATCCAATTAAAAAAAAGCCCACTGAAATTTAAAAATTCACAAACAATTTTGTAATTAAAAATAGTAACTACACTGTTCAAAACAATTAGGGGAACACATGGTTTAAACCCTTTCACCCCCAATGATTCCATTTGGAATTATCAGCTTGCGATTTTTTCTCACTAAGTTGAACTCGCACTTATTTATCGTTAGATGAAAGAATCATGTCTTTTGAAGAATTAAATAATGTTTGTTTTGATTAAATGAAAATATGAAAAACATTGTAAAATAAAATTCACTCTCAAAAATTTTTATGGAATAAATTGACCCTAAATTCTTCATGCTTGCATTCTTAGATGTTTAAAAATTGATGTTAACTTTTATTAACAAATACAATTTGAAAAAATTGTTATAATTTGTTCAAAAGTTATCATTCCAATATTTTCCCCTTAAATTTTAGTTTAAAAATTAAGATTTTTTCCTCCCCGTTTTTTACCATTTCTTTCTGAATGCATAATGAATCTATTTCACAAATTTTAGATTTTTAGAACAAAAAATAAAAAGTTGGAACTGAAAAGGTTAACAAAAGCAAGCAAAGTGCTCCCCTAATTGTTTTGAGCAGTGTATTAGCAAGATTCAGTACAACAATGTTGCAAGATGAAAGCTCTAAAAATTGCCGAAAGAAGTGTTGATGAACATGCATATTTTAAGCAAAGAAACAAGCTGGGTGTTTTTTTTGGCAAGAGTTTAGTATATCTTTAACAATCAATATTTAATAGATGGTATGTGATTTCAATCATTCAAAAATTTTAGAAAGCTCGAGACTGATTTTAAGATAAACTATAGAACATGTTAACTCTATCTGCTACAGGTATTTCGGACAGTCTTGAAAAAAGAACAAGGAATAAATAAATCAAACCTGTTGGAGTTGTTGTTCGTGACCTTTCACTTGATGCATTGTTTGCAATATCCAAATTGTGTTTCTAGACAGAAAAATATGTAAGTAAAAATTAGACATAAGGATCAAGTTACTTCTTAAAACAAGACTATTTTAAGAAATAACTTGATTCGTAGAAATATTTTGCATAACTTTTTAATTAATATGTTTAGTAATAAATATAAATGTTCAGGTTGACAATATCTTATCAATCATCGATGATAACCTAGTTAGAATTTATTGTGTACCGTCAAATGGGGTAACGGGTAACAAGCCTGATTTCTTAAAGGGCAAATGGGGCAAGTGCCTAGGGCCCCCACTTCAAAGGGGCCCCCATATTGAGGAAAAAATGTACAAAAATCAGTTTGCAACGAAAAAAATTCGAATGTAATACGATTGAACCAAGTGCAATTAATTTTCCAAAAGCGGGTCACTATAATTATTATCTCTTTTTATATTAATAAATTATGTCCTGTTCATGCAAATAAAAATAAGACGAATGAATTTAAAATCTGATATTACATGACATGATAGGTCTCTGATGTCATATTTTATGTATGCCAAAAAAATGTGTAACTTATGCAGTGCTTGCACTGATGTATTTAAAACAATTGTTAAAGGTTACTTTGTACAAATTTAAAATGAAGAAATCATGTTCATGGAAATATTAATTAATGTTGTGGGGGCCCCCAAACTTGCTTGAGCCCTGGGCCCCAAAAGTTCTAAGCCGGGCCCTGCAACATTGGCTATGGAAGGTATCTTTGGTTCTAGCACAAAACTCCAGTACCCACTTTCTTCTTAGATTTTTTTTTCACTCATAGGTTAATGTAGAGTCGTCACTAATTGATAAAGGAAAGCCAATTTATAAAGAGTTTAAACTTAAAATCTTGAGTTAAAGTTACCTTTCAAGGCCAAAGTGACCACTTTACGTAGGAGAGTTTTATATAAATGTGTTTAACAATAATTACTATTTAAGCAGCAGCAAAATATTAAATAAGCTTTATTACTAGGTATTACCTATGAAAACTGCATTTAAAAATATATACAAAAAAGTTTTGAGTAATAATGAAACACATCATAATTTGTTTTATGCAAAACTGTTTCACTGCTTGCCTGTTTAACACAGCAATGTCTAAACATAAAATAGAAAAAATCTAATCAAGCCTAGTCAACACTAAACAACCAGTCACAATCACTTTCTGTCTGAAATACCTTTTTTCGTTCATGTGATCGTTTCTTTTTCTCGTCCTCGTTTGTTAGCTGCGCATGAACTTTTGACAATCGTTTTGAGTGACGAATCTGAAATTTCAACACTACATTATGAAAAAAAGCATTTTTTAAACCTCTTAAACGTAATAAAATAATTTACAAAGTAATAGAAAACATACTATCAAAAATCGCTTTATTTATGGCCAAATTATAACATTCTTTCATTTGAGGTCATACATAAATTAAAAACATTTTATTAATACCAGAATAAAAGATGTTACAACTTTAAAGATGAACATTTTATTTTTATAATAGTAATTAATTATATTTTAACTTCCTTCCATTTTGAAAAAATCCTATGCATTGTAGTGAAGTGACTTTCTCATAAAAAAAACAATATTTTTCGTAATGACTGACTTTCATAATTGAACTGTAGTGAATTGAAGAATGTATAAAAACAATTTTGGTTGCCTTGGCAACAGATTGGTGAGAACTTGCTGAGATTGTGACTGTTTAACATCGTATGTGCTGGATCTTACTGAATTCTACCGTTTTGACTTGTACGTTTGTGTTTGTCCTAAATAAAAAATGTCTCGTCCTAAGAGCAGTTCTTCAAACACAAAATAGTACAGCATATATTCTTTACATAAACATATTTTTCAAACAATTATATATTTAGAAGTACCTTTCCTGAGTAATTTTGAAAAGAAATCATGTACTTTATATTTGCTGACGATCATGTCAATTTAGTGGAATTTGATGTTTTGAGAGGTAAAACAGGGTGGTAACAAAATCCTTGAAAAAAAGTTCCCTGATATTTCCATGATTTCCCTGATACTTTCATAAAAAATTCCCTGATTTTACAATTACTTTTTAGTTCAGTTTAGTTTGAATTATTGTCATACTAGAGCTACACGAGAGCTATTGGCAACGGGCGTCGTAATTTAGAACCACAGTCAAGTGACGAGCCGACACCTGAGTAGGCACCCAACGCAACCGTTAAGGGCGACATCATACGCAGCGTTGAGACTTTGGAGCATATTTGATGTTTGATAATAATTGACAGTTTTTTTGCTTCTGCGTGATAGGAAGATAGTCGAGTTTACTTTTGTAGCTCCAGTTCAGGGCTAATCGGACCAACCAGAATACTTTCTTTTGATCAAGAAGTGTCCGCTAGTATAGTGCTCGCAAGAACAACCTAAACCTGCTGTTTAAATAATCCGAAATAGAAAAAATTCCCTGATATTTGCTAAATGCGAAAAATTCCCTGATTTCCAGTTCTGTTACCACCCTGTAAAAAAATCATCCAATCAAATCACATGATCAATGGATACACCCTAAGGTCATAAAATACAAATGAAGCACAGTTGGGTAAGCAAAAACAAAAGGGGTTTACTGTTTTCTGTTCTTCTTTTAGCCTGGCTTCTGCGAGATCTCTGGCTTTTTTAAGGCTTTCCTTAAGCTGAGTGGGAACCTTAAGATGTATCTTTTCAGTATCACCAGACGAATAGGCAAAAAAGCTGAAAAGAATTTTAAAATTTGCTAAATTTGAACACAATAAATCAAAACCTTTCGCACATTAAAATGATGACATAAATGTAAACAGATCAGTTTTGGTCTCCCTTCCTCAGTAAAGTTATAGAGTTGCTTGAAAAAGTTCAGCATAGGGCTTCTGGAGATTAAGGGTCTATCTGGTATTGATTATGATAACAGATTAAGATCTTTAAACATGTATTCCCTGGAAAACAGGAGAGCTAGGGGTGATTTAATACAGTTATTCAAGTTCATGAAACAGGGAGACAGGGAGACATGGAGGGTTTAGGTTTTACCTTAAATAGCCGGACCAGAGGACATGATCACAAATTGAATAAATCGAGCTTTAGAAGGGAGGTAAGAAAAAATTTTTACAATAGAGTTGTCAATGAGTGGAATGCTTTACCAGATTATGTTGTGCATTTGAAGAGAGTAGAAGATTTTAAGAAGAAACTTGACGGTCATTAGAAACTGGTAATGTATTAGATTTATTTTGGACCAACCTCCTTGCTGGGCCTCTGGCCTGTTGTTGGTCGACAATTTGTGTATTTGTATTTATAGATATACGATAGGCACCCTCTTAACCAGCCTAAATGGAATCAAGGGTAAACCGGTAAGGCAAAAATCCGGTTCAACCGGAGAGGTAAAATAAATGTTTAGATGTACATTCATTAATTGCACATTTCTACATTGATGATGTTCGCCTTACAAATAAAAGTTCAATAGAAATAATGTGTCATTTTATTCAATGTATTAAAGCCTTATAAGTTATATAGTATTAAAAAACAATAATCTTTCATTTATTGAACCCTAAAAGTTCAGCTGTTTGTCGCATAATTAAACAATTTTTTTCCCAAGTAAGAGGCATACTTTACTTGAAAATTTAGGTAAAAACATCAAAAATATTTCTCTCATGCATGTATATACAGCCCCTGGACAAATTATTAGACGCACTGCAAGATTTCATGTATCAATCAATGATGAACAAAATACCTTTAGAAGGACATTTGTGTTCCTAAACTTAAGCTATTGAATAGAAAATACTATCTGCTATACTTAATACATGTATCGACATCTTTTTTAATGATATGACATTCTTTGGTATGTTTTCATCATTACTAAAAAAAATACAGTGCATTTAATAATTTGTCCAGGGACTGTATGTACTAAAATTGTAAAAATGTTCCACAAGAGTAAAGAAAAACCAATAAGTATCAAAAATTTAATATTTTTATGGCTGATATAATATTATATAGCTGATTAATATTTTTTTAAAAAACCATGTTTGATGTAAAGGTCACTATAAGAATTAGGAATGTAAAATGTTTTCACATACGGATGCTGAAGCAAACTTGATATGCTAGGAACTCCAGTTTTCAATGACTCTTTTGAAAGTATAGAAAGCAGAACTGAACCTATAAAAGGAGTAAATAATATTTTAATCTATATATATATATTTAATATATATATTAAACAATAGTTCCATATTGACTACTATATATCACTTACTACTATCTATTCATTCACACGTATCTTCAAGGCCCAAACTACTGGAGGTAGAGCTACCAAATTTTAGAAAAATATTCTTTTATATCGTAGGCATCATTAAAGAAGCGATTTTTTTGAAATTCGAACCCAAACGGGTGTAGGAAGGCAAAACGTGAGCCGATTTCTCCATAGGAATAGCATTGTTATTAACTTTTAATTTATAAATTTCGTTTTCTAATTTGAAACAATTTCAGTACGTTCAGCATGAGTGAAAATTAAGTATAAACACGTCAGAGCATGCGAGTTTAATTTGTAGGATTGTTATTTGAATATCATTATTTTATTTTATTTATAGAAATTAAATCTTTTAATATTTTTTGTTACCGAAATTATAGTATACCGATGGAGTGCTGACCAGTAGAGAAGGGATCAATTGGTATGAAATAAATGTTTACTTAAAAAAACAATCACGTTATTAAGGGTACACCCGTGCAACGCCGGGTTTATGAAGCTAGTAATTTATATTTAAAAAAAAGGCTGAATTTAATTTAATTGTACACATAAACTTATTCACACAAAGTTAATTACATAAACTTATTTGCTAGAGAAATGCATATTTTTACCACAAAATATAATTTTTTGCAATTTTAACCAACTGAAGGATATCGTGGGAACTGAGAAGGGAGGAGATGCACAGTTTGATTCACAAAACTTAAATTATTTAGACAAACAAACAACTACATGGACCGCAGACCATGGTTTCCGCAGAAAACTATTTAATTACCAATTCAAAGCACCTCACCCACACGACCGCAGCCGTTGGTCTCCGTTTCAGTTCTGAGGCGAAAAGGGTTTTTCCCAATCGCAACAGGATATAACGCCATCTATTGGCACTTTAGCTCATTACCACAATATAGAGGCATAAACCCATTGAGTGACTGTCAAGTTTTCCAGCAAAACACATTTTTAAAAATTTCAAAATTTTATCAAATATCAAAACGTAAGTGCTGAGTCTTAAAACTAATTACTACAGAAATATAAAATGTCGCAATAGAGCTACACGACGGCTATTGGCAACGGCTGTTGTAATTAGAACCCCAGTCAAGTGACAAGCCGACACCCGAGTAGGCACCCAACACAACTTTTAAGGGCGACATCACACCAGTGTTTGAAATTGGAAAAAAGAAATTTAGGAGCAATCAATGTTGCTAACTTAAAAAAAACTAGGTGCAAATTGGTGCACATGCACATTATCTGGGAGTGTTTAAAAAATACTTTAAACAAATTCTCCACACAGGCCGATTTTAAAGTAGCTGAAATGGACAAGTTGCATGAAACGCGAAATTCATAATATATGAGTTTTTCTGGTACAATAGAAGCTGCAGATTCCAAATGTAAGGTTAAATATTCACAAATATGTTTAATTTCAACAAAAAATGCATTTGAAATTTGCCGAAAATGTACGTCACTGAAAACAGCTCTGACGTCAACTGTTATGTTTTTGGCGATGTTTCGATCTATGCTGTAATACACTTTATAAAATAGTAAACCTTACAATTTCTGCGAAACCTCATTAAAAGAAGAAGACAATATTATTTGTAACCAGTTCATATCAAGGAAGTTAAACAGCTTGTTCCAAGTTTGGTTGTTAGTTAAAATATACACACTAGAACGCGTATGAGCTATTGCAGAACTATTGACTGTTGGATCTGATCGGAATAGTCGAGTGAAATCGTTCAACGTTTGAAGAAGTTAACTGGAATGAACATGACATGTTTCTGTAAAATAGCATAACTTTTTTAAGAGTTTGATAAGGATGAAAGCACGTTTCACAGTTTCAAAAAGCGATACAGTGAAACGTGATACGAAATATTACGCCAAGAACAAAAAAAGCCAACCGTGACGTCATCTGTTATGCTAAGAGAGGTTTAACAGGAGTGACGTATCATTAACTTTAAAAATGAATTTAAAATAAACATATCTTTAAAACCAGAAATACTTGAGTTTTAGAGGTTTTTTAATATGCTTAATCGAATAAATACGTTTGTGGAAAACGCTGTAATTGTCCATTGTGCTTATAGAATAATCGAAGTTTCGCATTTATAGAATCACGCCAAAATGTCACAATTTTAAGACAACTAGAATTTAAAAATTTAAGAAACCACAATTTATGATGGCCGGAGTTTTTGGATATTACATTCGTCGGAGTTTCTAAATTTGAGAATCGCCGAAATATTGGGATTTTACAATAGCCACTAGTTGGGGAAGTTCGCCGAAGTTTCACAATTTATAGATTGCGAGTCGTGTGATTCTGGGATGCCTAATTTTACAGATTTTATGGTCGTAGATAAAATTTTACAAATTAAGGATCAGTGAAGATTTGTGATTTCAAAAATATTAAAAAACTAGTTAGTATTAACAATTTTTAGAAACTAGTCGCAATAATGGGGTTGTTTCACGGAGGTTCTGGCAATAGCTCTGCGGTTTTGTTTTTATGTCTCTCGAATTACTTTTGTTGATATTCGAAATTGAGTTTTCTAAGAATAAGTTATTTTAGTTGTTATTTTTTAAAATTGCAACTTCTTGCTGTGCTGTTGGTTGTTTTAATCATTTATCAAGGAAAACTTGCATTGAAAGAAGTTGGAATTTTAAAAAAATAACAACTAAAATATTCTCTTCGAAAACTCACTCCCAAATACCAAAACAACAGTAATTCGAGAGACATGAAAACAAAACCGCAGAGCTATTGCCAGATCCTCCGTTAAACAACCCCATTGCGACAAAATTTATTTTGTTGTCACAAAATTGAAAGATTCAGTTGCATTTTGCGACCATGAATTTTGAACCCTGACACAGACTGTTTAGGTTGGAAGTTATTTTGGAAATGCCCAGGACCACACTTGGGACTTTTCGTATGCAAGTCAAGCGCCTTACCGACTGGGCTCCTCAGCTTCTATGGCTTAAGGGCACCCGAAAACCCACAGAAACTCCTATACTTTCCATGTTAAAAATCTCTTTTTTTTATGTACCTTTTCTCAGGACATATTATAGCCACATACATGTGATGTATTTTTACATCACAAGGAGAAGTGCACACTGCTGGACGTCAGAGTTCTTTATTTAATTAGAATTTATGTTTCTTCTATAGCGAGGGCCAAGAACGGCCACCACAAACACAGCCTCACATCTCGAGGTCTAATTCAAAAGTGAATATATTTTTAATGGTTACGAGAAGAGTGGATCAGAAGTCAAAACAAAGTCTGCTGCGTCTGCAATTTCTGTGGGAAAGAATGTATTGACGCTTTTTAAAACGTGGGAACTGTTCTATGGATCGGCAAGACATTAACTGAGAGTTATTAAGAAAGAACTGAATATTAGAATATTATAGAGATTTGTGTGGTTAATATTATAACTTTTATAAAGATTTGCACGATATATCACAAACATACATTTGGTGTCTATGTATGCGTCAAACACCCCTACATACACAGAAGCTTGGATTTAGTAATATGTGTCTTTTTGAATTTACTGAATTTTTTTTTACCGATTAACCCAAGTTTTATGTAAATTTAGCCCATTGTTCCTACTAAAAGGCCATAAATATTTAAGTTAACATATCATTTAATAGAGCATATCAACATAACATATCATAGCATAAGAGCATAACATATCATATAATAGAGTTTAAAAAAGGCAACTTTTGACGCGTATTTTCAACGTATTGTCATACACTATTTTTTATAATAACATGCAAAAAAGTATTTATTAAGTTGGCATTTATTGATTGGTTTATTAATTATTTTATTATCACATTCAAATGATTTTAAGGTGATTATTTATATTAATGATTATTTTAAAATCACGTGCAAAAAGTATTTCTTAGATTGGCATTGGAAATAAGACGCCAAATAAAGAATCTCGTTCAAATAAAGAATTTTACACCAATCACAAAGCCGCCGAATAAAATATCACGCTCAAATAAAGAATTTGACACCAATCAGATGCTCTTATTTACTTTGTTGAACTAGTGCGTAAAATTAACTTTGAAACACGATTTTTTTATCAGCATCACTTTTTTATTGATTTGAAAAAGTTAGTTTTTTTGCACGATATTATAAAAAATTGATTTTTCTGTGTGAAAATTTGACTACTTGGGTGCCCTTACGGGTGAAGGTATTAAATGCAACACTTACGCAGTTCCGGAGCACAGCTGTTTGGAAGGTTATCACAGGTGACCGCAGACAGAGGAGCCCCAAACGCCATTTCGTACAGCAAGTGCCCGAAACAATACACATCAATATTTTCAACACTCTGAAAGAATATACAAAAGTTTTCAAATAGCCGCACAACAAAGAGTTTAATACAGGGATCGGAAAGTAACTTTTTAAAAGTAACTGTTACATTTACAGTTACTTAATATGAAAAGTACCTAATTTCAGTCATTTTTAGAAATTTCAAGATATAAGAAAATTTGAAATTTTAACCATTTCTCAAAGGGAACCAAGATTAAAGAAATAGTTACCATCGTAAAAAAGTTACAAATGAAAATTCAACATTGTAAAAAGTTAAATTTTAAATAATTACTTTTAGCCGAACTGCAGAAAATATCCGTGCAAAGCGGCGTGATGAGTAACGGAAAAGTAACAACATTTTTGCTTTACTTTGTTACCATTAAAAGTAACTAAGTTACAGTTACTTTCTGAAAAATCTAACGGTGTTACCTACAAAAAGTAACTGTTGCAAGTAATACGTTACTTCAATCCCTGGTTTAAGGAGCAAACTTACCCAAATGTATATATATATATTGATGATTTGAATGATGATTTCATAATCAAAAATGTAATCACCGAAATAAATCTTGTCAAGCAAATCATAATGGTTAAGAGTCAAAATGCATATTTCTTCCTCAAACAAAATTATAGACTAACTTAATACTATTTAAATTGTTCTTATTAACACATTTTTTTAAACAATATCTAAACATGTTACTATATTATAAAAAAAAAACTATTTTTAATTTAGTTTAATATAACAAGTTAAATATATATGTATTGTTAAATTAATAAAACGTAATTATCCACAAATTAAGAAATGAATCATTATAAAACATGGCATGCTAAAAAATAACTTAAATACAAAAAGAGCAATTATATAAATACTTGAATCTTTTTCAGTTGGAGCAAATATGGCCTTAATAGACAAGGAACGCCTTGAATGCCATTGAAGACATCTAGAAGCTGGCATTTCCCTCCAACTATTGCCACATTTCCCGAATGAACACTTCCTAATAAAAGTAGAACACTTACAATGTAAGAATATATACTAAGCATTGAGCTAGAAGAAACGTGGAGTGAGGTGTGTGATTCACTGAACAGGGCAGCAAACGAGCCGGTTCAATAACGAAACACGGAGGAATACACGGCACTGCAGCAGAAACGAACCGGGCAGAAAACCTAGAAACTTGCCTATTTCGCTATTGGGTTCGTCTTCGCTGGTTCTTAGTTAGTGATCCACATGGTTATTTCTTAAAAAAGTTGGAATTTAAAGTTAAAGAAAGTTAATTTCTTTCGAACTAAAAATTTTCAAATACATTTAGGAGCCCAAGTCAATATGATAGAGGGGTCTCATACAGGCATTGCATACAAGTGTAGGGAAAATAGTCCTTTTTCTACCCTGTTCCCTCAAAAGGGTGCGAGTGGGTTTTCGGCTCGCTGACACCTCACTCCAGTTTCCCTTCTAGCCCTAAGACATGAAATTCATTAAAATTGCTGTTTTGTTTTACTTTCATGTACATATTGCTGAAAGCTAAACGATTTTAAAAAGTCACTAGAGTTTCCCAAAAAATTTCGAGGATTTGCAGGAAATTCATGTTTCATTTTTAGAATTACCCCAATTTTTTTATTTTAGAATCTCTGAAGCTACTAAAACTTAAAATCGCCAGTTCAAATAAGGGTCGTGTAGAGTTCTTATTTCAAAATCGCAGGATATTTCAGAATATTCTGTGGTTTCTGATTTTCGAATAGTCGGCGATTTCTGATTCCACTGACGAATCACTCACGATTTTACTATCTTTGTAGTTTTCAGAATTTGGATTGTGTGGTTATCACAAGTGTTAGCCAATTTTGGAATTTCATCCGAGATTTCCAAGTGGTGACTGAAGTAGCGATCAATGACAAATTTTTAACCCCCCTACGCTGACATTCAATTGCCATGTGACGAGTGGCAATAGCAAATGTTTACTTTTACTAACGAACGTTACTCCAGGGATTGGTTTAGTTTAGTTTGAATTATCGTCGCGCTAGAGCTACACGAGGGCTATTGGCGATGGGCGTCGTATTTTAGAACCACAGTCAAGTGACGAGCCGACACCTGAGTAGGCACCCAACGCAACCGTTAAGGGCGACTTTATACACAGCGTTAGGACTTTGAAGGATATTTAACGTGCACTCCCTCTACACGGGGTATTATTCGTCGGACATTTTTGGCTGCACGGGCCTTTATAGGTCGGCAGTTATTTTGGCGATGCCAGGACCCGAACCTGGGACCTTTCGCATGCTGGGCGAATGCGTAACCGACTGGGCTCCCCACCCCCTTCCAGGGATTGGAAAGTTTCTTTTTAAAAAGTAACTCAGTTACTTCATTAAAAAAGTAACTCTTTTACAGTTACTTTACTTGAAAGTAACTACTTACAGTTACTTAAATATGGAAAATAACGAACTACAGTTAGTTTTAGAAATTTCAAGTTAAAAGAAACCAAATATTTAACCATCTTAACATTTTTCAAAGAGATCTAAGATTTAAAAATTAGTGACAATAGGGAAAAAAAGTTAATGAAAATTCAACGTTGTTAAAACTTAAATTTTAAATAGTTAAGTTTAAAATAAACGCTGAACTACCGAAAAGATCCGTGAAGAGCGGTGACCAAATTTTTCGTTACTTTTTTAAGGGCAAAAGTAACTAAGTTACAGTTACTTTCTGAAAAATCTAACGGCGTCACCGAAAAAAGGAACAGTTACAAGTAAACGTGTTACTCCAAGCAATGTGTTATACTATTAAAAAACTTTGTTATTATGGAATGGACTTGTTTCACGAGGGATCTGGCAACAGCTCCTTATTTTGATTTTCTCGAATTACTTTTGCCTTGGTATTCCAAATTGAGTTTTATAAGAATATTTTAGTTGTTATTTTTTTTAATTCCAACTTCTTTTAATGTAAGTTTCCTTGATAAATGATTAACAACCAACAGCACAGCAGAAGTTGTAATTTAAAAAAATAACAACTAAAATAACTCATTCTTAGAAAACTCAATTTCGAATATCAACAAAAGTAATTCGAGAAAAATGAAAACAAGACCGTAGAGCTGTTGCCAGATCCCACGTGAAACAAGCACATACTTACCATGATAGAAGCCTCTGTCATGCAGAAATTTCAAGGCTATCAGAATCTGGCAACCAAACGTCCTCAACTTAGGAAGCTCAAAAGCATTGTAAGACTTAGGATTTCCATACTTTTTCAGGAACTGGAGACGAGGTTTGGTCTGAAAAAAGAATACATACATTAGACACAAAATAAAAAAACAGTCTAACCTGGTTACAACGATAACTGGTTTATAACACCATAAATGTTCGGTCCTTTAAATGGCCCATAGATCTTAATGTTATAAACAAGTAGGTTTGTAACAGAATCTGTCACTTACCCGCTTCCACACAACATTTGTGTTTAACAGGAAAAAAAAGCTCCAAACACAGCATTAATTCTACATTAAACATTTACACGCAAAATTTGGCTAGTTTCATTTATTTTCTTTCGAAAATTCAATAATTATTTGTTATCGTTTGCTAAAATAATTAATTTTTCAAAGAATAAATATGCAATATTCAGAGCTTTTAAATAAAAAGAAAACATTTCATATCAACACACAATCAAAGAATCTCTTTGTGTAAAATATATTTGATGTCATTTTAAACCAATTTATGGTGCAAAAATAAATTTATCTTAATTTATTGTTTAAAAGAATTAAAGTTTCTTGAGGGATTGCTGTGAATGGCAATGGTGATTAAATTCTAATAAAAATGGCTTGTTATGCTTTTTAAATGAGCATTCAATTTTACAGTTTTTTAAATAATTGAAGTATGTACTTTGAAATCAAAATCTTTTCTGAAATTTTCAATGTACTCTAATTTCATTGCGCTTAATTTTTTGACGTATCACACTTGTCCGTAGCATTTGTAGTTTGGGCTATGAAAGTGGGTGATGGACCGACGGACTGAACGATTATAATACCTTACACTTTTTACGTTATAAACATAGTGTGGAAGCTAAAACTTGCTAATAACAACACAATTGAGTTAACTCCTCAGTTATAATGCTAAAAAGATATGTATATATTGCCTTCTTAAAGAAAAATATATACTACCTTATCACAGTCAAAATTTTATTTTATTCGCCAAATGATGTAGAAAGTCGCAAAATTTGAAATTTATTTCTCGCCTAAAACTTATTTACTAAAGAAGGAGAAATTAAACTACTACTAGTAGCACACAGGATAAAAATGTATTCAATCGATGTCCTCTTATAACTTTAATTGATAATAAGAGTACAAGATACGTATTTTACTACACTTAATATTCAACGTTGTTTTATTAACCCTCTGAGCAGGGCCGGATTAAACAGTGTTGGGGGCTGTAGGCAGTTGATTTTGACGGGGCCCCATTGGCTCTTCCCCATTTATTTAGTATATGAAAAAGGTAATACTGGATTCACAAAAAAAAGGAAAGAAAAGGCAGCACCCTGCGGTTACTTATTTTTTTTTATGCTGTGCTCAACCACTGGCTCAATATTTCTATATTATTGAGCCGAAAATTGCGGTGTTTTTTACAAAAATTATCATTTTTGAACTAAAAGAGTTGTGAATATTAAGGATTTCCAAAAAATAAACTGGGAAGTTTAAATATTTAAAAAGTTGGTTGCAAGGGGCCCCTTGGAAGGTGCGGGGCCCTTGAAATGGACGGGGCCTGTAGGCGAGTGCCTACTTTGCCTAATTGGTAATCCGGCCCTGCCTCTGAGGAATTACCAAACGGGTAAAAGTAAACTTATTTCTACTATATTAGTTTTAGATTAAATTTTTAAACAGATCAATATTTTAAAATTATTAAAGTTAAGGGTGTAATTGAAAAATATGACAAACTCTAGACGGTTTTTTTAAACTTGTATTCCTTAGGCAGTTAAATTTTGCAATCATGAAAATTACATTAACCAATATTTGATTTGCCACAACTTTATTTTAAAAAAACCTATAAACTCAATAGAATATTCATTATTATTTTTTTCAAAAAAAATATATTGGTATTAATTTATTTTAGAAAACTGAAATATTGAGACGAGACATTAATATAAGATAACAAATAGAAACATATACATACGTTACACAAAATATCCCTAAGGGTTCCGCTTTCTAAAAAATCGTAAATGACTAGACCACCATTGGAGCTGACACAGCACATGGAATTTGGGAGGATATAAGGATGCTGAGAAGAGAAAAAATAATTAAACAGGGTGGCAATTTTTAAAAGAGGCCTCAAAAAGTAGAATGGATTGCGTTTTGGGGCCCGTTTTAAAATTGTAAAGTAACTTTAAAACATTTCTTGTCTAATTAAAATGCTACAGACTTCCGAAATAGTTGTTTAGCAAACAATTTTTTAAAATAAGACTCTTATGCAGTGTAGCAATTTCAAAAGAGCAAGCAAAAGTGTAAGGTATTATAATCGTTCAGTCCGTCACCCACTTTCACAGCCCAAACTACAAATGCTACGGACAAGTGTGAGACGTCAAAAAATTAAGCGCAATGAAATTAGAGTACATTGAAAATTTCAGAAGAGATTTTGATTTCAAAGTACATACTTCAATTATTTAAAAAACTGTAAAATTGAATGCTCATTTAAAAAGCATAACAAGCCATTTTTATTAGAATTAAATCACCATTGCCATTCACAACAATCCCTCAAGAAACTTTAATTCTTTTAAACAATAAATTAAGATAAATTTATTTTTGCACCATAAATTGGTTCAAAGAATAACGGACTGCCTTTTGAGGTCTTTTTAAAATTACCACCCCTGCACAAAGAATCTGATTTTAGAAAACAAATTGTGTTTGCCAAACAAGTAATTATTTTGGAATGTGGCATTTGAATTAGACAATTAATGCTTTATTACCATCGAAAAGGGTAACTTTCTCCTAAGCATAAATACCCTAGTGCCATTGAGCTAAAGGAAAACTGGAGTGAGGTGTGTGATTCACTGAACAGGGCAGCAAACGAGCCGGTCCAATAACGAAATGCGGAGGAATATACGGCACTGCAGCAGAAACGAACCAAGCAAAAAACCTAGAAACTTGCATATTTCGCTATTGGGTTCGTCTTCGCTGGTTCTTAGTTTGTGATCCACATGGTTATTTCTTACAAAAGTTGGAATTTAAAGTTAAAGAAAGTTAATTTCTTTCGAACTAAAAATGTTAAAATACATTTAGGAGCCCAAGTCAATATGATAGAGGGGTCTCATACAAGCATTGCATACAAGTGTAGGGAAAATAGTCCTTTTCTGCCCTGTTCTCTCGAAAGGGTGCGAGTGGGTTTTCGGCTTGCTGACATCTCACTCCAGTTTCCCTTCTAGCTCAATGTAAATACCCTAGTGCTGACTTTCTTCTTGAATATTTTTTAAATAATAGGTCAAGGTAGAGTTGACACTAATTGAAAAAAGGCAAGGGCCTTTTGAAGAGTGTATTCAATGAGAAATTGTTAGCTTAAAAAGCTTGGGGCAAAGTTACGCCTTTCGACGGAACTTTACAATATTTTCAAAACATTTCATATGAATGAATATCTGCACGATTAAATTTACAATAAACATACACAATTTAAAAATTAAAATACTTTAAACACACAGTACACAGTACAAATGAATACACAGTACAAATTTTGACAAAAGTAGCACTAGTATTTAGTTAAGTAAAAGTGTAACTTAAATTGAAAGTATTTTTAAAATTAAATTTCTTAACACATTTTTTTCATTATAATCAATAATTTAAGGGCAATAAGGAATTTTCATTTAGTGATTTTTTTTAGCTAATGGAAACAGTCTACTTATAGAGCAACAATAATTTTTTTTAAATACGAGGGCTGTTTTTTTTTTCAACCTCCGATGGGTTGTAACAAAAAGACGGGTCAAGATACAAAAGATTTTTTTTATCAAAAGTAAAGTACAATACTGTTTATTTCTCCATATAATCACCTTGACGATTAAAGCATTTGTCATATCTGTAAACAAGCTTTGAAATACCCTCTTCATAAAATGCAGCCACCAATGATTTGAAGGGAGTTTTGACGGTTTCTTTGAGCTCCATGTCAACTTGGAAGCACTACAATCCAAGCCACTATGCTTATCAATAATTCACTTATGGGAAAACCTTCAAGTTTCCCTAAACACTTGGTCAACTCGCTGAACAATACTGATGTTCATGAAGAAGGGGACCAAGGAAGCAAGTCTGTCACTACAGACGGTATTGTTCAGCGAGTTGACCAATTGTTTAGGGAACTCAAAGGTTCACCATCAGTGAATTATGGACTAGCAGTGGCTTGGAGGACAGAAAAAAATTGACGAAAGCTTCCGATTTTACTTTTTTGTAAACGAAACCATCACAACTCCCTCCCAATCATTGGCGGCTACATTTTATGAAGAGGGTATTTCAAAGCTTGTTTACAGGTATACCAAATGCCTTAATCGCCAAGATGATTATGTGGAGAAATAAGCAGTATTGTACATTACTTTAGGTAAAACAATCTTTTCGTATTTTAACCCGTCTTTTTGTTACAGCCCATCGGAGGTTGAAAAAAAAACATCCCTCGTACTATAATTTAAATAGTATACAAAGTTGTTTGAAAGCGTTTAACTTATTTTACAGTCATAAAAAATATCTAATTTCATTAACCTGAATACTTCCCAATAGTTTTACTGCTGTACTTAAATCTTTTTCATTAAGGTACTGGTCTGGACCTAAAGCCATCTATTGGAAATGAAAACTAAGTTAAATAATGTATTCAAAATATATATATATGCTTCCAAATATTTTACATTGATTTAAATTTGTAGAATTAGCTAAACCATAGAGTTTACAAGGAGATGGAGATGCTTAGTACAAAAAAAATGAAGCTGTTAGAAAGTCACCAAGTAACACTATAGTCTGTCTATTTACAATGCGAGCCTCGAAAATACTTTCTTCCCCCATCACTTCGCTTGGTTTTCTAGGAAACAGGGGAGCATCGCTTTTCTATACCTAACGCGTTTGAGGTTCTGTTGTGAGGTTAACAATCCGAACAGTTCAAACCCAAGTAGGGTGGGGAAAAAACATGCTCACGCCGTTTCGAAGAAAACCACATGCAGGGATGGGGGATGAAAATGCTTTTGAGGCTCGCATTCTAGATAGACAAGGTATAGTAGCCTGAAAAAAACGCTCACTCAATGCCGGTTCATTGTAAAATGCATCATTTTAGCTTCCACACTACGTTTATAATGTAAAAAGTGGAAGGTATTATAATCCTTCAGTCCGTCTGTCACCTACTTTCACAGAACGAACCGCAAGTCCCACAGACAAGTGGGATACGTCATTTTTAAGCAAAAAATCAGATTAGGCTACATCCCAAATTTCATTAAAAAATTTTAATTAGAAGTTTATTTAAAATTTAAATAACTAAAAATTGTAACTACATTGAAATAACATGCAAATTCCATTTTTATTCAATATTTTCACTGTTGGCATTTTGTTAAACGTACGAGAAACTTTATTTAAAATAAAAATAAAGACTTTAGAAAGAATATTTATGTGATATATAATTTAGTTTGGATTGTTGTAATATCACAATAGAGTTCTTTTGATGGTTCATTATATATGTATGAAGAAATATGCATGGAGAATTCTAACTTAGCATAAAAATATGCAACGTTTCACTTTTATTTTTAAAGCATCAATTGTACTAATTATATATTTCTCGAACTGTAAATTAATTTAACAAATAATAAATAACTGAATTTTCGAAAGAAATGTAAATGGGAAATTGTGGCGACACAAAGATTTTTATTAAAAAAGATTACACCATTATTCTTCGAACTTCAAACAAATTTAGCAAACAAAGTCTAATCATTAAATCTGAGAAAGAAAATTAATGAAAATAATTAATTTTGGCGTTTAAAAGTTTGAATTACAACTAGCTAAAGGCCCTGTTTGGCGAATTTCTTTCTGAGGTGTATAAATAGTTTGTTTCCTGTTGAGCACAAATGTTGTGTGGAAGCTGTTTAAGTGACAGATTCTGTAACAAACCTACTTGAACTTTAAAAAGCATTGATTAAAGATCACAAAATGACAGTTTGTGCAGTTGTAGGCCATAGCACGAGATCTGAATTCCTTTCAAACAGAAATAATAAAGTAATAATTAATTATAACATCTCCATTTTTGCACTTAAGTGACATAATTCCACTTTAAAAAATGACAGCTAACAAATGTACTTTTGGTTAGGGTTTTTGAACATTGAAAGAGCTTTGATATTTATAAATTTGACAAACATTACATACCCAAGATAAAATAAAACGTTTCTTAGCTTCATTTTTGGACTTGATACTAAAGTACTGTTTCCTTATTCTCCAACCTGCAAAAATAAGTTTCAACTTTTTTTTGTTATACATTTTCAAATAATTTTCCAGAAAATACTAAGACACTTAAAAACAAGTGATGCATGCGCAGTTAATATTTCAGACCTGACAATCATTGAATTTAACATGGCAACACCGGAATTTTTAACTACTTTTTGAATTTTTGCATCATATATACCAATGGACAATTACAGCATTTTCCAGAAACATTTTTATTCGATTAAGCATATTAAAAAACCTCTAAAACTCAAGTATTTCTGGTTTTAAAGATGTATTTATTTTTAAATTCATTTTTAAAGTTAGTGATGTGTCACTCCTGTTAAACCTCTCTTAGCATAACAAATGACATCACGGTTGGCTTCTTTTGTTCTTGGCGTGTTATTTTGTATGACGTTTCACTGTATCGCTTTTGAAACTATGAAACATGCTTTCATCCTTATCAAACTCTTAAAAAAGTTATGCTATTTTACAGAAACATGTCATGTTCATTCCAGTTAATTTCTTCAAACGTCGAACGATTTCACCCGACTATTCCGATCAGATACAACAGTCAATAGTTCTGCAATAGCTCATACGCGCTCTAGTGTGTGTATTTTAACTAACAACCAAACTTGGAACAAGCTGTTATTCCTTGATATGAACTGGTTAAAAATAATATTTTTCTTCTTCTTTTAATGAGGTTTTGCAGAAATTTAAGGTTTACTATTTTATAAAGTGTATTACAGCATAGATCGAAACATCGCCTAAAACATAACAGTTGACGTCAGAGCTGTTTTCAGTGACATACATTTTCGGCAAATTTCAAATGCATTTTTTGTTGAAATTAAACATATTTGTGAATTTAACCTTATATTCGGAATCTGCAGCTTCTAATGTACCAGAAAAACATATATAAATTCAGAATTTCGCGTTTCAAGCAACTTGTCCATTGGCAGATTTTTGAAGGGAAAACATTAAACTTTCTCTTGGTGCCAGGAATATGAAAAATGGTTATAACCGAGTTAAATACGGAGAGTTGTTTGGTTAATTTAACATTGCACTAGAGCCACAGGCCCACAGCTTAGAGGCCCAGTGGTAGTGCTTCGCATTGCCACGCCACAGGTCCGGGGATCGAATCCCGGATTGGGTGAGGTTGACCCATCCTTTCATCCCTTAAGTGGGTCAATAAAATGGGTACCAAGCATGCTTGGGAACTAAACACTAGGGGTTCCGCTTAAGGCTGACCACCTTACCGGGACATATGCCTAGCACCCCAGAGCCGTAGGTCACGAAAGCTGAAATGGGCACGGCAGGCCATGGCCAATAATGGGCTGTTCCGCCGAGGAGTTTAGTTTTTAGTTTTTTTTTTTACTAGAGCCACAGTTGACAGGTTTGACATTGTGTAAAATATACAAGAAACTGATTAATGCCCAAATGTTATTTGTGACAAATAATATACATAAATACAAACATAATCAATACAATAACATGACGAATACATAATAAATATTATTTGGTAGAAACTATTATTGAATTATTATTAAATAGTTAAGCACAGTAACCCTTTTAACGGCAAAGAAATTGATAATAGTTGGGGTTTTAACATTTTAGCCTAAATTGCTGCTGTAAACTTAAGTTTTCTTTAGATCTAAATACCAGTATAACTTACCAAATTCTAAAAGTGGCTCAACAATTTCCCATTCGGGCTCCGAACGAAAAACCATAGAAACATGCTGTAAAGAAGTTTCTGAAAATAAAGGAAACAAAATGAACGAAGTCGATAATAATATTTACAAACTTGACTCGTTTAAATCAATCCTTTCATTACTTTACATTTCATGTTAGGAAATCCCCCCCCCCCCCAAAGTAAAATATTTCTATTATATCATACCATATAGTTCAATATGATTTGCATTTGAACCAAATATTCATAACCAAATATAATAATTGTGTCTTTTCTCTATATGATCTAGAACAGGGGTTCCCAACCGGTGGTATTGGTACGCGGGAAAATTTCAGGTGGTACGCGTGAGTGATGTTAGCAACATGAGGCTATTAATAGCTTCTGTAGCAGTGAGCACGCAAGCAAATTAGTTATTATTTTAAACACTAACATTATTTAAAAGAGAAATCTTTTAACTTCTGGATCGGATGTAAAACCTAGTACACTGTGATCTTCCGGCAAACTCTGCTATTTTTGATGCTATTTGTTATGAGTACTTGTGTAAAAGTGTTTTTTCTGAACTCTTGTACATAAAAAATAAAAATACATAAGCAGAATAAGTGTTGAAGAGGACTCAAGAGTGAAGATAAGTTCCAATACCCCTAACGTTGATATTTTAATTAAAGGCAAACAACAAGTTTTGCACTAAAGACTATAAAACTATATTTTGTATAATGATTAATTGTTTGCAGAATTTTTACGATTTTTGTTTTGTATGTTTTTAGTCCTATGGGTAATAAATAAAACTGTAAATTAATACCATTTTAATTCTTTTTATTTCTAATTTAATATTAGCATGTTGTAAATAAACAAATATCTAGCCATCAAAAATATGAAGTTTTTTTTAGAAATTTAATTCAAAAAGCCTTTGAACACTTTTGGAAGGAGTATATATTATACTTTTATTCAAATATTTAGGTCTGGTGGTACTCCAAAATTCCTCAAAAAGTCAAGTGGTACGCAGGTGCAAAAAGGTTGGCAACCCCTGCTCTACATGATCTAGAACAGCGGTTCCCAACCTAGGGGCGATCGCCCCCAAATGGGCGATTTGTGTTATCAAGGGGGCAAAAAATACTTAAGGGGCGATCAGGGGGCGATGAGTATTCAAAAGGGGAAAATTAAAATAATGTTGTACCGTTGTACAGTAAAACCATTCTCCAACCATAACCAAACCAGCCAATTTTTACGTTCAACTCTTTTAAATCTAGAAACCAGTAAAAATATCTTAGTTAATTATTTCACTTTTGTTCTTTAAAAATATGTTGTATGTTTTTTCCATTTTATTTAAAAGTGACCGGATAAAGCTGTTTTGTGGTTGCTTTTATAAAAACGGTAGTAAGTGTTATAAAACTGTTTTATAGTTACACTTTAACTGATCAAATTATGATTAGACATAACATGAAAATTAAAAGGGGGCGATGGATGTTGATCAATCTAAAATACGAGGCGATGGTTCAGAAAAGGTTGGGAACCACTGATCTAGAATATTTCAAGTAACACAGATTTTTTATGATTCACTTCTGGATGACGGGATTTTGACATTTGAGACTAAAAATACCTAATGTTATTGAAATCGATTTCAATACTTTTTTTAAAACATTGTTCAGAATATACTATGTTTGAAACTTTTTTAATGTATTGTAAGGAAACATTTGAACGTTAATTTCACTATGAAAACCCAAGCGATTGAATTCAAAGAGCAGTAAATTAAAATAAAAATTTGATACATACCTACAAAGTTAAAAGCATAGTTATTTGGATCTAAAAACTTCTTCACATGAATAGAAGTAGAGAGCAGTGGATGTGACAGAACAAAATTAATATACATCTGAAAAAATTAAGGTAAATTAATAATTTAAATAATAACTTATTGATACACCACAAAAATATTTATTGTGAAATTTTTTTTTAAAAAGTAATTTTGTGGTTGTACTTTTTGATTTATCAATGCGACTCAAATAAAATTTGTTAATATACTAAGAAATCATAAGCATTGATTATGATTATTTTAACTCTTCAACATTTATGAGTCAGCAAATTAAAGATTGCTTCAGATGTCAAAGCATTATGCCAGGAAAACATATTTCAGTCAGATATCTTAAACTAAAATCTGCATTATGTAAACTATCTACGTTAACCTTTCATAGGCTAATTGGATGACTTAAAAACACATCAAGCAATATCAAAGTTGCAAGTAAGGCCAAAAACATTTTTAAAATTTAATAAATATCTAATTTTCAGGGTTCGTACTCTATCTATGATAGTGAAATTCAGGAGTTTTTCAGGAGTGCAGCGATGTAAATTCAGGAGGTACAACAAAATAAATTTGAATACACGTGTGTTTATTATTGGTCTAGTGACTTAGACCGAGAATGAAGGAAACAAGGGGTGTAAATGTTGTGGAAAATTTGAGGCTTCGGTGTAAAAGCCAACCCCTTTTTTGGGGGGAGAAAAATCGTCTTTTTTGGCGATTTTTTAAATTTTCGTGACCTTTGTTTTAATTTCATGATTTTTTTCGACCAGTAGACATCCTAACAAAGTACGAGAGAAAACCGACTGAGAAAGGAGAAAAATGATTCATGTCGTCAATTTTTTCAGGAGAGGGGGGAAAATATCAGGAGATTATACACAATTTCCAGGAGTTATAAGGGCCCTTAAAAAATAAAAATGAAATTCAGGAATTTTTCAGGAGGCGTACGAACCCTGAATTTTATTTGTAGGCAGTGCTAGAAGTATGGGTAGGCCCTGGGTGACGTGTCTCCCTATTTTTTTGAAAATGACCAAGCCTCCCTTTTCTTCTAATACAGTAAAACCTCCGAATACCGGACACTCGCGGTGCCGGTCCTTTTGTCCGTTATTTGGAGGTGTCCGTTATTTGGGGGGGGGGGGTAAATTTTATTTTTGAAAAAAAAAAACATCACTTAACGAAAGGTCAAAATTACTAATTAAACTAAAGGAAATAAATTTAATAACTGATTTATAATAAGAGTAAATGTTTGATTGTATTTTAAAATCTATGCAATTCAGTTTTATTCTAAAAGAATAAGATGAAACCTCCTTGCTTCATCTATTTCACTGTTCTCCGTTTTGCGAAACTTGCTCTTTGAATTTTCATTCGCATTTGTCCGCACTCTTTCCGAATTTCGTCTTTTTCTTTTAAAAACTGGCCTATCTGCGTTTTTCCAACTTTAAAACGTTCTGCAGTAGATCTCGCACTTATCTTTTCTTTTTCAGCAACATCCAAAATATCGATTTTTTTCTTTGAAGGTTAACCTTTTTCTCTTTAAATTCATTATTTTACTTAATCTAAATCAGCTCTCGTTAGCAACTCGACTGTTTAGGATTATGAGCAATTAGAACTCGGACACAACTCCAGGCAAGCGGTCAAACAGGTTCGCGAAGTGGACTATGGGACGATTGCATTCACTCCCTCTCAATTCTCGGAAAGAGAAGCGAATAATGGGGGAATTTGACGCGTGTCGAAACCATTGTAAAGCTATGGTGGTCATTCTAAGGTTACTAGACGGTCATAAAACAGTCGCCAATACGTCGTTTGGCGATAAGAGAATGAGTAGTATGCAAAAAAATTTGGATACGAAAATGTGTTTTATTGCGATTGATAGCCGAATTATATATAAAAAAATTTAAAAATGCGTCCGCTATTTAGAGGGTCCGTTATTTAGAGGGGATTACATTAAGTAACCTATGTTAAGGGACTGGGACTTGAGAACATGTCCGTTATTTAGAGGTGTCCGCTTTTTAGAGGTGTCCGTTAGAGGAGGTAACACTGTACCACTTATTTCCATTCCCCCATTTTTTTAATGTTTTCTAGCTCCTTTGCCCTAACACAAAAATATTTTATACCTATTTATCATTTTAGATGTTCGTTATTCTTATTTAAACATGCTATCAGTTCCATTTAATTATGCAACAGCTATAAATCTCTTCTATAACAGGGCTGTTAAAAACCCGGGTTTTCTTGAAAAACCCAACCCACTTGGGTTTGGGTTTTTTTTTTCAGAGTTTTATGGGTTTTTTCAGTATTTTGGATGTGTTTTTCAGGATTTTGTGATTTATTTAGGGAAGTTTTAATTATTTATCTATACATTACAATTTTTAAAACTAACATAACATCTTGAGAGAGATAATCAGGAATGATGTAATTTAAATTTAGAACAATTAAAAATTAATTGCATATAGTTGTTAGATTAATGTGGTATATTTAAATTTATAAATGTATTGTCTAGAACTAAGTATTGTTTGTTTGTGTAAAATTATATAATCCAGAATATTGTAACGATAGAAATTTAAAAAATATATTTTTTATATTTAATTGTTTAATAATAAGTATAAATTTAAATTTGTAAATGCATTTTAAATATCGAAGGTACAAAAATGTAAAAATATATTAAGAATACTAAAATATTAATTAAAAATGATATGAAATGTATATTTTTTGGATGTATAAAAAGTTTTTACTTTTTTAATTTTCAGTGAAGGCAATTTTAAGTTCAATTGCCCACTTGGGTTTTTTGATGGGTTTTTTCAAGTGGGTTTTTTTTTTTTAAAAAACCACCTGTGTTTTTTTGTGTTGGGTAAAATCACAACAACCCTGTTCTATAAACTCCCATAAATACATAATGAAGTTATGCTAGAAATACTTCATATATATTTTTATCTTATAATCCAAACTATGAGCTGCACTATGCAGCGCTCATAGTTTGGATTACACTATTGGATTACAAACTATGCAGTATAGTGGCTGATTAGTAAGCTGATAGCTTTACGAATGTCGTTTTATTTAA
Organism: Oedothorax gibbosus; assembly: GCA_019343175.1. Taxonomy (NCBI): domain Eukaryota; kingdom Metazoa; phylum Arthropoda; class Arachnida; order Araneae; family Linyphiidae; genus Oedothorax; species Oedothorax gibbosus. The sequence continues at coordinate 1,070,277 of CM033276.1, forward strand.
CCCTTTTACTCCCAATGATTCCATTTGAAATCATCAACTTTTGATTTTTTTTCTCACTAAGTTAAACTCGCACTTATTTCAAATAGATTTTATTACATTCTTCGTTAATTTTTCTATAAAGTTATATTCTCTTTTTATGTTGTTATAATGAAGAATCCTGTCTTTTGAAAAATTACATTATGTTTGTTGTAGTAAAATGAAAATATGAAAAACATGGTAAAATAACATTCTGAAATAATTTTATTAAATAAATTGGCCCTGAATTCTTCATGCTTGAATTTTCAAATATTTAAAAACTGAATTTTAGCTAGATATTTTTTCAACAAAGAAAGGTTTGAAAAAAGTATTGAATTATAATTTATTCAGTTATGATTCCAAAAAAAATTTCTTTAAATTTTAGTTAAAAAATTATGATTTTTTCCCCCCTACTTTTTTCCATTTCATTCTGGATGCACAATGAATCTACTATTTCACAAATTTAAGATTTTTAGAATAAAAAAGGAACTGAAAGGGTTAAGCCCAAGACATTGTTATCAAAGTGTTCCATTACTAACTTGGAGTGCTTGTTGCCTCTCAGCAATGAACTCTCTTTCCAGCTTCCCGAAGACTTTCTTTGGTGGCAGAGGCATGTCCAGGCCAGAACACAACAGCATGTTGTTAAGAGAGTCAAAATCACTGTAACGTCTTGTGACCGACCAAGAAGCATCGGAAGAACCTCTTTGGACTTTCATTATGTAGACCTACAAACAAAAAAATTAGTAGAGATATTTTTTTTGAGAAAGCCAACCCATTTGAAGAAAACAGGGGAACAACCCCTTCATTGCCTGAGAATCTGTTTGTATCAGGTCGGCTTGGCGAAGATAGCGAGTCATTGCCTAAACTGGTGTAAAGAAACAGGTTTCTCACTTGGTTCTACTCTCGCGGCAACCGATTTCAATTTTAACTCGATTTAACCGATTTGAAATTTAGTTCGATCCTTGTAACAAGAGAGAAACCTGTTTCCTGCCGCCAATGTCCGCCACGCAGACCTGAATATTGGAAGATTCCTACTTAATCAAGGGCTTCTTCCCCTGGACTCTTCGTTTAGCTTGGGTTCTTTCGGCAAAATTAAATCTTGGCATACTTTAACATTGACAGAGAGATCCAATTCATTGCAATCAGAGTGCCAAAATTGGGTTGCAAGAGGCGCTTAGATGGTGCCAAAATAAATGGCTCTCAGTTCTCTGATATCTGCAGTCTGCAAAAGGCTTAGTATGCCAAAAAGCAACACTGTTGAAAAAAATAAATAAAGAGACATGTTTTAATCTTTATCGACAGTGATACCCCTTAAGGCATAGATGGTCAGCAACAAGATATCTTGTATTTTTTCGCTGGACAAGATTTTTTAAAAAAAGTATGCCCCACCCAACACAATTTTTTTGTATTTTTCTAACAATGAATATGCTTATAGCTCATTGAAATATTAGAGGCAATATTTGGTGTGTAACTAACAAGAAAATTTAAGAAAAGGTTTGGAAGAAGATTGATTTTTCTGAAATATAACAGAGTGGGACAGAATTTTGCCACTTTTAAGTATTATTTTTTTGAAAAACTAAAATAAAATATCAAATTCATTATTCATCAGAGGTTATATGCTATTTTTTTAAAACCAGTTTGCTAATTGAATGAAAATATTTGACATGCATTAATAATAATTCAAATATCTATTATGTATATATTTAATTATGGATCTACTTTAAGTGTTTTAAGATAGATTAAAAGTTGATTTAACAATTTTAAAGAGCACAAGAAAATTTAAATATTCTCTTGACTAAATCCAAGATTTCTGGGGACAATTCCGTTTTAATAGTACATTTTAATTCTTTTCGGAAACAGGAGTTTCATTGCATCAAAATTTTACAGTTTTTACAAGCCTGTTATACTTTTGAAAAATCTATTTACAGGCAATTGGAATTTTTTCAAAGTTATGATACATTGCACGGAAAACTGCGTATGGATTTTAAAGAACGTACATTCACTCGATTACTACTAAAGTACTGAGCTAAAAGATGTTAATAAGATAGTTTAAGATACTTTAAAATTAATAAAATTCTATTTTTAGTAAGATAACGAATATGTTAAACGCCCCCGCAATATTTATATGAACGAAAATCTTCACCAAACTAAAATTGCGAATGCTTATTAAAAATTAATCAAAAAATAATTTTAGAAACAAAATGGTAGTTTACACATGAATTTTACATTAAGTAATTTCTACAGCTGTTGGTATACGCTTTCAGTTGCTCAGTCTTGTTAGTAAACAAATAATGGTTATATAATAAATAATTTACTGTGTGTCCCTGCACATTTTCAGCAGCTTCTATTGTGCAACTTAATGCCTGTGTGTCGTCTAAAATCATTTTCTTTCTATCAAAAGACATCGAATGTAAAAAATAACTCTCGGTCACTGAGAAGAGAACTTCCGTTAATATAAAAGTTTGGGTTTGTGTTGGGTTTTCTGGTTTTGTTTTATTTTTTTATCACATGCTTATAGTGGCTAAGAGGAATAGTGTGTCAAACGCGATTATTCTCCAGGGTGAAAATGTTCCCCAAAAGGTTTAGGGATGGAAAAGGGTTAAATAAGGGATGGAAAACTAGAAACGGTTAAAATCGAAAAACCGGTATTGGCAACAGTTACACCGGCAAATATGGGTACTCCTGGGGAAGAACCATAGATATCATAGTTAAAGTATTAGATTGGCAGATCACGTGACCTCCAATGCTAACGACGGGACACGCATGGAGGCCTTTTAAGAGGGCAAAATGGCCAGTGTTGCTGCCACTTTAAGGAGAAAAATACTACGAAAAAATACCATTTAATTCTAAAATTACAAAAAAAATTCTAGAAAAGGATTTAAAGTAACTGAAAAGATTCCAAAATGCAGCTAGTATTTTTACGATATTTTTTTGTAATTTTAGAAGATGGGACTTTGTGCTCGGGCGGCAGCCATGTTGAGGTCCGGTCGAGGTTTTGGCTTTTTTTTTAATATTGGAAACTATGACTTGTAGCTATTTGCATTTTTGTCGGCGTCGATTATACTTTTGTAAAGGGGTTTGTTTCAGATAATATAATTACCCTGTTTTTATTTATGCATTTCCTGCGAATTCATTGGTTTGTTTCGATTTCACTTTCAAAATGAGCTTTATTTTTGTAGTCTGCTATACTGGTATTATTTTTTCGAATATTTTTACGTATAACTTGAGCTATCGTGCTATTTCTAAAACTTTATCAGTTTTCATTCGATTAAATGTCAAGTTTGCAAAGCGTTATACCAGTACGTCAATGTTGTATCAAAACTTCGGTTTTTAGATGATATTTTGTCCTATGCGGAAAAAATTAGGTGAAATTGTACGTGGGGCAGAAATTCAACGTTCACGAAGAGAGAAAAATTTCGTTCTACTGAAAGAAAAGTTTGGACACAATAACATTCGTTTCAGTAAGGTAAGAAAATATTATATTGTTCAAAACAAATGTAATTCCATATAGTACAAAAATCCCAAACAATACCACAGGAACTGTTTTGCCATACACACTACACAGCGTTGAAACATGCCTATCCATAAACTAAGTAAGATAAGTTTCTGCTTTATACAATTCAACCTCGATTATATCCGGAACTCCCTGTTAACCGACCGGCCTTCAGTCAACAAAAACAATTTCTCTAACCCCAAGTAGTCGCCTGACGTCAGAATTGACGTGAAAATTAGGTCATATTTCTATAAAAGACCCCAAGTAGTCGCCCGACGTCAGAATTGACGTGAAAATTAGGTCATATTTTTATAAAAGACCCCAAGTAGTCGCCCGACGTCAAATTGACGTGAAAATTAGGTCATATTTTTATAAAGACCCGTATCGCCCGGTAAAAAATCCGAAAATTTGATGCACGTTTTGTTACTAATTGACGTCTATTCTCGTCAAAATCACAGACTTTTATAAGATTTTCTTACTTTTGACGTCTATTCCCAAATAAACTTTTATAAGATTTGCTTATTTGAAAGGATCCAAATAAAATCAATAGTTCAATATTTATTTGGGAAACAAATTCATAGTCAATTTTTATGTGAAATCAGATTCTCAATTCTATTATCTTTATCACTTATGTTAAGTTTTCTAATTTTTATTTTATTTTGTCATTTAAAAATTAATGACTTGCTAAATATGTCTTTCGTGTTCCATCTCATTTTACACTCTGCCTTAAAAAGTTGGTTTCCTGGCCATCTCACTACTTTTCAAATCTAGTTGAGCATCTTTCTTTTCGCTTCTCGAGTGTTGAAGCTGATAATGCTGAAGCGTTCCATCTTTGTCTGTCGTGTGCTACTTGGCGGAAGAACAACTTCCTGAAAAGAATTTTTTTTATTAAAATTGATTATTTGATTTAGCTTTTGTTGAATGGTCAACAAATATATATATATATATATATATATATATATATATATATATATATATATATATATATATATATATATATATATATATATATATATATATATATATATATATATATATATATATATATATTATATATATATATATATATATATATATGAACGACATATTCCCACTATTAAAATACCTCAAAATTAAAATCATACACCTTTGTCAATCTACTTAATCATACAACGTTGTCAACCTAACTGGATTTTACCCTTGACACGTGCGTACAAAAAAGCGCTGGCTCAGCACGGTTCTCACGAGAATGACCAACCACGTGATCGTCTCCACTAAAGCAAATCTGTAAGTTTAAATGCGCACTTTTTAACCAGACCTCGCCATGTGAGATGTGTTTGTAGTGGCCGTCTTGGCCGTTGCTAAAGAAGATACCTAAAATAAAGAACTATGGTTAAAAATTCAGTAACCATAGAAATTCAGTAATTTAGTACATCAATTCTATATCTTATCACTTATGTTAAGTTTTCTAATTTTATTTATTTGTCATTTAAAATTAATGACTTGCTAAATATGTCTTTCATGTTCCATCTCATTTTACACTCTGCCTTAAAAGTTGGTTTCCTGGCCATCTCACTACTTTCAATCTAGTTGAGCATCTTTGTAAAAAAAAATCTTTGTAAATGTAAATCTTTGTTTGCTTTGAGCAAAAACGTGTTGTCGTTGAAAAAGTCAACAAAAATACAATTTTTATTCGCATTTACATGCATAAAATAAAATATAGAAAATATATGTATGGATGAAACAAACTAAAAAAAACTTTTTTGTTATCTCCAATATCAGCGACTCCATAATATATTACGCTATAAATATTTTGGATATAACTAGGTTAGTTAAATTTACCTATATTTTTACACAATAGTCAAATTCGTTTGAATATAAAGTTATAGCCTTGAAATTATTTTTTAATTTCCTCTTTAAAAATTTAAATGAAGTTTTTCACTTATGTGCAAAAGTTTATTTTATTAGTCAGAAGAATGTGTTGTTTCATTGATATCTCTATCTTATGCAATGTATAGGTTTTCTAAGTTAGCAAGTAATTTACTTGAACTCCGAATAATTTAATAAACTAATTAAATGAACTTACTTTTTAGGGCTTCTAAAGAATTTGTTATTGAAGAAAGCCATAATTTTTTTTTATCTGTATTTGAATTCGAATTTAGATTTAAAATTTGAAATTATTTGACTAAGCTGTTTAATCGATAAAATCTGAATGCGCTGTGACAAATATTGTTGCAGTATTCGTATTTTGTTAGAATCATTGTTAAAAAATGCATTGTTTTAATAAATTAAATTATGTTACTTTTATAACAAAGCTTTTGTTATATGAAGGTTTCAGTTTTTCCCCAATTCGAAATTTCATTGTTAACCAATTGTGTTTAAAAAAAAGTATTATTTACAATTCTATTAAAACATATTTATTGGAAGCACTGTTCATGGGAGTACATTAATTGATATTGGGATATATATTACGCAATATTTTGCGAGCAATATTTCCCCATAAAAGAGCTAAAACGGCTATATTGGCTGCTAGTATGTAATTGGACCAGGAATGGTACAAAATTGTTAAAATTCAACGGTAAAACCGAAAACGTGTTTTTTTAGTTCATCGTATCAAACAGAAATACAATTCTAGCAAAGCTTTTACAATTTTATTTTTTACAATTAATTCAAATAAAATTTATTATTGGTTGTTTTCTTTGTGGTTCATGATATTTTTAATTATTTATACTTGCCTGATCCTTACTACCAAAAATTTTTTCAAATAAATCTTTTCGGTGAAATTTTGTGACTCAAAATGTCTTTTGTCTAAACTTTTGAGACACACTTTAGCTAGACTCTGATTTAAAAGCGTGTCTCCTCTAAAAAGTGTGTCTCCTCTAAAAAGTGTGTCCTTGTGTCTCCTCTAAAAAGTGTGAGAGAGCGGACGGATTTACTATTTGTAAGGTGAATCAGCCTGAATCAGTTGAAAACCGGTTTATTTCTAAAATCGAATATCCCTTATGAAGTTGTTGCAACCACTTTTCAGGGATAGTCGTTTTCGAAAAAATCTGATAATGGCAAAACCAACTATAAGAAACTGCCCATGCGTGAGCGTGCGCATTTCGATCATATACTGGACGTGATTGCTCTACGCATGCTCGAAGATGCGCAGTTGCCCTGAAATGCCGTAGCCATCACTAGTGGCTACAATCACTAGTGCGTAGACATACTACTTTGATGATCAGCGTCCTCTGACGGGTGTATTGCTTTAGGAATAAGTTTTTAGAATGCGATTTCTGCTGAATGTTTCAAAAATATTTCATTGCCAGCCATTTAAGAATAATGGAGTTTAAAATAAAACGCTAAATACAAAATTTTAATTTCAGGTGTGTTTTTTTAATAAAAAAGCATTTTAAAGTTAAAATTTTCCAATTAATTTTATTTTTATTACGAATTTTAATTTCTTAAAAATAAAGCAATCAATCAATAAATCACCTTTCTATAAAATGCAACTGAAGTGATTTATTTAATGATCGTTTTCGTAAACATTTTGTTTTTATTTTAAAGTTACAATTTAGCGTGATGTGAATGAAAAAAGGATGAAAAAAAAATGATTTTTAAAATTAATATTTAACGAACATATTGATACAGTCAGAGGTAATTTTTTTTGCAGTTAAAACAAGCATCAGCTTCCAATACTTCCTGCATCCTTTGTTTATAAAAGGTTTTCTATAAAACCAGTAGAAACTAAACTCGTTGATAACTGATGTTGCCCTAAAAAAGTAGGGTCAGTTAGCATACCACTGTATTGTACCTCAGTAAGCAACTGCAAAAAATGTTCTCATTGAAAAAAATATTTAAGATATTCCTGATTTTTAAGTTACTTTTGTTTATACGGCTGTACGTACCACCAATTAGCCACTTACAACCTGCAGTTTTGTTTATTTCAGTTACACAATTTTAATTATTCTAGATTTTTATATCAGTGACAGTTCATTTCTTGTCAATAGCTAGTTTGTTTTTTCGAGCTGTTTTATTGCTTCAACATTAGAACTTTATAAATTGGAGAACTGTCTAAAATCACACACAAAAAAAGATGCCTTTGAATAGGGTGACCAGACGTACTGCACTTTGCAGTACAGTTTCGGGTTAATTCCTAGTTTCGGTGTACGGCGACTTTTTATTTCTCGCCAAACTTGTTGGCGAGAAAACATCGCGTAGCGACACATGATTGGAAACTGCGAAGTCAAATAACTGTGTTGTCAGATTCGAATTATTTATTGCCTTTTTTTGTCGCCAACGTTCCGAAAAAGTCGGCGTATGCCGAAACTAGGATTTAACCCAGTTTCGTTTGTTATTCAACTATTATCTAGTCATAAAGAAATGTGCAATTACAAAATAGCTTCAGTTTTCCCCGTAAATAAAATATGAATTATGTAAATGTTATATAGATGATTTCGGTAGAGATTTACTGTACGGTCCCCCTTGGCAAACTTTCCAAAATCGCGCCCAAAGTCCGTATTTTGGCTACTTCTTTTTAAAAACTACGATTAAAAAAAAGATCATATGGGAATATTTCTTATGAAAACTCAACCAACGGTCCGATAGGGTTGCCGGAAAACGCAGCGGTGCGAAGTCGTAGAATTCGAATCTTTAGTCGAAGTCAGACAGGTTACCAGAAAAATGTATTTTTGCCAAATCCGAAAACATCGCGCCAAGGGGGACCGTACAGTAAATCTAATCCGATGATTTCATAGTTGAAAAGTTGACTACTGAAACAAATCTGGTCAGGCTACCTATGCATATTTAATTATTTAACTGTTTGAAACTCCACTGCCCTCCCATTCTGGCTTAAAAATCCTGCCCCCACACACAAATACATAATATCCTAGATATCCTCTTTGAAGAGCAGGGCTGCATTTTATTTAAAAAAATGCACTACGTTATCGTTTGGTTATAAGTTAAATCTTCGGACTCGTCTTGAAACTATTCCCTCCACCCTTATGATCACATATCCTGGCCAAGGGGTCTTTAACCCTCTGAGGCAGTGGTTCCCAGCAGGTGGTCCGCGGACCCCCAGGGGTCCGTGAGCTATGAAAGAGGGGTCCGCAAGATGCTATTAGAATAAAAAAATATACATTTCATTTTCGGTGTGAGTAAGCATTTTCTTCCATTTGTGTTTCATGAAAAATAAATATAGGAATTGGCTCGACATGCGGTCGGATTTCAGGTTAAAGTTTCGAGTTTGGAACCTAATATTTCAGAAATAATGGGCTCAAAGGACAGATTTAACTCATCGCATTAAGAACTGAAAATTAAAACTAACTGTATAGCGATGGAGTACTCTGTTGTAACTGTAAAAAACGTATAAAATAATTATAAAAAGACTTAATTTGTCTCTCACTTTTTAATTTTTGGATTATTAATTAATGGGGGTCCTTGTCACAATAGCGGCTCGATGAAGGGTCCTGGAGAAAATTTTGTTGGGAACAATTGCTCTGAGGGATACAGACATAAACATGTCACCTGACTGGAAGGTTTTCTACCCACACACACAATTTTTAAAAATGTATCAATTTTATAATTTTTCTAAATACAAAAATTAAATTATGGGGTAGTCTTTAAAAATCACCTAGGAAGAGTCTTATAATTAGTATTTAAAAAAAAAAAATTTAAATTTTCAGTTAAAAATTTAAATTTTAAACTCATGAGTGAAAACAAGCTTACGTTTCTGCTAATTTTATTATTCCTCAGAGAATAAGGGTCGAAACTTATTTTGTGCAGTTTGTTGTTTAGTGTTGTCCGCATTTTTTTAAACCTTCATCTCTAGGAATCTTCTTTCTTCAGGCAGACAATACTAGTCACTCACTATAACTTTAAAAATATGTTTTAACAGAAAAGTTATTATAAACCTTTAGATTTAGATAAACAGTAATATATTTTTTCCAATATATGTATAATTTTTTTTTACCCTTTCAGGTTTCCGAGTTGTTGAATGAATATGAAAATAGACCAATATAGAATAGTCCCCATACTAAAGAAATGGAAAACACATCTTCAGAAAACGTAAGAATAGATTTTTGACTCTAAAAGGTCTTCTTTATATTGACAATTTAATATAGCTCCACTCTCCAGTATACACTGTTTGGCGCACTGTGGATTTATCGCCAAGTATTGAAAATGGTGAAGCAGATGTAGCAAATTTGTCTTTTGCAGCTAGTGTTTTCTTCTATTGGCTCTTTCTTAGCAACCCTAGGTTTAAAAGTCACTTTTAAGCATTGAGCTAGAAGGGAAACTGGAGTGAGGTGTTTGCGAGCCGAAAACCCACTCGCACCCTTTTGAGCGAACAGGGCAGAAAAGGACTATCTGCCCTACACTTGTATGCAATGCTTGTATGAGACACCTCTATCATATTGACTTGGGCTCCTAAATGTATTTTAACATTTTTAGTTCGAAAGAAATTAACTTTCTTTAACTTTAACTTCCAACTTTTTTAAGAAATAACCATGTGGATCACTCACTAAGAACCAGCGAAGACTAACCCAATAGCGAAATAGGCAAGTTTCTAGGTTTTCTGCCCGGTTCGTTTCTGCTGCCGTGTATTCCTCCGCGTTTCGTTATTGAACCGGCTTGTTTGCTGCCCTGTTCAGTGAATCACACACCTCACTCCACCTTTCTTCTAGCTCAATGCTTTTAAGACACCAAATTGTGCTAATGTGCGAAACAGTGTATGTTTTTATCAATGAGCTGTTTCAATTTTTTACACTAAGTTTATAAACTACACCCCTATTGTTTATGCAGTGATATTTTCTGATTAATTAAATTTCTGCCATACACGTTTCAACTTAAGATCATAAACTAATGAATTACCAAAGGGTGTTGGCAGACGTAAAGACTCGTTAGTTTTTAGTTAGACGTTTAGTTTTAACAACAATTTTATATAAATGTTCCAGGTGCAATAGTTTTGGATAACGGAATCAAACTACTCTATTATTACTAGAATCAAAATGTTAGATTCTTTTACGTAGGCATTTGATTTTTTTTAAAAGTAGGATGGAACCATTTTCCCTTCATATTAGCTGAAGCTTCTAAGGCTGATGGTAAATTTTTTAATTTTAAGGCTGATGGTAATTTTTTTCAGCAATTAGTGCTGATGCACCGGCCAAACTAATGCATCGGTTGTGTCCACTGTAAGGGCCTGAGCCTGTGCTAGGTCTTCCACATAATTCTGTTAGGAAGACCATAAGACTTCTGTTCCAGGCCTATAACTTTACAAATTGGCAAATGGCAGCCGATCAAAGGCAGGCTAGGGAGCTCAATCAGAGTGCTCCATGGCGGAGAGCCAAGGAATTACTTGGCCTTAGCAGGAAAGAGATTCGTGCAGCTATTGGATTACTAACAGGTCACTGTGCTCTCAATAGACATCTGAGCATAATGGGTGTAAAAGATGACCCTCTCTGTAGGGCATGTCAACAGGTTGAGGAAAGTTCGTTTCACGTTCTCTGCGAATGTGATAACTACTCTGCATAAAGATTTGAGTATCTTGGGTACCATTGTATCGATGCCTGGGAGGTTGATAACTTACCAATCGGGGAAATTCTGAGGTTCATTTCAGCAATCGGCCTGCTTCAAGGTTAAACAATAAGGTTAGTACAATAGACCAGTGGTCACTGTGCTTGGCCCTGACAGGCTGCCCCACTCAAGTTATAAGTCCACTGTAAGAAATTGGACTGAAAAATTTAGGAGCGAATTTAGGAAAAACTAGGAGCAAATGCATATTATCTAGAAGCATATTTGATAAAAATATTTATGGGAAAATATGTATTTTTCCAGAGAGCTAAAGTTTCAAAATTTTAGGAATCGCACACAATTAATGATCACCGGTTTCTAAATTATTCTATAGTTGAAGTATTGCATTTCATGTATAAACGGGGTTTCGTGATTTAAGGATCACAGAAGATAGTTTTGACAAATTTAAGATTGTTGACAATTTGCGATTTTAAAATGATTATTTTTTTGGTAAGAACTTTGGAAACCACCTTGAAAAGTGGATACTGAAATTAAGAAAAAAGATCTAGTCGCAATAGCTGCGACTAAATTTATTAAGAAGCCACAAAATTGTAGGACTGTGTCGCATTTTGCAACTAGAGACCGTTACTTTCGAAGCCTGGTCGTGTCTTACCTGTATCATTGTTTGTTTTTTAGCGTTCTAGTTCCACATTTTTAAAGCAGTGGATCTCCACGAGTATGGATTTAAGTCAAAATTCTTCTGATGTTGCTAATTTACTAAGTCATGTAAGTTATTTAAACATTCTCTAAGACACAGTTGTTCCCAACCTTTTCAGGACCATCGTCCCTTTTTTTAGGTTGACTAACACCTATCGTCCCCTTTTAATTTTCATGTTATGTCGAATTATAATTTGAGTTAAAGTGTAACTAATAAAGCAGTTTTATAATTTTAAACACTTACTACCACAGATAAAAACAACCAAAGCAGATTTATCTGGTCACTAATAAAATAGAAAAAAATGTACACTTTTGACAGATTTTTTAAAGAAGAAAATTAAAATAATTAACTAAGATCTTTGAATAGGATTCTGGAAAATTTAAGAGAGTTGACAGAAAAAAAATGAAGAAAAAAAATGAATGTTTGAAAACTTTTTTATTGTTTTATCTTACCATTTCAATAGCTGCCTTGTGCCTGGTGCATTTTAGTTAAAGTTTGAATATCCGGCTTTATATTTGTTAAGTTCAAGCGCAAGTCTCCTTTGAGTCAAATGCCCAACTGATTTCTTTGTTCAGTGAGGAGCTGGTCAACAGAACTAAATCACTTTGAGAAGTGGTTCAGCTTTTTACCACAGTTGTGGATAAGTGTCCATAAGCTTCACCTATAGACTAGCCCAGAACCGCTCTGCTTGAAAATGATTTTCGCCTCACAGATCTATATTGTATACAGGTATCTTATTTTAATTTCCCCCCTTTGAATAATTATCGCCCCCCGATCACCCCATCTATTTATTGCCCCCTTGATAACACAAATCGCGCACTTGGGGGCAATCGCCCCCAGGTTGGGAACCACTGCTATAAGATATTTGTATTATGGATTATGCATGCGATATTTTTCAATTTCAACCTTTTACTTAGAATATATTAACAAGTTGTATAGTCTCCCGCTCCTTTATGCAAATTCAAGGCAGTTTCTCTTCTGTTCTAAATATGCAGTAAAGAAAAATTCACTTGAAAAAAGTTCATTCTTTCAAAAATATAGATTAAAATATTATTAATTAAAAGTTCTTCAAAGTTACTGTATTCTTGAATACTGTTTCAATAATTTAAAAAAATGAATTGTATTATATGATGAATGTAACACTAAATTAAGTCAAATTTTTTCTTCCAGAATTCAATGCATTTACAGGTGAATGTAATTCCATAGATATCAACTCAATAGCATGACATTGCTCAGCTGACATACAGAATTCTAATTCAGTAAAGATGACAATAACGAAACTAGTCAATTCACTTCAAATGTTGAAACAATGTGGGTAAACTCATTTTGTTCTTACTTTAACATAAAACTTAAAACATTGTTTTTTTTAAAGTTAAAACATCAAACAGTCATTTCATCTTTAATAGTTCTTCATAACTATTTATTGTTAAGCCATTTAAAACGACACTTTTTTACATTTGTACATTTCCAAATTCCAATATTGTACATTTTCCAAAGTTTTCGAATTAAAAACATGATTTATACTTTATAAAATCGAGAAATAATTTTCAATCGTGTAATAATGCCATGATTTTATGATGAGTGCGAGAATGGGCATGTCATTATGATACTTTTTTTTGTTTAAAAGAGTATATTTATTAGTATTACATTTGTAACTTATTTAATTTTACATGTTTCTATTCAATTCCAGATTAATACTATTCAGACGGAAAGCATTCATGCAATTTCTCAAGACCATGTAAGTAGTTACGTTCTCCTTTATGTAAAAAGTTTAAAATGTTGTAGATCCCAACCTTTTTGCACCTGCGTACCACTTGACTTTTTGAGAAATTTTGGCGTATTACCAGACCAAAATTTGTACTCTTCTAATAGTGTTCAAAGGCATTTTGAATTAAATTCCGGAGAAAACTTCATATTTAATGTTTGGTATTTGTTTATTTATAACGTGCTTATAATAAAGGAGAAATAAAAAAATTAAAAAGTACTAATTTTCAGTTTTATTTATTACCCATAGGTCTAAAAGCATACAAATAAAAAATTAGTACAAACTCAGCAAAAAATTTATCTTCGGATAAAATATACATTTATAGTCTTTAGTGCAAAACTTGTTGTTGTTTGCCTGTGATTAAAATATCAACATAAGGAGTAATGGAACTTATCTTCACTCTTAAGTCCTCTTCAACACTTATTTTGCTTTTATGTGTAAGTGTTCAGAAAATCTACTCTCACGCAAGTAACTCGTAACAAATGACATAAAAAATAATAGCATCATGTTGCTCACATCACTTACGCGTACCTCCTGAAAATTTCCCGCGTACCACCAGTGGTAGGCGTGCCACTGGTTGGGAACCCCTGTTGTAGATAGTAAGAAGTGTTGAACATAATTTTATTGCTTTACAGAATTTTAATTCATTGAAAATTTCTGCACTCCAAAACCAACCAGAATGCATTGACATAGATGAAGAATCTGAAGATCATGTAAGTTAAAATTATTTAACATTACAGATATCTAGTATTACTTTATATACTCGTGTATAAGACGAGAAATTTTGGACAAATTTAGTGCCGTAAAAATCGGGGTCGACTTATACACAAGACATCAAATTTCCGGGGAAAAAATCCCCAATAAACTAAAACTAAATTTCAATCAAACTTAAGGTTTAAATACTATCTATTAAAAATAAAGACACAAAACCAGTTAAATTCTGAAGATGAAATTACATCGGTATCTATTCCCGGTATCCATGTATTCTCGATATTTCGCACGTGTAGCTCTGGCACAGGGCAGTGCAATCAACCAGTCTCCAAGGTGTAAAGAAAACAATGTCGGTCTGTGACCTTGGCAGCGTGATCTTCACGTTTCACCGAACATAGTTTCAACTTAGCTTCTCCATTCAGGGTCAGCAATTTCAAGGACACTCAGAGCCGAAACCTGTTTTATTTTCATTTGGGGTTGAAACCTTGCTTGAAAAAAAATTACGGTCTCGTCATGAACCGGTTTCTTCTTATTTTCTTCACAAGGCTCTGGCCTTATTTCCTACCTCGACTAATACATGGGTTACTGATTTTGGAAGGATATTTGATTTAAAAATAGGGGGTCGACTTATACACAGAGGCGGGTTATACACGAGTATATACGGTATGTTCTAAAAAAACTCAAGTGGCGCAAAAGGCCAAGGCTGGCTGTGCCTAATCCAGCTTTTGGACTAAAATTCCCAAGGTGGCCCGATAGTAGGTAATTTTAATTTGCTTGCCTGATATGATTTTCCCAGTGTTTAGTTTCCTAGATAGCTTGGTCTTCATTTATCAACGGGCATTCAATGATGACAGGCGTGGTTAACCTTGTCAGATTTGGGTTCCGAACTTTGGATAAGTGGATATTTTTAGTTTGTCTGCCTGATGTGATTTCTCCAGTGTTTAGTTTTCTAGATAGCTTGGTCTTCATTTTATCCACCCATTTAATGGATGACAGGCTTAGTTAATATAGATCTGGTAGATTGCCTGATCTGCTTTTTGAACGGTGGATCTGTGTGAAACAAAACGTTATTACTAACGATTGTAACTCCAAATAGTTCTAACCTGTATTTCTGATTTATGGCTGTATTAAATTGCAACTGTAATTGTAATCGACATGCTTATGAAATATTTTATGTAAATAACATATTACAGAATGATGATTCTTTGAATGTTAATCACGTCAAAACAATTGATGGTCAGCCTGAGTGTATTGGCATCGACCAAGAAACTCAAGATCATGTAAGTTTTTTAATGTACACTGAGTTGTTAAGGTATCTCCCTACCTTGAAAACGTCAAATTTTGACAATTTTCACAATTTTATGTTTTATATTTTGTTTATTTTACTGTTTTAAAGAGCTCTATTATTTACGTTTAAAACAATGTTGAGATTTTTATTCTACGATATTTTAATCGAAAGTTATGGTTATTTAAAAAAAGCATAGCCCACTGTGTACTTCTGAAACCCGTAACTTTAAACGCGTTTTCTGAAGAACGGTAATTTTCAACGACAATGTTTTTTTAAAACCTGATATCTCAAAAACTACTTGATATAATGTAATAAAATTTTTATAACATGTTTATTATAAGTGTAAGTGTGTTTTGAAATGAGATCTAAGTAAAATCACTGATAGAATTTATTTTATGGACTTTTTAATATTAAAATTTCATTTTTTTTGGTAAAAATTTCTATAAACATGGCTTTGATACTATGTAATTCCTAAAATATTAGGAATAATGCTTAAATCTCATTTCAAAACATGTAAAAAGGTCTAAAGAATGACTCTGCTTAATATTTAAGGAACAAATGAATTATTTTTTTTACTTTTGGCGTTTTGCGTAGCTCTTAATATTTAAAGTAAATTTCTTCAAAATTTGCACTTTTTTAAAATAAATTAAATTTTAATTTAATTTTTTTTGGTCAAATATTCCATTCAACATTATTATTCATCATTACCACTAAAAAAAAATTAGTTAATTTTAAAGTATTAAAAAATTAGACCCCTCAAGGTAGGGAGTTAACTTAAATAGTTTAGTGTAAGGTCGCACAGGAATCCTGGAACTTTTTAGCTGCCACCTCTATTTGGAGCAAGGATTTACCACTTTTGTGGTAAAACCATAACTTTCAGCTGTAAAATACTTTATTGTGTGTGTATAGCAGTTCTGCTACACCAAAGTATTTGTGTGTAGCAATTTTTAATTAATGCATAGCACTTTTGAATATTGTCCATCTTTATCGTTGCACAGCTAATTCCGTTGATTAGCGATGCGTGTGAATTTTTTTTACATTTTAAGTTATCTACGTGCTTTGCACATAAAGCGCACGTTATTTTAGTAAAAACTTTACCGTTAGATTCGTACTTCAGCCGCACTCATTATTCGGATCCGACGACGTGATCCAGTTTTTAACAGTTCGTAACTGAACCGCCATATTTTACTTTCGTTGATTTTCGCAACACAAATAATAACGAATTGGAAATCTCGCTAAATCTTTCTGTTCTGGCGCGATTATCGGTGGATTGTTTAAATTTTTTCCTACTCACTTCCAGTCTGGTATGGAGTTGAGATGTTTCCCTGCCCGAACGAAAAGTGGCCAACGGATTCGAATTGAGATAGAGCTCCATGACTTAGACAACTGAAATGAAGCGATCTGACTTCGAATCGTTTGCAAAAACACCATGGTTATGTCGCAGACCATTACGCTAGCAGTCTGCGCACTGTAACGGGTGCGGGCTCGTTTACCCGCCTTCGCCCTGGGTGTACTTTCCTTTCTCTGTGACAGTAAAATCTTCTGTGTCTTCTTACTTGACGAAGGCTTATAAGGGATCTCTGATCAAGCACACAAGCTGGAATATATATGTACCTACCATGGTTATGACAAACGGAGATATGCTTTGTGAGTATCGCAACTAAATGCGATACAAAGCTAAATCGCTATCGCAAGTTATCATTTTGGTGTCGCATTTCGCGATGCGATACCGCTTATTTTACACGCTGATAACTTTGATGCACCTCAAAAGTGGTAGTGGTGGCAGCTACAAAGTTCCAGGATTCCAGTACAATCTTCCACTAAAAATTTTAACTGTGTAAAGCAAGATTATAGGAAAATTAAAAAAAAAACAGTCAACAATTCTTGCTTTTTAATATTATAATCTTTTTCAAATTTAATTTTTATGTTATTTCAGATTGTTATAGAGAACATTACGTCTTTGACAGTCGATGAGGCAGATGGCAAAGCAACTGCTGATACCTCTATGGAAATAGAAAATAGTTCTCAAAACGAAGAAGTAAGAGAAAATATTAATCTTGTGTCAAGTCAATCCTTATTTTTATTTTGGGTCAACATCGGTGGGATTTTGAAAATTGCATTGAACAGTTGACTGAAAATTATAATTATTTTTTTTTCAATATTTTGACTTTACCAATTGATATATTTTCCAACACTGATTCATTATTCATTTTA
The DNA here is from genome assembly GCA_019343175.1 of Oedothorax gibbosus. Lineage (NCBI taxonomy): Eukaryota > Metazoa > Arthropoda > Arachnida > Araneae > Linyphiidae > Oedothorax > Oedothorax gibbosus. Next base: position 1,087,951 of record CM033276.1, read on the forward strand.
GCTTCCACACTATGTTTATAACGTAAAAAGTGGAAGGTATTATAATTTGTTCACTCCATCTGTCTGTCTGTCCGTCGCCCACTTTCATAGCCCGAACTACAAATGCTATGGACAAGTGTGATACGTCAAAAAATTCAGCGCATCAAAATTAGAATACATTAAAAATCTCGGAAAAGAATTCGAATTCAAAGTACTTTAATTATTGGAGAATCTTAGTTAAAAAACTGCAAATTTAATGCTCATTTAAAAGCATAGGAGCCATTTTTTTTATTAAGATTACATCCCATTGCCATCACAACAATCGCTCGAGAAACTTAAATTTTTTTAGACGAATAATTTCAATTTTTTTTTTTGCAACATTTAATCAGTTTGAAGGGCGTTAATATATTTCACTAGAGATTCTTTAGTTGATATGAAATGTTTTATCTATTTAAAAGCGAGGAATTTACATATTTATTCTTTGAAATGTAAATTAATTTTTGCAACGATAAGTAATAATTATGAATTTTCGAACAAAATAATGAAAACTAGCTAAATTTACCATGTAAATGTTTAATATAGAATATTAATGCTGTGTTTGTCACCTTTTTACCTGTTAAACACAACTGTTGTGTGGAAGCGGGTTAAGTGACAGATTCTGTTACAAACCTACTTGTTTAATTTTAATTTAATTTGCGATTTTTAATTTTAGATTTCTGAAGAAGTTCATATGGATGTAGAGACTAGTCAAAATGGAGAAGCCAATGTGCTTCAATCCTCTCAAAATGAGGTAAGAATGATAATAAATTTGTTTCAATTTCTTAAAATGAAAGTTTAGTTGTATTTGTTTTTTACGATTTTGATTTTCAAAATAGTTTATAGAAATTTCTGAACGATAAATCAGAATATACATAATTATATATAATGTTAAGTTTACTTCAATCTTTCGTTCTCTTTAAAAAACGGTTTGATGGTTAAATTGCAATTTTTCTAATAACTTGTAATTTCTACAAGCAACTGTAATTAGTTTTCTTATTAAGTAACTAGTTAAAGTACCAGTTTAACTATTAAGTAGTTATTTTTCACATTAAGTAATTTTAATTTCAACACAGTTTCTTTTTAAAACTAACTTTCCAATCCCAGATTTAATGTATTCTAAAAAAAAATTCTAGGACACAGAATCAGAAAAGCAAATTCAGATAGTTAATTATTCATCCAACACTTCTCTAATGGAAAAAGAAGTTGAGACCCACCCTAATGAGGTATAATTTTTTTTATGTATTACCAAAGCAAAATACAAAGAACATTTGAAATTTTGTTTATAGTTTCATAACAATCATACTCCTTTGATTAAAATGTTAACTAACGAAAAATAATATGTAAATATTTGTACTTAAGTGGTTTTAGTACTAAAAAAATTTGTGCTAAGAAAATATGCGACTAATTTAACTTTTTCCTATAATCTACTTATTTAACATGTAGCAAAATAAAAAGCAAGTGAAACTGGGATTTATTAAATGCTAGCTCTTTTTCGAAAACATCAACCATAATTTTTTCTTCAAAAAAAGTATTTGGATTTATAAATACTTTTATCTATACTTTCGTTCATTTTATTAAGAAGTGAAATAAGTTTCTTTTTATTTTTTTTGTGTTATTTGAAAAAAATATCATTGCTTTTTTCTAAAATTATTTATCTTTAGTTTTCATGGAAGAAATGTGATGGTATGTTGAATTGTGAATTGTTTTTGTAGACCTTTGAAGAAATGGTTGATGTTGAAAGTATGGATTATGTCGAAAGTGCAGGCGAAAATGATGCAGTCAAAAAGACAGCCGATTCCCTTCAAGCTAATGTATATAGTTTTTTTTATTATACTCGTGTATAACCGTTTACCGTTTAACTCTGTATACCGTTTATACTTGTGTATAAGCCCATCCGAGTATAAGTTAACTCTCATTTTCAAACCAAATATCCTTCCAAAATCAGTAACCCGTGTATTAGTCAAGATAGGTCAGGGCTCGAAATTAGCGGGTGCACTGTGCACCTAAAAAGAAAATTGTGCACATAAGTTTTCAACTTGGGTGCACGTTTGTGCACCCAATTTTCCGAAAATCGCAAAACTCCGGCGATCCGAAAATCGCAAAACTTCGGCGATCCGAAAATCGCAAAACTTCGCCGATCCGAAAGTCGCAAAACTTCGGCGATCCGAAAGTCGCGAAACTCTGGGGATCCGAAAGTCGTGAAACTACGGCGATCCGAAAGTCTCGAAATTACGGCGATCCGAAAGTCGTGAAACTCCGGTGATCCGAAAGTAGCGAAATTACGGTGATCTGAAAGTCGCGAAATTACGGTGATCCGAAAGTCGCGAAACTCCGGGGATCCGAAAGTCGCGATACTCTGGGGATCCGAAAGTCGTGAAACTCCGGGGAGCCGAAAGTCGCTATACTACGGCGATCCGAAAGTCGTGAAACTACAGCGATCTGAAAGTCGCGAAACTACGGCTATCCGAAAGTCGCGGAACTCCAGCTATCCGAATGTTGCGAAACTCCAGAGATTCGAATACATCGATTTTCATGACTTGATCGTTTTTTGCTAAATTCATGACATTTCATGACAAAATTTACATGTCCAAATTCATGACTTTTCATATGCGCGGAAACCCTGCATTTAGTCAGTTTGTATGAAGAAAAGTTTTTTTTAAACTTGTTATTCATATTATATGTGTGCACATAATATTTATATTTGTGCACCTAACTATTATTTAGTGCAACTAATTCACAAGACTTGGGTGCACTCGCGTGCACCTGGCATAAAAAGTTAATTTCGAGCCCTGAGATAGGTAATGAGAAAAGATAGCCCCCACAACAAAGCTTTCTGGGGAAAATAAGTGGAAACCGGTTCATGTTGGACGGCAAGTTTTTATTTTGTAAGCAAAATTTCATCCACAACAAAAGTAAAACAGGTTTCGGCGCGGTGTTTCCCTGGAATATTCTGCTAAGGGGGAATGGGCGCGCTGGACCGCGGGTCTCCAAACTCTAGTGCCTCAGTGTTTATCCAACGGCAAAAAAACTATTTTCTCTGCGACATTTCTCCGGCTGTATTGAATATTTTTACAAACAGGGTTTTTTTTTTAAATAATAAATGTACCTGACTTACAGGTCTCTATCTTCCCACTTTTTGAAATTGATTCGAATATTTTGTGTAAAATTATTTATTGAAAATTAAAAAAAAATATTCGAACCAATTGCAAAAACTGGGAAGGTCGGGACCTGTAAGTCAGGTACATTTTTCACGTAAAAAAATCTGCTTGTAAAAATATTCAATACAGCTGGAGAAATATGGCAGAGAAAATATTTTTTTTTCTCCATAGGATTAACACTGATGCACTTAGCTTGGGAGACCCCCGGTCCAGAGTGCCCATTCCCCCTTAATTTGATGACTCTGAATAGTGATGCTATGTTCAGTGAAACGTGAAGACCATGAGACATGTCAAGGTCAGACATTGTTAACTTTGTACCATTAGAAGACGGGTTGACTGAACTCCCCTTTACCAAAGCTACACAAGGCCAATCCTGCATCACGCCAAAAACTAACAATTAGGCATTAGATGCTATGAATAGATATCAATCTGTTTTATCTTCGGATTTTAACTTCTTTTGTATCTTTATTTTTAATCGATAGCATCTAAACTAATTTTTACTGAAATTTGGTTATGAGTTTTAAGAATAGAGGATTTTTTCAATGCCTCGTGTATAAATCAACCCCGATTTTTATGGCGCTAATTTTTGTCCAAAATTTCTCTGTTTATACACTAGTATATACAGTAGTCGAATCTTGTTAAAAAGAATTCAAAGTGAGAGATAAAATATTTCATTTTAACCGAACTTCATTTTAAAGAGACAGATCAATTTGGCATTCAATTAAATATATTTTTAAAAAAGTATATAATTTCTTACAGAACAACAATTCGAAACATTATTTCGATGCATATAATTTCTGTTAATTACTGAGAACATTTCAATTAAAAAAACATTTAATATTGATTTTAATGTTAAATATTTAATTTGAATTAAGTTATATGTGCTATATAAATTCACATACTTAACTTTTAATCGTTCTGGAGATCTACCCCTTTACGTTGTACAGTCAAACTTCGAAAACTTGACTTCCAATAAGTCGAATAATCCGCTAACTCGAACTTTTGATCAAGTCCCGAATCATTTCTATACTTTTCTATAAAAAAAACTGTCTCGATAACTCGAAGTGAACATCTTTTAAGTCCAAGTTTTTGTGACAGATTTTCCCTATAAAAACACAATTCAGTTCAAAACTTCAAAAATTAGGTGACTTTGTGAATGCCAACAACCTTAAAAAATACAAATAAGAAATATCTGTTTTTTTTTCAAATGATATTTACATGGTATGTATACTAATTAATAAGAAATAAGGCCAAATTCTGTTAAAGTTGAGTTTTAATAAACCTTTTGACCCCATTCTTCTCTTGTTGTTTACATAGGCTATTAAAAAAATTGAAATGCTTACAACTATAGTATTATGGCACCTATCAAACCATGTCAACCCATCCTAAGTACCAGTAGAGAGGAATGGGAAGTAACTTCGATAAGTCGAATATTTTTGGGGATCCCCTGGGACTTCGAGTTATCGAGTATTGACTGTAATACTTTTTTAAATATCCAACTGCTCCAAAATTGGCATATGTATGAGAACTAACATGGGGTGTTTTAAAACAGGGTTTTTTAGATACCGTATATACTCGTGTATAAGCCGAGAAATTTTGGACAATTTCAGTGCCGTAAAACTCGGGGTCGACTTATACACAAGACATCAATTTTCCAAAAAAAGAAAAAAAATCCCATGTCCTTAAAATATAACTAAATTTCAATCAAACTTAAGGTTTAGATACTATTTATTAAAAATAAGGACCCAAATGCGGTTAAATCTTGAAGATGAAATAAGATTGGTATCTATTCACGGTATCCACCATAATGATGTTTAATTGTTAGTTCTCGACGTGATGCATATTTTGCACGTGTAGCTCTGGCACAGGGCAGTTAAGTCAACCAGTCTTTAAGGTATAAAGAAAACAACATCGGTCCATGACCTTGGCAGCATAGTCTTCACGATTCACTGAACTTAGTTTCAACTAAGATTCTCCATTCAGGGTCGGCAATGTCAAGGACACTCGGAGATGAAACGTGTTTTATTTTCATTGGGGTTGAAATTTAGCTTGCAAAATAAATAAAAATTACGATCCCGTTATGAACCGGTTTCTTCTTATTTTCTTCAGTAGGCTCTGGCCTTATTTCCTACCTCGACTTATACACGGGTTACCGATTTTGGAAGGATATTTGGTTTAAAAATGGGGGGGGGGGGTTGGGTTGGGTTATACACGAGTATATACGGTAGTTTAATTAGTAATTATGAATTTTTTGGCAGGAATCTGAGGCTGTACATGACAATGAAATTGAGATCATCCAAGAAAAGTCTCGCAATGTTGTGGTCGATAATATATCCATTTGTGTAAGAAAACCATTAACTATTTCTATTAATTTATATATTTATATTTATTATCTAAATGAACACTATTTTTACTTTAATTTTACAATTTAAAGAGTTCTGACTCATCTGATGGAGAATTTGCAAGCACAATAGGAAATATCGTTTCGGAGGCTTTTAAAAATGATGTAGGTATTTTTGTATATCTATTTCTTTTATTTAAGTTAAATAAGAAATTAAAAATAATAATTTATGGTTAATGAAATCTAAGCCCTCTCCTAGGTCCTATATTAATAGCTTGAAAGCTTTATAATCATAATACCCCTATATAATCTATAATAATAAAAGAAAGAGTCTGTCTGTATGTCTGTGGATCGTAAAAGACCTACTTATACTGCCCTCAGAAATTCGAAATTTTAAGATAAATTCCCTTTAATACCAACGTGTGCACCTGGGGCTTAGTTTTTTCATATTTGTTCCATTTTTAGAGAAAATTCAAATTTTCTGAAAAAAATACACCACTTTCGCTCAAATCCGATCATTTTTCCCCTTTTGTGTTGCCATTCGACAGAAGAAATTAAAATGAACACAGAAATTAATTAAAATTGAAATTGCTTTTATTTTCTTGCCATTACCTTCAGAAACTAAATTAATGATTTGAAAAATAATTAAACGTGCCAATGAGCTAAATGTTTTTAAAAAAAACAACCCCAGAATGGAGGTTTTGACGTGAATTAACATCGTTATATAATTATGGTTAATTTTGAATTTATCAGGAAAATTGCGATGACAGTAAGTTCATATTGAGGACGATTTTTGTGATATGAGGATGTGCATTTTATAGTGATGTATTTTTATTTTGGAATTTTAAAGCAATATAAGTAACAGGATTTTATTCTTTATAATGAACGGGAACAAAGGCAAAGCTTATTATCCTATAGCAAATTAAATGACACATATACTTGGATCGATTTGATATTCTTTTAGTCCATGTGAAGAACGGGTATTTATTTGCTAGTACATACCCCTATAAGTGGCATTTAATGGCTTAAATTCAATGCTTATATTATTTATGGTTAAACTATAAAGATAAATTTGATAAATTATCTGCAAGTTTTTACTACTTTTACTGTTGAAACTTTATAGTTGTGGCATTGTTTATGCTTCATAGATATTTGCAGGTATCTTTCACTACCTTGCTCCTTGAAAACTTCTACAAGTTTTTTTTAAAATTTATTATTTTTTTAGGCCTTGGAAAAACTTTTGAAAATATATTAATTCCTGGAAAATATTAAAATTGCAATTTAACACTTATTATTTTATTTGACCTAGTAATACATAATTTAAATCAATTTTGTTTTATAGAAAATTCTATTCTGATTAAAACTTGTAAATTCAAAGAGGTTTTTCAGTAATCTTACAATGTTCCTGAAAGTCTGCTGAAAAGCTTCGGATAATTACTTTCTAATTGTAGGAACAATTTAGTGGTTATAATTGTATATTTTAGCTACCACACTACGTTTATATCGTAAAAAGTGGGAGGTATTATAATTGTGCAGTCTTTTTGTCTGTCTGTCAGCCACTTTCATAGCCCAAACTACAAACGCTATAGGCAGTGTGATACATCAAAAAATTCAGCGCATTAAAAGTAAAAGACATTAGTCTCAGAATTTTTTTTTTAATTTGAAGTGCTTCAATTATTTTAAAAAACTGCAAAATTTAAGGCTCATTTAAAAGGCTTTAGAAGCCATTTTTATTCGAATTAAATCACTATTGCCCTTCACAACAATTGCTCGAGAAACTTTATTTCTTTTAAATAATAAATTGAAAGAGAAATTTATTTTTGCGTCATAAATCCGTTTGAAATGACGTCAAATATATTTCACAACGAGATTCTTTGATTGTATGTTGATATGAAACGTTTACAGTTACTTTCTGAAAAATGTAACGGCGTTACCTAAAAAAAGTAACTGTTACAAGTAACGCGTTACTCCAATCCCTGTATTTACCCTTTGAAATATAAATTAACTTAGCAAATGCTAAGAAATAGTTATTGAAGTTTCAAAATAAAATAAATGAAACCATCCAAATTTAGGTGTAAATGTTTAATATAGTATTAATACTGCGTTTGGTGCCTTTCTTCTTGTTGAACACAAATGTTGTGTGGAAGCGGGTTAAGTGACAGATTCTGTTACAAACTTGTTTAATGGGATCTTTCTTTTAGGATTCCCAATCGGAAAAAATCCCAGACACAACAAAGGGAACCGATGTACCTCCGCAGAATATGGCCGTTAATACTACTGCTACCGTACATGTAAGCATTTTTTAGTTTTCGTAAATAGCTGTACATAACCAGATAGCATATCGAGTCCCGGACTGGGCGAGGTTGACTCTTCATCTCTTAAGTGGGTCGATAAAATGAGTACCAAGCATGCTTGGGAACTAAACACTGGGGGTCCCGCATGATGCTGGCCACCTTACCGGGACATACGCCTAGCACCCCAGAGCCCTTGGTCACGTAGGCTGGAATGGGCACGGCAGGCCTTGGCCCTCTGACGGGCTGTTGCGCCGAGGAGTTTAGTTTTAGTTTAGTTCAGATAACATAACTCTTTCCAGTTTTCATTCTTGTACTTTCACGATTCAATTGGTTGTTTCGGTTTCACTCTCAAAATGAGCGTTTTTTCGTCTGCTGTGTTCTATTTTAGTGTTCTTTACGTGCGACTTGATTTCAATCCCGCTATTTATAAAACCTTATTGGTTTAGATTCGATTGAATTTCAAATCGGCAAAGGAGTGAATGTTGTTAAAAAACTTTAATTTTTTTTCTAAAAACGGTTTAAATGATATGGGGTTGTTTTACGGAGGATCTGGCAATAGCTCTGCGGTTTTGTTTTCATGTTTTTCAACAGTGTTGCCAGCAGTTTTAGGAGAAAAACACTACGAAAAAATAACAATTAATTCTAAAATTACAAAAACATACCATAAAAATACTAGCAAAGCGTTTAACGTTTTTTTAAAGTCACTAAAAAGATTCCAAAATGCAGCTAGTATTTTACGATATTTTTTTGTAATTTTAGAATTGAATGGTATTTTTTCGTAGTGTTTTTCTCTTAAAACTGCTGGAAACACTGTTGAAAGGCATGAAAACAAAACCGCAGATCCTCCGTGAAACAACCCCGTTCTGCTTTATGCTGAGAAATTAAGTGACAATGTGGGACATCAGAAATATGTTTTTACACAACATTCATAAAACAGAAACAGACACAAAAAACTCACTTTTGCAATATCCCCTCTGAAAAAGTATATGTAATTTTAGAAATGTCAAAAGAAAAACAATACCACTGAAACTATTGCCACTCAAGGGGTGAAACAAACCCATTTATTAAATTACCATAAATATTGTATTTACTTCTTTTCTTTTAAGGAAATTGTTTTGTCTGACGATGAAGATTTTGACAAAGAGATTGAAGATGCCGTGCAGGAGGTTTTTACTGGAAATGTAAGAAACTTTTTATGTGTTAGTAAACAACAATAGGTGTTTGGAATTGAAAGCAATATATTTCACAGATGCGTCTTCTATTAACAAAATTTGTTTGATGTACATGAACACGTTATTTTTCAATTTATATACAGTTAAACCTCGTTAACGGGAACTCGCTTAACATGAAATTTTGATTAAGATGAACTGCAAGCATTTCCCCGGACTATAAAGCTTTGAGCTAATGCTAAAAAATGCTCCGACGCGAAATCGCTTCATGCGAAATCTCACTTAACCTGAACAAAAAAAATCAAAATTTGACTTTTTTTCCTTAGTAATTCAAAGTTTTGAAGAACAAATTAAACAAAATATATAAAAAACGGTATCAGACATTATATAAAAATTGTAAAATAATTGTAATTGTTTTAAAAAAGCTGAAATTGCGTCTAAATATGTTGTAGCTAAAAGCACCATTTCAACGATTGTATACATGTATTATTAGTGTATTACATAAGAAATATAACTAATTTTTTTATTGTTTTTTAAAAAATATATTCACTGGTTTAGTGTAAGAAATTCCTGACGGTTAACATGAAATTCGGCTAACACGAAATGTTCAGGCGCTCCTTTCAAATTGGCGTTGAAAGGGTTCGACTATAATAGAGCTATCTGACGGTAGATTTCATTTTCGAAAATTGCAATTGATTAGTGAAAATGTTTTAAGTATTGAATTTATCTTTTCTCGGGTACAACTGAAACTGGCTGTATATAGTACAACCCGGTTATGGCGTCATTCAATATACCGTGATGTTAGCAGGGTTCGTACGACTCCTGAAATTCCTGAAAAACTCCTGAATTTCAATTTTTCTTTTAAGGGCCCTTATAACTCCTGAAATTTGTCTCATCTCCTGATATCCCCCCTCCCCCCTCTCCTGAAAAAATTGACGACTTTACTTTATTCGGAATACTTTACTTTATTCGGAATAAGTCTACATGCACAGTAGAAAAATCGAGTTCAGACATTGTGATAATAGTTAATGTCCCGGAATACACCGCACAACTCTTCAGAAGATTTTTTTTCTTCTGTTTTGTCATTTGAAGTGCAGTGAAGTCACTAGACTAATACGATAATAAACACACATATTCGATTTTATTCCTTGTTACCTCCTGAATTTGTATTGCTGCACTGCTGAAAAACTCCTTAAAAACTCCTGAAATTCACTATCATAGATAGAGTATGAACCCTGTTTATAGTTTTTCTATGCAAGATCTTAAAGTAAAGCTTTCCAAATAAAGGAATTTATGTCTATTTGTCATAAACAAGGTACTGAATGACTTATTAAAATAAGCTCTCTAAGGTTAATAGATTTAATTGGTGCTCACACCAGCTTTAAAGATGTTTTATGGTTTTTTTTATGTAAAATGGTTAATGTAAATGTTTGAAATGAAGGAAATTAGTTTGTTGATTTTTTGTCAAACACATATATCCATGCACTGCTGAAAAACTCCTGAAATTCACTATCATAGATAGAGTATGAACCCTGTGTTAGGCATTACCAAAATAATGGCTGACCTATAAACTTGTGCAGCCAAACAAGTAGGTTTGTAACAGAATCTGTCACTTAGCCCGCTTCCACACAACATTTGTAACAAGAAACAACAGGTAACGCACATCAGAAAGTCTATTTCAAACTTTTAAACGCCAAAATTAACTATTTTCATTAATTTTCTTCTGCAAAATAATATTTACACATTATTGCTTGCTAAATTTGTTTGAAATTTGTAGAATAATGAAGCAATTTTTTTTATTAAATATCTTTTAGTCGCCACAGTTTAATTTACAGTTCCAAAAGTAATAATTAGTAAAATTGATGCTTTAAAAATAAAAGCGAAACTTTGCTAACTTTGCCAAGTTAGAATTCTCTATGCATCTTTTTTCATACATACATAATGAACCATAAAAAAAAATATTGTGATATTACAACAATCCAAACTGAATTATATCACATAAATAAATATTCTTTCAAAAGTTTTATTTTTATTTTAAATCAAGTTTCTTGTACATTTAACAAAATGGCAGCAGTGAAAATATTGAATAAAAATGGAATTTGCATGTTATATCAATGTAATTACAATTTTGAGTTGTTTAAATTTTAAATAAACTTCTAATTTAAATTTTTTAACAAAATTTGGGATGTAGTCTAACCAGATGTTTTGCTTCAAAATGACGTTTCCCATTTGTTTGTGAGACTTGTGGTTCGTTCTGTGAATGTGGGTGACAGACGGACGGACTGAACGATTATAATACCTTCCACTTTTTACGTTATAAAATTAGTGTGGGAGCTAAAATCTGACGAATAATACACTGTAGAGGAAATGTTTGTTAAAGATGCTTCGAAATCTCGACGCTGTGTACAATGTTGCTCCTAAAATGTTGCGTTGGGCCTACTCGGGTGTCAGCTCGTCACTTGACTGTGTTTATAAATTACCAGGGTGGTAACAGAACTTGGAAATCGGGGAATTCTCAGGAACTTTTTAATTCTGGAAATATCAGGGAATGGGAATTGGAATGTTTCAAATTTCGCAAAATATCAGAGAATATTTTCCATTTTAGATGACTTAAACTGCAGGTTTAGGTTGTACTTGTGATCACTACTAACGGACACTTAATCAAAAGAAATATTCTGGTTGGTCCGATTTGCCTGAAGGACCAATCTTGGAGGAAAGATGAATATCTCTCACGAATCATGTTATAACATGATTCTCTGATCATGTGGTTCCTCTAAACTTATTCAGATTTTCGGAAAAGTTAGGTAGGTTAACCCATAATCCGTTAAATCTTAAGTCCCGTACATTTTCTAGGTAATTGGAGGTAATTAGGGAATTTTTTGTGAAAGTATCAGGGAAATCCTGCAAATATCAGGGAACTTTTTTTTTAGGATTTTTTTACCACGCTGATTACGACGTCCGTAGTCAATAGCACTCATATAGCTCTAGTGTGATAATTCAACTCGACTTTCATAAAAAATATAGTTATAATATTTTTGTATATATTTGCAGGATGGTACTTCTGAGAAAAATAATGAAACCCTTAACAAAGATACACCTTCGAATACTGCAATTGATGAACATTCTTCAGCTTCTCAAGATGAAGTAAAACTTCTTTGTATTTTAATTTGATATTTGATGCTTTTTCATTTCGCGTGTGGAAGTGATAAAGTTGGCCAAAATTTAAAACCACTGCCAAATGGAATGTTTCCAATGTTATTCCTTCACTTTGTATACTGAGTTTTTTGGCCAAAAAATTCTGTTTGTTGTCGAAGACCCCATTTGGCGAGATTTGTGTCTGCAAAAGTACCTTTACATTTAACCTATAAATGGATGATTCAGCGTACGGTAACGTAAACTTTTCCTATACTTCTCGCGCAGCTCTTCATAGATATTTTTGGCACAGTTCGACGTTTGGCTTATACTATTTAATTATTTAAAATTTAACTTTTAATAATGTTAACTTTTTGTTTTCAACTTTTTTCCAACTATCCCTATTTCTTTTTGTCTCTCGCCCTAATAAAAAAGGTTAGAAGTAAAGGCTAACTTTCAACTTTTCTTATAACTTGAAATCTCTAAAAGTAACTCTGATTAGTTACTTTTATAATTAAGTAACTAACAGAGTTACTTTTTGAAAGTAACTTTCTAATCCCTGCTTAAAAGCTTTATAGATTTAGACTTATTGATTTTGTTTTAGACGGCATATGAATTTTTAAGGAAAAAAATTAAACTGGAGAAAGAAGTAACATCAAGTACAGAAAGGGAAGACCTGTAAGTAATTTAGAAGCAATTGAATTGCTTATGTTTAGTTTATACTTTTTACAAACTGTGGTAGTAGGTTCAGGTATGATATACAGTCCCTGGAAAAATTATTAGACGCACTGCAAGATTTCGGATGTTTATATTCATTGTATAACTTAACATATACACAATGATTCAGTTGGATTTTTTCATTATGTGGTCGGCTGACTGAAAGGAAAGAAGTGATGCCACTTTCAACCAGGGATTGGAGTAACGCATTACTTGTAACAGTTACTTTTTTTAGGTAACGTCGGGTAACGCCGTTACATTTTTCAGAAAATAACTGTAACTTAGTTACTTTTAGCGGTAACTAAGTAACGGAAAATTGCGTTACTTTTCCGTTACTTTCCTAAGGCTGTCATGATGCTTATTTTGAAATTCCACTCCTAAGAAGGGAACATTTCCAAACTTTCGCATTCCCGAAATATGAGCTTTTCTTGGGAGGGAAAAAGCAAAATGCATTGTCCACTTCGGCTGCTAAAAGCGTGACGACTGCTTTCATTCAGAATTGTTAAAGTACGAATGTTTCTCCTTGTCTGTTTACCTTTCCAAGTATCACATTATAAGACCCGTAATTACAGGCTTCTACCGAAAAGAAGGGTTTTGAAATAAATCACGCTGACTGTCAAGCAGGTTGTCATTCGGCAAGTTTCGACTAGTGCAAACCCCTTTGTGTTGCCTGAACCTGAATGGGTTCTACAAAAATGACCAACAACAAAGTGTGTGGGGAGAGAGAGGGGGGGGGGGCACGTTCACACCTATTTCTTGGATTGAACCAGGATTGAAATTAAATAAAAAAATATTAATTATAATTTCAGCATTTTGTTTGTGCTTACGTTTCGTTAATCGTGGTTTTCTTTGAAAAACGGTAAGATGGTAAAATGTAAATTTTTCTTATAACTTGAAATTTCAAAAAGTAACTGTGAATCGTTACTTTTCGTATTAAGTAACTGTAACACGTTACTTTTCATATCAAGTAACTGTAACAGAGTTACTTTTTTGATTAAGTAACTGTAACTGAGTTACTTTTTAAAAGTAACTTTCCAATCCTGCTTTCAACTTATAAAACTTTTCCAATGTTGAGAAAGGGCATTGGGTCATGTATCCCTATGGGTCACAGTGCGTCTAATAATTTGTCCAATGGCTGGTTTGTTCATTGGCCTCTTGGCAATCTTGAAAATTTAACGTAGGGTTGCTAGGGGATGTACATAAATTACGTCGCGCAAAATTTCATCTTTTTTTACCCCTCCCTTCCCCTATTGTCACGCTGCGTCACATTTGATCAAACCCCTCCCCCTAAAATTATGTCATGTTTTTTCTATGTTTCTGAAATTTAAAAAAAAGTCATATTTATGTATTTTTTAAAAAATTAACTTGAAAAGAAAAAAAGTAAAATTTATCTTGGTCAAATAATTTTTTCTTAGGAATAGACCGACATTGTATTTATATTTCCGTTGTCCAAGGAACAACTAGTCCTTTGCTAATGTCTTCTAAAAAAGGGGGATAAAATATTTCTTATGATAAAAAAAATTCAGATTTTGTTTCTCCAAAACTAAATTTTATGTAAAGATTTAAAAAAAAATATATATGGCTGCCTAAAAGTAGAATAATTAAACATCCTGAGCCTCAACTTTTTTAATTTACTTGAATTTAAATTTGTAATTTTTTTATTATATCACTTAAAATGAAATTTTTCATGCTTTCGAAAAAGTTATAAACTTTTTGCCTATTTTCTTATCCCTTATAAGATTAAAGAAAACATTTTAATGTGAACAATTTTAATAATAAAATTAAGCCTGAATGATAACAGTTTAATTAATGATAATAATTAATCAATTATCTCCTTGTTCAAAGTTTCTAATGATATGTTTTGCTAATAACTTTTATTGTTTTTTTCAGAGAAAATTTTGATGGCCAACATTCATTTACCATCACAGTAAGCTTTATTGACAACAAAGACTCTGTAAATCATGCAGTAGTAAGTATTTCTCTTGTACAGTTTAATTCTTAGCCTACTTTTTTTAAAATTCGAATGAATTAAAAAATGAAAAAGTAGGTATTGACATGCGGTCGATGTCCGTCTGTCCGTACCCTCCTTCCAAAATCGGTTCTATCCATCGGATCTTAAAAATTCTTTTTTTTATTATAAAGGTATGACCTCAGAGATTCAACTTTCATACTTTTTGTCCATCTGTCTGTACGTCCAGACGGACATCTGTCTTCTGTTTGTCGGTGAATTTCCCATTGAATTAGCATTGGAATTTAATTATAAGTCATTAAACCGCTGTTGCCACATCAACAATGGCATGATAAACTTTATTTATTTAAAAATAATGTAGTATTGATATGCTGACGATGTCCGTCCCCTTTCCAAAATCTATTCTATCCATCATATCTTAAAAATTCATTTTTGTTAGAAAGGTATGACCTAAGAGACCCAACTTTCATACTTTTTGTCTCTCTGGTCGCCCGTCTGTCTGTCCGTAAGAATTTCGGAAAGTATTTAAGTAACATCAAAGTAGGATGTTTTAGTTCTTTTAGAACTTGTTTATATTGATTTTTTTAAATGAAGATTTTATTTATTATCTGTATCCAATTTTTTTTTACCAACGTTCGTGTTACTCCTTCGTATTTGAAAATATTCTATACAGTTTTGGTTTTTTAAAACGAGCGAAGGAAAGGACCGCAGGTTGCCGTTGGAGGCCCCAAACCATCGACAGAGAAATCAAAATAATATTATTGCTTGCACATGAAAAAAAGACAAATTTAAGAGCGACGTAAAAAATAAAAATATAAATTCATTGTGCTAGAGCTGTATAATAAGAGTGTATGTAGTTATATCTCTTTTCTCGCCAAACTCTTACCAAAAATGCGCCAAATGAGCTAAAAGGTTTTATATGTTTATGAGGGAAATTACGATGAAGTAACATGATTTTATAATTTATAAAGATAAAGAGAAAAAAAAGGTGATGACACATCCAAACGGTCAACACAGTTTTAGCCACTGCATTCATCACATAACTTGTCTTGAAAAGTTTGTTTAAAGGATTTATATAAATTTACGAAACATACTAGTTGTTTAAATCCTTGATAATAAATATATTAATGCATCAGCTGCTTTGGCATCAGTAGTTATGGAACACTTTAACATTCTAGTTTAAAATCAAAAAGTTAGTATTAAGAAAAATTGTAAACTGAAGTTGTAAAGTAAAATTTACAGCACCACGTCTGTGTATCTCTGGAGTGAAGAGTTTATAAAGAGATAAAAATATGAATTATTTAGCTAGAAGATGCATTTTTTTAAAAAGTTAGTTTAAAAGTTTAGTGCTGAGAAATTTATTCAAAGATTACTTAACTGTTGTTAGGATTGTAAATCAAATATTTGGACATTTAAAGAAATAAAAAATCTAAGACAAGTTTTGTTCCAGCTTTTTATAGTATATGAAGAGTACAGGGGAAAAACCGTTTAATTTCGTAGAAAACTTTTCTCATCAGGCATCTTTGGCGATGATAGTGAGTAATCGCCTAAACTGGTGTAAGGAAACCAGTTTCTCACTTTCTTGTGCATCTTCTCTCACTGCAACCCTGAAATTCAGTTCCGCGTTTTATTCAAAAGACTGTGTTCATCATCATGTTAAGCTTTAAAAATAAAGTACGATTAATTGAAAATAGGAATTTCTCTAAAACAATTAAGAGAAATTTTAAGATTCGCAAATTAATTGAAAAGTCCTAAACCACGACTTTTCTACCTAGAGATTCACGCGATGCACGATTCCGACGCTTGGACCAAACGAAGAAGAAAGAGAGAAACCGGTTTCCTGCCGCCAATGTCCGCCAAGCAGATACACTTACGGAACGACTCCTAATAAATCAAGTGGTTCTTCCTCTGTACTCTTCATATGTGTAATGCCCAGTCGGTTAGGCGTCCGCCTAGCATGCGAAAGGTCCCAGGTTCGGGTCCGGGCATCGCCAAAATAACTGCCGACCTATAAACGGCCCGTGCAGCCAAAAAAAATGTCCGACGAATAATACCCCGTGTAGAGGGAGTGCACGTTAAATATCCTCCAAAGTCCCAACGCTGCGTACGATGTCGCCCTTAACGGCTGCGTTGGGTGCCTACTCAGGTGTCGGCTCGTCACTTGACTGTGGTTCTAAAATACGACGCCCGTCGCCAATAGCCCTCTTGTAGCTCTAGTGCGACGATAATTCAAAACTAAACTAAACTTCATATGTGTCAAAAATATTTTTTTTTCCTCCAGTACTCTGAATCCAGAAACAAGTTGTATGTGAACAAAGACTACGAGTTCCAAGTGTTGTGCAGCTCCATCAGTGTGCCTCCGAATTCGTTCCTGAAGGCTTGTGTTTACTTCGATGACCCAAGCCAGTATAATTTCATAGTGAAAAGATGTGCGGTGCATTACCGATCTGAGAGATCAAACGGAAGTGAGTATCTGTCTGCAAATTATAAGTTTTCCTCTCATGCAATACGGTTCCCTATAGCGGTGACGTCTTCGGCTACTGCGTAAAACGGTGACGTCACGGCATGTTGCTGCGGAGTGTCGCGTTGGTTTGTTTACGTTTTCTTTCACGGAGCTTCATTTCGCGTCACAAGTACGCATGCGCAATGCGGATTCTCAACTACCATGGCTGCGGTGCTATTGTTTAGCGGTATATTTAAGCACAGGCTTTAATGTTTCTTAACTCACTTTTCCTTCTTTTATAAGCTTCGAATCTGGTGGTGATTTGAGTTGAAGCGCCGGTGACTGATAACAACATGGCGAAAACGCCACTGTTTAGATATCTTTATTTTGAGCTTTAATTGTAAATTGTTTGATTTATTTTAATTAAAAATTATTTTGATGAATTCGTTCCTGGTTCGTCACTTTGTCAAGTTTCATTAAACAGTATCTTTAAGGTGCTGGGAAGCCCTGTCGTTACGCGCATAGATATCATCGTTAAAGTATTAGATTGGCAGATCACGTGACCTCCAATACTAACGACAGGATGCGCATGGAGACCAGAATAAGGGGACAATGGGGCCAGTGTTGCCACCACATTAAGGAGAAAAATACTACGAAAAAATACCATTTAATTCTAAAATTACAAAAAAATACCATAAAAATACTAAAAAAAAGCGTTTCACGTTTTTTTTTAAAAGTCACTAAAAAGATTCCAAAATGCAGCTAGTATTTTTTTGTAATTTTAGAATTAAATGGTATTTTTCCGATGATGCCGTAGCATTTTTCTCCTTAAAGTGGTGGCAACACTGGCCATTTTGCCCTCTCATTCTGGTCTCCATGCGCGTCCCGTCGTTAGCATTGGAGGTCACTTGATCTGCCAATCTAATACCTTAACTAAGATATCTTCGGTTACACGTTCATCTTGCATATCAAAGGTCCCGGTCCGGGCATCGGAAAAATAACTGCCGACCTATAAACGGCCCATTCAGCCAAAAAAGTCTGACGAATAATACCCCCTGTAGAAGGAGTGCACGTTAAATATGCTTCAAAGTCCCAAAGCTGTGTACGATGTCCCCCTTAAAGGTTGCGTTGGGTACCTTCTCAGGTGTCGGCTTGTCACTTGACTGCATTGAGCTAGAAGAGAAACTGGAGTGAAGTGTCAGCGATCCGAAAACCCACTTGCACCCTTTTGAGCGAACCGGGCAGAAAAGGACTATTTTCCCTACACTTGTATGCAATGCTTGTATGAGACCCCTCTATCATAGTGACTCGGGCTCCTAAATGTATTTTAACATTTTTAGTTCGAAAGAATTAACTTTCTTTCACTTTAAATTCCAACTTTTTAAAGAAATAAACCATGTGGGTCACTAACTAAGATAAATGGAATTTTGGTTTAACCATAAAAGTAAAATAAATTAAGGTTTGAATGTGAGTTCGGACATTGTGATACTAGTTAAGTCCCATAATGCACTGCACAACTCTTTAGAAGATTTTTTTTATTCTTCTTCTGGTTCATCATTTGAAGTGCAGTGAAGTCACTAGACTGATACGATAATAAACAAACATAAACAATTTTATTCCCTGTTTCCTCCTGAAGTTACATTGCTGCACTCCTGAAAAACTCCTTAGAAACTCCTGAGTTTCACAATCCTATAAAACCTATAAACCCTGGAAAGTGGTCCAAGTCTTCTTTTTTTTTTGTACAAACAGAGCTAGGGAGTGGTTGTGAATGTGATTACCTTTTATGCATATAACTATTTTTAAATGTATTGATTGATTGAGCAATAATTGAAAGTCGTGTAGTGTTATATTATACACAGCACTCACCTAGTTTTTAAGTGTATTGTTTATTTCTTTGCAGTTTTTAAGTGTATTTTTTATTTCTTTGCAGTGTTTATTTATCTAAAATTCTTTCGTAAAAAAAGTTTCTTGTTAATAAAGATTTCTGTTTGAAAAAACTTCCACATCATTAATTTTTTTTCAGTTAAAAAAAATCTAAAAGAAAGAGATGAACTTTTTTTAAATTTTAACTTCTTTTATTTAAATTTGTAATAAAACGATATTTTCTGAATATTTGAAAATTGCATGTCATGCTAATTAAATGTTGTTGTACCACAGCTGATTTTGCAATTATCTCATCTTACTGTGCTCCTTCCAGATCGCATGCATGTCATTCGAACGACGCATCCCGAGGCTCGTTATGAGAAAGACCTGGACAGTGAAAGATATTACGTCGCTATCCCTTACCAAAGTTCTCTCAAATCCTCTCAAGGTGGGTAATAAAAAAAAATCTTCTTTAAAAAACATAATAAATAGTAAAATTTTCTCTCATTTCCATGCACCTGAATGGTTAACTGTTTTCTTGCCCAGGTCAAAATTTATGCTATTTTTGCTTTGCTAACTAGCATAAAAGATGCTACTACTAGCATAAGAAACTAGCATGAGATGCTTAAAATATTTGCTAGTTTAGCATGAAAAACTAGCATGAGATGATTAAAATTCGAACACAATTTATGCTTATTAGCATAAACAAAAAAGCATCACATGCTATAAACTGTTGCTTATTTAGCATACTTTTATAGCATCACATGCTATTAACTGTTGCTTATTTAGCATAATTTTACAGCTTCACATGCTATTAACTGTTGCTTATTTAGCATAATTTTATAGCATCACATGCTATAAAATTATGCTAAATAAGATATGTACAAAAGTTTTAAGTGAGATGGCGCCACTATTTTTCTTCTATTGGTCAGCTAATAGACAGACTGGCATTATCGTTATATGATGGTGATACTTGAACGGCCAGGAGGAGGACAGAACTCTCGATCTCTGGGTCCACGGGGAGGCGCTTTTGTCGTCGCGGCTATGGAAGCTTGTAGTGAAGGATGTTTAAGGAGTTTTATGTTTTTGATTAAGAAATTTTAATTTTGATTTTTCTTTTGCAGGTTTCAAATTCCTTTTAAATATTACTTTATTTAAGTCAACAACACTAATAGAAATGTCAAATTTCAAAATAATTTTTGGTAACTTACGTATTGGAAAGTTTTATGATTTATAATATTTATTCAAAAATCTATTTTATTTATTCTATTTTTCAAAAGTAAATCATGGCAAAAGGAATTAAAAATTAATTTCAAAGTAAATAAAAGAAATCAGTTATCACGCAGGTAAAATATTTAGCTTTGCCCGCAATTATAAATGTTGTAGATAAGTAAATAAAAAATAACGATTTCCTATTTGAACTTGATTTTTTCAGAAATGAAGTTTTCAAAATTAATTGACGCGATTTGTATTTCCAAATTTTTCAGTTTTTTATAGATTGCGATATCGATTCGTCATAATTTTCCGATGAAACTTACGTTGATCGAATTTTCACCTTTGACCGAAACCGAATCATTGACTTTTATCGATAGAATTTCGTTCACCGATTGCCGATGTCGTCTCGTGAACGTTCGGATTACGGATGCGATATCGCCGGTGATTTGCGTTAAATCCGATCAACGATCGATCGAGCAAATTTCAAGAAACATTGCTACTATGATCAGAATCACCGTTACTTTTCCCCCTTTTTGTAATAAATTTTTACTTAACCTGTCCCCAATAGTGTTAATGTTTGCACATTTAATACGTCTTCCAATTTGTTGAACTTCCATGTAACTCTCCTGTATGATAGTTGTATAGCATGCTAGTTAGCATAAAAAAGCAAAAAATAGCTTGTCAAGGTAACTACCTCACCATGCTTTTAAGTAGCTTGCAGTGCTTGTTAGCATTATATGCTAGTTTTATAGCACAAGATGCTTTTATCTGTATGCTAGTTGTATAGCATTTTATGCTAGTTAGCATAAAAAAGCAAAAAATAGCTTGTCAAGGTAACTACCTCGGTATGCTTTTGAGAAGCTTGCAGTGCTATTTAGCATCATATGCTAGTTTTATAGCATGAAATGCTTTTTTTTGTATGCTACCTTCATAAGCATGACATGCTAACTAGCATAAGGAAGCATATTGTAGCAAAAACATAGCAAAAAATAGCATAATTTTTATGCTAGTACTAGCATAAATTTTGACTTGGGTGTTAATACATGAAAACATAATATGCATCGTTAGGACATTATTAATCCTTGTTAACCCGGCAGCACTCGCAAGGGGGGTCTATCGGACCCCACGCACATTCATGTTTGGAATTACCCAACTTCTCACTTTTTAAAATGGGTCAAACCCAGAGTAGCTGCCTTTAAGGTCACCCGCTAAGGAAAGGAATAATTATATTTCACATTCCGAAAGCGGTTTTAGTAGAATTGTGGTTTTGGGGTGGGAAAAACCCCATGCGAGTGCCCACGGTTCTTCATTCTAGTTCAAATTGTCATGCTACTTGTCCTACAATGAGGAGACGGAAAGTATGCGAAAATTGCTAGCAGAAGTTTCTTCGGATGATAAATCTACAAACAAATCAGAAGAAGATGCTGGTGATGCTATGGATGATGATGATATAACAATTGATTATTGTCCTTGTTCCGATAGTGAGCCTAATGAATTGTTGGAAAATGAAGACATTACTGGTGATCCTGTGGATACGATCGGTGAATTGAAAAATTATGTGGATCATAATTATAATTCCGATACCCAAACTTCTCCATAAATACCTTAAATATTTGTTAGAAAATAGCTTTTAAGTAAAAATTGTGTAAGTTTTGAACGTAAAAGTGATATTTGAAGGAATTTCAGTGCTGGGGTCGTTGCGAGTGACTGTGTTTCTCTTAGAAGCGCGAGTGCTGCCGGGTTAAATACTTACGTGATATCTTTATAAAATAATTGTGGGCAAGTAAAACTTTTCCGTTTTTTCCAACTCCGATCCCAATATATGTTTTTAATTTCTTGTTTATCCTTAACTGCTTTCTTTTTTTTATGACTAAAACTGCTTAAGAAAGCATATGTTAACTGTTTCTGCGCATACAAAAAGTCAGACACAGTTTAGACACTGGTTAAATTTTGTCATGAAAAGTCATGAATTCGAGTAAAAATCTACCAAAAGTTATGGAAATCGGAGTATATATCTGTGTTTTTAAAAATTTTATAAGGGCTTTTCGGATCGGCGGAATTTTGGACTGCCAGAGGTTCGTGACTTTCTTATCGTTGGAGTTTTGTGATTTTCAGAACAACGGAGCTTTGGATATGTTCTGATGGCCGATGTTGATTGATTTTCAAATCGCCACAATTTATAATGGTAAAAAAAAATCGGTTTTATAATTTCGCTGAGAATTCCGGTGGTAGAGAGGATTTCAGAGTTATAGCCTTAATTTTAACCTATTGTTTAAAAAAAATAGTCAATAGTTTGGCCTGTAGTCTTTTTTGTAATTTTTTAAGGTTTTATAAATGCAAGCTAACCTGTTATTAGAAAAAGAAATGTGATTTCAATATAGGGATGCATATTAGCGAACAAAAAAAAGCCCTGGAATAATTAATCAAAGAAAATGTTAACATTATTTTCATTGACATATATAGAGCATTGCTTTTCTGAAATAGGTTTACATAAACGAAGAAAGATTTTTTCACTTTATTAATATAAAACATTGAGGTCAGAAAGAGAGTAACTGCAGCCAACAGGTGCTTCTATAGCATTAGAAAATTTCTCGAATATAACAACATTAAAAGAGATACAAAGTTGCTGATTTATAAAAGTTTAATCAGGTCAGTTCTCACCTACGCGTCTGAAACCTGGACCTTGTCCCAGGCTGATGAGAGGACCCTCGCTACTTTTGAGAGGAAGATTCTTCGATCAATTTTTGGTGGTGTTTGTGACAATGGAGTTTGGGGAAGGAGAACTAACTCTGAACTTTAGAGACTATTCAGAGAGCGCGTGAAATGGGTCGGACACATTATTAGAATGAATGACAGAACAACAAAAAATATTTTTTTGGCTAAACCAAATGGAACTAGAAAAAGAGGCAGACCCAGACTGAGGCAGGTGGACTGCCTCCAAAAGGTCTTTGTTTCGATAAAGGTCAGAGACTGGAAAGCGCTGTTGCGCGCAGAAGGAGAGACTGGGCAAATCTCCTAGAGAAAGCCAGGGTCCACCCAGGACTGTCGAGCTATTGATGATGATGAATACAAAAGATTTTGAAATCATTTTATGATAGTACAATAATTTATTTTAAACATAAATTATTGCGCTTGCCCACAAATTAAGCCAATATGAAAATTGTCCACACAAACAAAATAATTTACTACGTTTGTGTTGTCAACTTTCGAGTTGTCTTTGATTTGCATTTTTTTTTTATTTGCGAAGTGATTTAAATGCAGTCATGAATTTTTTTAAAAACTTAGTCATGAATTAGGAACTTTTCATTTTAGCAGAAACCCTGTATATACATGAGACAATATTCCCACTATTAAAATAATATTTCCAAATAATATTCCCACTATTAAAATACTATTATAAACTCATACAACGTTGTCAATCTCAGTTAATTGTATCCTTGACACGCGCAGATAAAACCGCTTATTCAGCCGAGTTCCCATGGTAAAGTTGAACATGTGATCAGTCTCCACTAAAACAATTCGATGAGTTTTACTGCACACTTCTGAATATGCCTCGAACCTGAAAGCACGCGTAAATTTGGGCGCTCTGCCCCTGATAATAAAGATGAACTGGATATCCTGTTTCTGATTGATTTTTTGGCTGTCACAATTATGACATACATTCTTTCAAAAAGCATACAATAGTATTCTTTCTGAACCTCTCAACCCCTGAAAAAAATACCTTCCTTATGTATAGATTCGTTATGTAAACACAGTTTTCAAGCAATTATGTATTCAAAAGTATGTTTCTCGCGTAATTTAGTGGAATCTGAGGTTTAAAAATTCACATTTATGGTGTGTTATGATAAAACAAACCAGCTCTGTCAGTTTTTTGTGGTTAATAGACCATTTTAACTTATGCTTTATTACAAAATGTCTGATAAATTAACCGCTGAAAAATCTTCTCGAAAGAAACCTCTGAAGTCTCTGCTTGTACCCTTGATAACATCATTTTTAAATAGAAGTAAAGAAATGCTAGTCTGCTTAGAACGTTGTCATATTATTTCTTTTAAATCTAGAACTTCTAGTTTTTAATTAAAAAAGATAGCATTCAGAAAAAATTGTAAACTGAAGTTGTGAAGTTTTTACAAAGGTAGAAAAATCTTTAATGTTTTGCTCGCCCGACCCAAAACATTTACTTACCCAAAGTTATAACGATATTATATAAATGTTTTAGAATATGTGCAAATTATTTTGTCGTATTTAAATTCTAAAATGGTATAAATATCAACATCAGCAGTAAAATATTTTACAAAAAAAATGAGCTTAGTTTTTATTTTGTGTCTTTATTTAGTAAAATGTTCTGTCACAACTTTCTGAACTCATTAGTGTTTTTCCCTACCAGGTGGTGCTGAGCTCTACTGCTACACTTACAAGTTTGCCTGCTATTCATCATGCTACGGTGTAAAACAAAGAAATTTCAAAGTAAAATTTACACTAGAAAATGGGTGAGGTATTTTCTTTTAGTACAGAATTAGATATAATTAAGACAGAGGCACACTAAATTAAATAGTTTTTGCCAGGAAATTTAATATTCTCACAAATTCTCAAGTCCATCGTTCTGGTGATTTTAATCGTTTTTACCATTATACTTCACTTTCATTTTGCGCAAACATAAAATAAGTTAACGGACTTTTTAAAAAATAATTTAAGTCAATGTTTTTTAGTTTAGTTTGAATTATCGTTGCACTAGAGCTACACGAGGGCTATTGGCGACGGGCGTCATATTTCAGAACCACAGTCAAGTGACGAGCCGACACCTGAGTAGGCACCCAACGCAACCGTTAAGGGCGACATCGTATGCAGCGTTAGGACTTTGAAGGATATTCATGTTCACTCCCTCTACACAGGGTGTTATTCGTCGGACATTTTTGGCTGCAATGTTTTTTAGTGCCAAAACATGCAGCAAACTTGTATAATATAACGCAGTTATAAATAGCATCATTCAAGGGACTGCAATGTTTATAATGTTAAAAACAAGTAACGTTATAAACAAGGTTGAATAAGGCTGTGGATAGCTTAGTGGTTAAGGCCTTGCTCTCGGAATCGAAAGGTCCTGTGATCGAGTCCCGATACCACTGAAGACCCACCAAGTATATGCAGAGTACGTGCTTGTTAAAATCTGTGGGTCCAAAAGTCCTGTGGGCAGTCATGGCGCAGTTTCCCACGGGTACAGGTCCCTGGAGACTATTTCCCTCCCCTTCAGGGACATGTCTAAATTGCAGAGGTGGCGATAGATGGCAGCATCTGTCAGCACGATGCCAAGACATATTCCTGCAGTGTAGTCTCTACACGGACATCTCTCCTCAGGAACCGCACCCCATCTGCCTTAATCCTTTCCCGCTCCGCGGGAAGAGCTTGGGTTTCCCAAGTGGCATTAGTAACAACAACAACAACGTTGAATATTAAGTGCAGTAAATCATGTAAAATACACATTGTACACTCATATTATTAAATAAAGTTATAAAATGACATATATTGAATAAATTTTAACTCTTCAGCTGTAATTTAATTGCCCCAACCAAATCTGAATTGTATGGTGTTGCTAATATGTGGGATTTTAAATATAATCAGATAAACTTTGTACTTTAAGGTTACTCTAGCCTTAAATTTTTTTTTCAAAAAAAATGCCTTGGAAAAACTCCTAAAAAATATCTGTTTTTCTTTAAAAGTTTTGTTGCTAACTTTAATTTTGTTACAAATATTGATTCTTAATTTTCTTTAAATTATTAGCGAAAAACAGTTGGGCCGGCAAGTCATCGATGTTAAAGTTTGCAAATATCCCGAAAAAGAAATGAGTGCCGAAGAAAAAAAACCTGAGGAAGAAAAGATTCCGGAAGAAACAACAAGTGAAGTAGAAGAAGAAGCAGATTCAGAAGAGGAATGTCCTTCTGAACCTGAAAATGGAAATGTACCTCGAAGGTCTTTTAAAAAGAGTTCTGGAGTAGTAAGAATCTATTCTTTCTTAACCCTTTAAATCCCAACTTTTTATTTTTTATTCTAAAATTTGTGAAATACTCATTATGCATCCAGAATGAAATGGTGAAAAGCAGGGGAAAATATTAATTTTTTAGCT
Source organism: Oedothorax gibbosus (assembly GCA_019343175.1). NCBI lineage: Eukaryota > Metazoa > Arthropoda > Arachnida > Araneae > Linyphiidae > Oedothorax > Oedothorax gibbosus. The sequence goes on from CM033276.1 coordinate 1,114,385, forward strand.
AAAATTAAAGGAAATTTTTTTAATCAACGTTTGAATAAATTATAACAATAACTTTTCTAAACTTTATTTGTTAAAAATATTTAAAATTAAAATTTTTAACATTTTAAAAATGCTATCATGAAGAATTAAGGACCAATTTATTGAATAAAATTGTTTCAAAATGACTTTATTTTTACCATGTTTTTCATATTTTCACTTAACTACAACAAACATTATTTAATTCTTCAAAAGGCCTAATTCTTCCACCTAACGATACAAAAGAAATTATAACTTTATCGAAAAATGTCTGGAGAATTTAATAAAATTTATTTGCAATAAGTGCGAGTTTAACTTAATGAGAAAAAAAATTGCAATTTTTGATTCCAAATGGAATCATTGGGAGTGAAAGGGCTAAAGAGTCTTTAATGACCACTCTACCAAATTGAGCTGCCCCTTTTAGAATACATTAGAACCTTGATTATCCGCATCTCTTTTATCCGGAACTCTCTGTTAACCTCATAGATATCATAGTTAAAGTATTAGATTGGCAGATCACGTGACCTCCAATGCTAACGACGGGACGCGCATGGAGGCCAAATAAGAGGGCAAAATGGCCAGTGTAGCTGCCACTTTAAGGAGAAAAATACTACGAAAAAATACCAATTAATTCTAAAATTACAAAAAAATATCGTAAAAATACTAGCTGCATTTTGGAATCTTTTTAGTGACTTTAAATCCTTTCCTAGTATTTTTTTTTAATTTAGAATTAAATGGTATTTTTTCGTAGTATTTTTCTCCTTAAAGTGGCAGCAACACTGGCCATTTTGCCCTCTTATTTGGCCTCCATGCGCGTCCCGTCGTTAGCATTGGAGGTCACATGATCTGCCAATCTAATACTTTAACTATGATATCTATGGTTAATCTACTGTCCCTTACCCTAAGTCAACATCAAAAAATTTCTCCAACTAGGTCATTCTCAATTGTTCACAAAAGAAACCAATCTCGGGGAAATCTACGGCGATTCTAAAGTGAGGAAATTCCGGTGTTTATAAAATCAGGAAAATGCGGTGATTTAGAAAAGATAGGAAGGATGGAAGATAGCAAAACTTTGGCAACTAAATAATTTAAAGCGAATTTCTGGCAGTTTTAAATTTTAGGAAACTCTGTGAATATTCAAAAATCGAGACTTAATGTGATATCTACTATAAAACTAAAAATAAGCACTTTCCCTCGAACTCTGCTCAGAAATTAAAAATGTTTTAGCATTGAGTTTCTAAGATAACTATACACTAGAATTAAATATTCACAGTTGCAAAACCTCCTTGGATTTCGAACGTTGGCAGATTTGAGGTCCACAGACTTTCTGCACTCCTCTGTACTATAATTTTTAGTATTTAATTAAAATTCTCTATTATCCGAAATGTTTGATTATCCTACCTACCTCCGGTCCCTATTACAGAGATTCTCACTAATAGTCACTTTTTTTTCTTTAGTCACCAAAAGTCACCATTGGCCAAAACTAGTCACTAAAGTCACAATTTTTTTAAATTATACACCATTTTAACTTTCACTCATGAATCCTGCATGCATATTGAGAAAGATTTAGTATTAAAAATATCAATTGAAAAAATTCAGTATGTTTCAAAGAATGTGATCTCAAATGAATGAAATGTATATGAATCACTGTCAAATTTAGATGATGTTTTTCAAATCCCTAAAACAAGGAAATTTTGAAGTACTGTTTTGAAATTCTGCACCACACTGTATACGATATCTCCCCTAAAAGTTGCGTTGGGTGCCTACTCAGGTGTCAGCTTGTCATTTGACTGTGTTTCTAAATTTCAACGGCCGTCTCTAATAGCCCTCGTGAAGCTTTGGTGTGACAATATTTTTACTCCATTTTCTTACATTGATTGGTGTGAATTTTTTTATATAACTTCAACCGTATGTTTTTTTTTTTAATGAAATTGATTTTTTTCTAGATTCTACTGATAAAACATTTTTTGATTCCTGCCCTGAATTCTGAGAAGTACGGAAGATTGTTATTTTGGGGAGATCAGCCAAATGTTTTCTTCATTAAATGGAAGCACAAAGCGCGCACCACGTGGAGCGAAGATGAATTGGCAGTTTTCAAAGTAAGTCGTTTTACACCATATTTTGACAAGTTTTGATTCATAGAGTTCTTCATTCATAGAGCTAGAAAGTTTTTTTACTAGTATGTTTGTAGCTACCTCAGTAACCCATAGTCTATCGGAAATCGAACAATAACCGACGAGCGTCGGCACGAAGCGCCCTTTCTCCTTTATCGAAAGCTTCCATAAAGGGGTTAACTTTTGACTGGGAATAAAAATGGACAAAGTCCTCGCTGTAAAACTGGAAAAGGGTGCCACAAGGGCTCTGCAAAGCAGGATCTAAAAAACTCCTGAAAGGGAAAAAATGTTTAGTAATCAAATAATAAAAACATTTTAAGAAAAATACATAACAAAAAACACAATAAAAATGGACAGAACATGTACAAAACACATATGACGTAAAGCATCGTCAAAGAAAAAGTCAAAAAGAACATGTCAAGTTGACATGCAAGTCAAAATTACCAATCTGGATCGTGATGTATGGTCCTGGGACGTTTGAACTTCTGTTCAACAATAGGGTCATAGTCTGCAATTTGTATGAGGTTGTCATATGTGCTGTTCTGTAGTGAGGTGTTGTAATTGTCCCATAGTCTACCAAAAGGATCCTCTTGGTAGACTGTGGGTTTCTGGGGCCACTACAGTGGTGACCTGGACGTGATCGTCACCCACCCCAACTTTGCTCCTGCTACGATGCGCTCAACAATGGTTGCAACTCGCTGCTAATGCACTCAACGCTGCACACAACTCAACTCAACGGCTGGCACGCATCTCAACGCACCGTGAAGCAACCCTACTTACCTCGTTGTTTCTAGGAGGGGAGTGGTGTGGCGGTTCACCACACACGCAACCTCAATATGCCATCAACAACTAGGTGGTGCTGATTTACAGCCACGTCCCCACCACTATTCCAGATTACAACGTTAATAGTAGTATATAAGCCGAGGTAACTCATCTCCACCCTGAAGATCCTTTTGGTAGACTGTGAGTTTCTGGGGCCGCTACAGTGGTGACCCGGACGTGATCGTCACCCACCCCAACTTTGCTCCTGCTACGATGCGCTCAACAATGGTTGCAACTCGCTGCTAATGCACTCAACGCTGCACACAACTCAAATCAACGGCTGGCACGCATCTCAACCGCAGCTCAACGCACTGTGAAGCAACCCTCGCACGGTTCCTTACCTGGTTGTTTCTAGGAGGGGAGTGGTGTGGCGGTTCACCACACACGCAACCTCAATATGCCATCAACAACTAGGTGGTGCTGATTTACAGCCACGTCCCTACCACTATTCCAGATTACAACGTTAATAGTAGTATATAAGCCGAGGTAACTCATCTCCACCCTGAAGATCCTTTTGGTAGACTGTGGGTTACTGAGGTCGCTACATGTTACCGATCTGAGTTACTTAAAAGTGTGCATATTAAAAAATACATTAAATATTTTTTCTGGCAAGTTTTGAAGTTGCAGCATGGAACTTGGTAAACAGTCTATGGAGACGATTCAATGACGTCATTCTTTTCCGGAACTGACGTTTTCAGCCCGGAAATTGCTCTGGAAGTTGATGTTATCGATCAGACACTTAAAACTTGTGACATGTATATTTTGTGTCGAATTGCATACTTTGGGTACATTTTTCTGAAAAATGATTCAAAATATTGATAAAAATATTCAATAAAGTAGTTTTCATTCAAAAGTATGTTTTTATGACAATATAAAAAAAATAAGATCTTTGCAAAATGAGCCTTGCTAGTTGTGACATGTTACCAATCGTACTTTTAAAAACTTGAAAACCATTCCCATTAAGAAATAAACACAAAATGTGATTATCTTATTAAGACAAAGCAAAATCGTCCTTAAGTAAGAAAAATAGTTTATAAAGCTGTGTTTTTAAAAATAAACATAAAAAAAAATCGTTCAGGATGCAAATTGACCATTTTCCTAATGTTGAAGTTTACTTTCTGCGTTTTTGTTACAGTTTAATTTAAATATATAACTTTGAATTTTTGAAATCACACTTTTAAATATAACTATTTTTAGATCCCATTCTAGTGGCTGAGAGGTATTACATGTCCACCTCATAAGCCTCATTGTGGGTTCGAGCCCTGGCTGAGTGGTCAGATTTTCTGGATGGGAAAATCGGGGGCGCGCATGTCATATGATTATATGGCATGTATAAGATCCCTTGAGTACCCCTTTGGCTTGGGTTCTCTCGGCAAAATTAAATCTTGGCATACTTTAACATCCACAGAGAGCTCAGATTCATTGTAATCTGAGCGTCAAAATTGGTGGCGAGAGTCGCCTAGATATGCCACACAAAAAAAGGCTCTCAGTTCTCGGGAATATGCCGAGTCTGCAAAGGCTAAGCCGCCAATAAAGCAGTCCCATTGGATTAAAAAAAGATCTCATTCTGTAATGTTTTTTCAGGACTGGGATGATTTGAAAGGCAGATCCGAAAATGTCTTTGATGATCAAGAAATGGTGAATAGCAAGCAAAGGCTTCGTGCAGCATTTCGGGGTCAGAAGAAGTTGGTTGAGATGGAAAGTGAGGTGGAAGAATACAAAAAGTACAAGATTTTAAGTAAGTCATTAACTATAGGGCATACATGTAGCTCCAGTGCGATGATATTTCAAACTAAACTTAACTAAAGGGCATATCACATGAACGCTCATTCATTAAAGGCAACTTGATCTTCAAATTTTATTTTAATTTTGACTTTGGGAAAGCGGACATAGGGTGCCAGTGTTGAATAAACGGTTGCTTGTATATTCTATTGCAGGGCATATCACTTGAGCGCTCTTTCATTAAAGGCAACTCGATCTTCAACTTTTATCTCAATTTTGGCTTCGGAAGGCGGACATAGGGTTACCAGTGTTGAATGAACGGTTGCTCGTATATTCTATTGCAGGGCATATCACTTGAGCGCTCTTTCATTAAAAGCAACTCGATCTTCAAATTTTATTTTAATTTTGACTTTGGGAAAGTGGACATAGGGTAACAGCATTGAATAAACGGTTGCTCATATATTCTATTTCAGGGCATATGACTTGAACGCTCTTTCATTAAAGGCAACTCGATCTTCAACTTTTATCTCAATTTTGGCTTCGGAAGGCGGACATAGGGTTACCAGTGTTGAATGAACGGTTGCTCGTATATTCTATTGCAGGGCATATCACTTGAACGCTCTTTCATTAAAGGCAACTCGATCTTCAACTTTTATCTCAATTTTGGCTTCGGAAGGCGGACATAAGGTTACCAGCGTTGAATGATCAGTTGCTTGCATATTCTATTTTCAGGCAGTCATAAATACAACTTGTGTTTAATGCAAATTTATATTTGTTCTGGATGGATTTATGCGTGCTTTACAAATACATATTATGTCTTCGTTGCGACAAAAGCAGCAATCTATGCTTCTGGTTGGTTCTAATACTAGGTTGGATCAACAAGGGTGTGTGCGGTTGATGATGTTGAAGATACTTTCTTCAACATCAACTTCCACTGCTGATTACATCCAACTTTTGAATTTAGCACTGAAGATATTGTTGAGTTTGAGGGTTGGATAATTTTCACTTGTGTGATATGCCTTTTAGTAGTCATTATGTATAATTATAACTTTATATTTTAGTCATGCATTACAATGCATCATTTTTGGTGCTTTAAGAGGTATTGTCGTTCCCATAGAGCTAATGCACTAGTTTTGAAATCACAACTTTTGCAAAAGAATTGCTTTGCTATGTTATCCCATTTTCACCAGGTATGGGACTCATAACATCAATTTTAAACAAAATTGAAAAGAAAATAACATCCGGTCCAGCATTGGGGCATTTCAAACTTCAAAAATCTATAATTAAATAATTAGATAGCATTTTCGTTTCATATTTGTTTTATTTCGATATTATGTTGATTCCCATACCTGGTGAAAAATGGCAAAGCAATACTTCTGCGGAAGTTGTGATTCCAAAACTAATGCATTAGCTCTATGAGACTGACAGTCCCTTTTAAGGGAGGCAGGGATCGCCCAATTGGTATAGCATTAGACATAACACTATCCAACGGTTGGCTATGGTTGACATTTATCTTGTTATTTGGCCATTAACTAAAGAATACTCAATACATTGATATTTGTCAGAATACATATTTCTTCTATGAATATCATTTATAATGAATAATTTAACACTTGTATTCCCTGTTGCCCACACTTTCTTATAAACGTAAAAATGTATCAAAAATGCTTTGGACACATATGCTCATACAATTTGTGGAGTTCAAAGACCTGATGCCTCTTATGATGTTGCCGTAATGTTGCGTTGGGTGCTTGCTCAGGTGTCGGCCTCATTACTTGGCTACATTTCCAAATTCAAAGGCCCTTATCCAATAGCCCGTGGTAGTTCTAGTGCAACCTTAATCCAACCAAATCAAACTAGGTGCATTTAAAAAATTAAAATTTAAAAAGATAATTGTATGAGATATTAGTGTCGTATAACAAATTCATGCAAAATAACTAATTTAGTATTACTTCTTTGCTGTACTGTTAAAAATGTCATAAAATTCAAATATTTTTTTTTAAAAAATTCTGATTAAAATTTTTAATTATAGATATAAATGTATGATGTAATGAGTATTAAGTTCTTATTTCGTTCTCAGGTTCTACTTACCTCAAAGTTCGTCGAAGTCAGCGTGACAGGGCTGCCATGCCTGATGGTAAAATTCAGCGTGACAGGACTGCCTTGCCTGTTGGTAAAATTCCAAGTCCAAACAAAAGTCTACCTGAATCCAGGGTTTGTATGCTAGCGAATTTTCTTACTGTTTGTAACTCTTAAGCCTTTAGAGATACAATAATTTTCAGGAAAGCGGTCTTAAAAGTGCCTATTTTTTTATCCTTGAAAATTATCTGAGAATATAGTATGTCTTAACAATGTATATATACCTTTGTTTTTAGCTTGAAATTAAAATATGTATGATGTAGTCATATTATTAATCATAATATTATTATCATATTAATAAGTTATCATATTATAAATAAACTAGGGGCACGACCTCTGCTCGCTATCGGTCGCCAACCTCTTCGAAGCAATCCAGGCTCGCTTCCTGTTCATTATATATTTTAGTCTAGCCTTTAGTATCCTTTAAAAATAATTCAAACTTAATGCTTATAAAATTTTCTTGAATGTGACGTATCCAACTTTTTTTGGAGGTTTTTTTTTTCAACTTTCTTCGAATGGCAACACGAAAGGGAAAAAATGATCGGATTTGAGCGAAAGTGGTGCATTTTTATCAGAAAATTAGAATTTTCTCTAAAAATGGAACTAATATGAAAAAACTAAGCCTCAGGTGCACACGTTGGTATTAAAGGGAATCTTTCTTAAATTTTCGAATTTCTGAGGACAGTATAAGTAGGTCTTTTACGATCCGCAGACACACGGACAGACTCTTTCTTTTATTATTATAGATATTCTTAGCATTACAACTGGCGAGTTAATTAAAAAGTCATTTTTAGCCGGATATTAGAACATTGAGGTAATTAAAAGGATCAAATGTTTATGGTGTTAAAAGAGTTTTTTGTTGGTAAACAAGGTCGCTGTAGATCCTCAATTTTTGGTAAAATTTCTTTATTTTAGAATATTAGTGTGCGAGCCCATGAGAAAGTTTCCTACGAAGAAACTGCCGATTTTGATGAAGACGGGAAAGATGAAATTCCAGTACGTGAACCACCTAAAAAGAAATTAAAGACAAATCCTCCGGCCCAAAAGCCCTACTTCCGCAAAAATATGAGGTTCCGCCAAAATCCGAAGAAAAAGAGTTCCGTGCGTGCAAAACCGGGCCCTAAACCGAAGCTCCATGCAAAACCGGGCCCTAAACCGAAGCTCCATGCTGCAAATGCGACAGAATCGTCTTCTTTTGCTGTAAGTGGCATTCATAAGTTGGGAGATGGATTTAAGGTTTGTGGAATTTTTTTATTAAGATTTTTGTTTATTTTATGAGGGACCAGCTGTGTGGTCCCACCTTGCTGGTAACCCATTAGCTTAATTGAAAATTTGTCATAAAGTATATTGAAATGGGGTTCTCTCTTCAATAATATTGATAAAAAAAACCTAAGACTTCTTACTTGATTTTCATATTTATTAACAGATGACTTCCAGCCCCTGTTTCGGTCCCTCGCTCTTAGATGGATGACATTCCATGTTTTGGCCCGGCCCATGTGTCTTGAAAATATTAATTTTACTTAAAAAATCAAAATAAAATATGGAAAAACTAAGCCCCAGGTGCACATATAGGTATTAAGGGGAATCTATATTAAAAATTTCGAATTTCTGAGGGCAGTATAAGTAGGTCTTTCACTATCCACAGACAGACATACAGACGCTTTCTTATATTGTTATAGATACTCAGTCTAATAGATCTAATTCATTAATTTTGAAATACCAACTGTTGTAAATAAAACCCAGCAATACAGACGCTTTCTTATATTGTTATAGATACTCAATCCAATAGATCTAATTCACTAATTTTGAAATACCAACTATGGTATTGTAAATAAAACCCAGCTGGCCATGTTAGCCCTTTTTCACCATGTGTGAGAATCGTCATAACACTAAATAAAATGAATTGTCTGGTTATTTAATTAAATGGAATTTAAAATGAAAATATCACCTGGTTATTTAATTATAAATTTAAAATTACTGTCCCCATCTGTAGAGCATTTTGAAACTAAAGAATTGATAACTATATTAATCAGTTGACATTTTCCCTTCAAATTTGTTTTATTTTGCTGTTATAACCATTTCTCATATTAAATGAAAGATATCAAAGCAGTACTTTTACAGTAGTTGGGACTTCAAAATTAAGTTATTAGATCTATGGATTCGTCGTAAATCCTGGCCTTCTACATAAGCCAATCAATTAAGTTTCCGTGTTTTCGAAAGAGGAAACATTAAGCTTTCTATTGGCACCCAGAATCCGAAAGAGGGTTATTCCTGAGTTATATCCAGACATTGAGCTAGAAGAAACATGGAGTGAGGTGTGTGAACAGGGCAGCAAACAAGCCGATTAAATAACGAAACGCAGAGGAATACACACACTGCTGCAGAAACAAACCAGGCAGAAAACCAAGAAACTTGCCTATTTCAATATTGGGTTCGTCTTTGCTGGTTCTTAGTGATCCACATGGTTATTTCTTAAAAAAGTTGGAATTTAAAGCTAAAGAAAGTTCATTTCTTTCGAACTAAAAATGTTCAAATACATTTAGGAGCCCAAGTCAATATGATAGAGGGGTCTCATACATGCATGGCATACAAGTGTAGGGAAAATAGTCCTTTTCTGCCCTGTTCGCTCAAAAGGGTGTGAGTGGGTTTTCGGCTTGCTGACACCTCACTCCAGTTTCCCTTCTAGCTCAATGTATCCAGATAATTGGCAGGTTAGTTGGTTGAGTTAACGTTGCACTAGAGCCACGGTTGGCAGGTCTGCTATTTGTACTTGTAAGTGCAGCTGCAGTTGATGTTGAATCTGATGACTCCATCATTATTTATAAAGACAGTTACAAATTACATTCATAGATGGGACTCCTAACTGTACTTCTGTGTTTTCCCATTTTGTATTTTATTTTTAAAACTTCCACTTGTAAAGGACCTTATTCATATCCATTTCGATTTAAAAATTAATTTGTTAAGTCTTTTATTTTCATGTTAGGAAGCAAGCAGGCATATTATGTAGGAGGAGGCTATGTTCGAAGTTATAGACATTGTTCTTGAAGTCTATGATATTGAAGATCGTTTTCATATCATCAAGTAGCAGAGTTCAAAATGTTTTCCCAAAGGATTTTTTGGTCTAGTGGTAGACAGAAGTACATAACTGTATCTTAACTGTCAACTAGAAAGTTACTGTATACCATTTAAGTATCCTATTTCTGGTATTATAGATTTTTGGGAAAACTAAACATTTAAAGCACAAAAGCCTGCAAAAAATTATGAGTTTACATGTGTCAACGTATCTGATGAAAATTTGATTTAAAAAAAAACTTATTTAGCATGAATTGTTTTTCATTAAAATAATCCAAATATTTCAATTATAGAAAGGAAACCTGCTATTCGAAGCAAGGGTTGAGTTAGAGAGACTCACAGTTCAGGATCTTCTAAAAGCAAAAGTGAAGAGGAAAGTTATTGAAAAATATTATGGGAAAATAAAATCACCCGCAAAACCAAGATCTAGAGCACAACCAGACAAAATAAAGGTAATTTGAACTTGTTTATGTTAAGCTAATTTATTTACTGCCATTATAATTATTGTCACATCTGGCTTAAACTTTTAGCTAAATATATCGTGAACCTTACAAAATATTTTCTGTTTCAAATAATAAAAAATCTGAACATTTTAAACTCTTGCTTTATTTTCTCTTGTATAACTTTCCCTGACTGCACAACTATTTCTTTAATATAATAAAAACACTAATAGAATACAGCACATTTGTTTAAAATATCTATACCAGCTTGTTTGAAACATTCATTATCTTATGTTTAGCTTCAACACTGCTGCCAATAAGCAATACTCAGTACTGGTTGTGGTTGTTGTTGTTGTTGTTACTAATGCCACTTGGGAAACCCAAGCTCTTCGCGCAGAGGGGGCAAGGATTAAGGCAAATGGGTGCGGTTCCTGAGGAGAGATGCCCGTGTAGAGACTACACGGCAGGAATCCGACTTGGCATCGTGCTGACAGATGCTGCCATCTATCGCCACCTCCGTAATTTAGACATGTCCCTGAAGGGGAGGGAAATAGTCTCCAGGGAACTGTACCCGTGGGAAACTGCGCCATGACCGACCACAGGACTTTGGGACCCACAGATTTAACGAGCAAGTACTCCGCTTATACTCGGTGGGTCTTCAGTGGTATCGGGACTCGATCACGGGACCTTCTGATTCCGAGAAAGAGGCCTTAACCGCTAGGCTATCCACGACCCTAGTACTGGTTGTGTTATTCGATGATCCAGTTATTCCATTTCTTCTCAAAATTTAATCTCGATAGAATATTAACTTCTTTAACATCAGAAGTTTTTAGCTCTGCTCACATAAATTCACGATATTTTCAGCTCTCTCCAGTTTTGTGAAAATAAGCTTACATACAGTATTTAAAATCCTTTTCATTCTAAAAATAAATTTAATGTTTGTTCAACTTTAGGTGGATTACTCACCTAAAATCAATCTAGAGTCCTCCAATGTTGTTCCACCGGTTCCACCAACAAGCCAAACTGTATTTCAAAACCAAGCAATTAATTTTCAAGTATGTATTGTAACATTTTTTTATATCTTTAATCCTTAAGCATGACTAAACTTTCAACTGCAAAATACAAAACCTATATTTACATTATGGGTTATTCACACACGAGCCAAAAAGAACCTTAAATTTCCTATTTTTTTATTTGTTTTCACATTGAATTTCTCATTTTGAAAATAGTGAAGGGAAAAAAAACGGTTTGCCACTGGTTCAAATATTCCACCAAGTAATTAAAAAAAAAGCTATACCCAAGGAATGGGAAATTTTGGTTATTGAACAAGTTGTACGAGTTTAAAAAAACACGGTTCTTTTTGCGTTTTGGTCTTCTATATTTACTTCCATCCCCAATAATTTTAGGCATATGCCTTGCATCTTTCTTTGTCGAAGAATCATAAAATACAAGAAATCCTTCGATTATCTGGCGATTCGGTGTCTTCCTTTGATTAAATCAGGTGAGCTATACTCGCCGCCAACCAAATTAGAACACGTTAGGGATGGTAGTTTTTCAGAAAAACCGGTTTTCTCAAATACCGGTTCCATCCCTAAAGTGTAACAGATAAGGGTGGCGGGAACTATAATAGAAGAATTTATAAACTAATAATGTAATAGTTTATGTTTGGTATTTTTTTAATTAACTAAAATTATGTAAGACATGATAATTAGCTATAATCGTTTTTATGTTTACATTGTTTAAAATCGTTTTTTTTTTTTTTAAAATTAGTTTTTAAACATCCCTGTTTTAAATTAGTTTTTAATGCCAGCTAAGATAAGGCTATGTCCTGACTACGCCACAAAGGCAACAAATGCAACAAAAATTGGCGACTTGGCAGAGTCAGTCCCCATGCTATTGCATAGCTTGGCGCCCTTGGCGGTCGCCAAATTTTGTTGCCTTTGTGGCGTTTGATGTCGTAGTGAGGACATAGCCTAATATTGCTAAACTTTTATTACATTGAAATGACACATTTTAAGTGTCAAATTTTCAATTTCATTCTCTGATGCATTAGGTATTTTTTTTTTTTTGTGTAAAATGTCTTTGAATATTGGCTTAGAAGCAGGGTTGGGTTTTTCCCGTCCAAAACTAATATTTCCACCCAGCGGAAAACTGTAAATACCGGGAAAACTGGTACGGAAATTACCGGAAAAATTGGAAATATCCGGAAAATTGGTAAATTCCGGAAACACTGGGAAATACCTTTTTCTGTCTGAGAAAACTGGGAAATACATTTCTTTCTGAAATATACCTTATCTGGGAAATTCTTTTTAATTAATTAAAGTTAAAAGTAAACATTCGTTTTTCCTTTTTTTACACCCTAATATTTGTATTCTGGCTGTCATTGCAATTGCCACTATCTGTGGGGGATCCCTTGTTAAGCTCACGCTTTTTTAATTCTCTTTATCACATATATAGCCATAATAGTTTGCTGAAGCATAGTAAAGTTTATCTTAGATAGGTGATAAATATTTATTAAAATTAAAATTTTAAATTATTTTAATCTTATTAAATAATATTTAATAATTAATTCTTTCAATAATGAGGTTTTTCCCAGGACGGTAAATGCCGGTTTTTACCATTGTATTTACCGGGGTGGTAAAAACCATGCCAACCCTGCTTAGAAGTGCTTGAATATTACTTTGAATATATTGTATGTACATAATGTACCCTTAAAATAAAGATGTATTTTTTTCAACTCAGGCCACGCCTTACCAAGTCCCTGCGGTGCCTCCATTGATGAGCATGCCAATGATGGAAAGGAAAGACGATGAAAAGCCAAAACTACTCAACACTTATAATAACATCAAAACACAGGTAAGGGGACATCCATAAATTACTGATGTGATTTTGACAATTTTTGACCCCCTTCCCCCCTGGTGATATTTCGAGATATGTGGCTCAACCCCCCCTTCCATTTTTCAAAATTCGTATTTTTAAATGTTTTGATTTGGACGTTTGATACCTTGAAAACTTCAAAACACATACCAATCGACATCCAACCCGAAACTTGGGTAGTCCAAACGGCAGCTGCATCATCTGGTGATGGTGGGAAAGTACTTAACAGGGACTGTCAGTCCCATAGAGATAATGCATTAGTTTTGAAATCACAATTTTTGCAAAAGAATTGCTTTGCCATGTTATCCCATTTTCACCAGGTATGAGAATCATCACAACATCAATTTAAAACAACATTGAATGGAAAATAACATCCGGTTATTTAATTATTAATTGAAAAGGTTTTAAAATAGCATCGCCATCTGCTGTAATTTTTGGCATTTTAAAACTTCAAAAATATATAATTAAATAACTAGATAACATTTTCGTTTCAAAATTGGTTTCATTTCGATGTTATGTTGATTCTCATACCTGGAAAAAAAAGGGCTAACATGGCAAAGCAATACTTCTGCGGAAGTTGTGATTAGAAAACTAATGCATTAGCTCTATGGGACTGACAATCCCTCTTAAAAATCACATACGATGCACTTTATTTTGTCTACATTTCCCATTGTGAAAAAACTTGTCTTTTCGTCTGAATTTAAACTAATTTAGAAAAAAAAAACCAGTTTTTTCTGTATTATTAAATTTCTTTCTAGGGCGATATGATAGAAGCGATGATCAAAGCTGCTTTGCCAACTCTTCAGGGCGACAAAGTGAGTGAGATCTACAACTTTCTGGTGGAAATGGGAGTTGAAAACGTGGAGGACCTCGCGTTCATAGAAGTGGACGACATGAACAGAATCTTGAAGCCCGTTCAGTCCAGAAAGCTGATCGCAGCATGGAAAAACAAAGGTGTGTTGAATAATATGAAATTAGCAGAGATTGGAAAGTTACTTTTAAAAAGTAACTGTTATTTTTAATTAGAAATGGTTACTTATTTTAAAAAGTAACTAGTTACAGTTACTTTTAGAAATTTCACCTAAAAGGAAAGAACAATCAATTTTATTGTGATTCCGCAATTTTTCCCTCTTGGGGATTTTCGCCCAAGCAGAACCGGAATTGCAGAGTTCATTGGGGGGTTTGGCAAACCCTCCTAACAAGGAGGGTTTGACATTTCATTCTATGGATTCGGCCATGCGATATAGATCCGAAAATGGGATGTTAGTTTTGTTGTTGAGTCAAGTAAGTTGTTTTGAGTTGAGTAAAATAAGCGGAATGTGTCTAGAAGAAATAGAACAACTGAAGCTACAGAGTAGCTTTTTCATTAAAATAATAAAATTATTCCTTCCAAGTTGAGAATACTGAATCAAACCTATTATTTAAATACATTTTTGTATGTTGAACTTTATTTTCATACTGGCTATACTGAGGTTCGATTTTAGACAATTTTGTTTAAAAAAAAATGTACAATTTCGAGTCTTGAATTTTTTTGAAAATGCTGATTTTCCTAACAAATGTATGAACATGTTAATAAGGATTTTGCATTGAAAGATCCAAAATTGGATTGCAATTCCAAGAGGCAGTAAAGAATTTTTTTTTTTTCAAAACTCGGCGACTAAATTTTAGCTAACGAATATGCAACAATCTCAAAGTTGAGTACACTAATGACAGCTATAAAATGTTCACACACACATAGACAAATCTGATAAGATGATCCCCCCCCTAAACTTCAAATAAAAGTAAATGAATTATTCTTCAAGTTAAAAAAGATTCGAAGTACCATTTTAAATTTTCGTGACTGATTCAAAAAAATTATGACGATATATTAAGTATCTCTAAAAATTTCATAATGCTACACAAAGATGTGATTGCAAGTTGAGCAGTTATGTTCGTTTTTTGTTTTTTTATTCAGATATCTTATTTTCCTACATTGGTTTAGATATGCAGAAAACTAATCTTACTTAATATAAAAGTATATTTTAGAAGATAATGCATTGCACATCAAATTTCATACTAATGGCTGATTGAAATTTTTCTTATTTGTTGAAATTCCTAGAGTCTGAAAATTGTTAATTTCAGTCATGAATTGGGACATTTCATGTTTGCAGAACCCTGTATACAGACGTACTTATTCATAATTTAAGAGTGCTGATTTGTCTTCCAAGGCTAAACTGATGTTGTTACACTTCTAACATCAACGCAAATTAGCAAGAAATGATGTCATTCGATATTTGTGATAATATTTTCTTTAATTGTACAGGTGTGTCCAGTTATGGTTCTAATCAGACCTCTGTCTGAACAGAACTTCGTCCCGCTGTGTTCAAGTACAGAACATCCTGAACAAACAAAGTCTACCAAGTTTTCAACTCCCTCATCAACAATTTCAAACACAGTGATGCATTCGTAAACATCCTGGATGGCAGCAAGAAAATTCAGTCCAGCATCTGTGCAAGATTGCGTAACGATTGTGACTCAAACAAAGCTAAGCGAGCAAGCAAGGTACGATGTGTACTCAAACAAGAGCCAAAAGCAGCAAGCAGAGCTGTGCATTCTGAAGCTCCTCTGCACCAGAATCCCAACGAGTGGAATACGAACACTTCGAATTCCTTGGCACACAAGTTCACTAGATCATGGAATACTTTCGAAGAAAAAGCGCCGATCGAAGACCATTTCGAATTAATTCACTTCAAGAGTACATCTCAAGGTCTCGGAGTACCACCAAACGAATGGTTTATTGCACAAGATGATGAAAAGTTCAACAGTCCCTTTGCGACGAAAAAAGTAAGAAGAACTGCAAGAAATTGGTGGGTCAGTTGCTAAATCGATCAAATTTTTGAGGCTTTAAAAGAAAGAGAATAGATTCTTAATACAAGAGTATGTTAACATATAGTCCTAAAACATGACAGTCCAAACTCGAAGGACTTTTGTCTTCGCCTTTGAATCCGGCAAAAAGCTCCATGTCATAAATGATCTGAGCTCAATGCTCCGTAATTCAAATTGCCTCGATTGAAATGCCTGACAAAGCATGGACCCCTTCAGCGCAGGACGTTATTTCTGTTTCTACATCAAAGTCCTCATCTTCCAACCTTAACTTTCGAATTCCATGGCATAAGATGAGTTATAGTCTTCTGAACACCCTCAATCACAAGCGCTGGTTGACCACTTATCAGAAACAAGCCGTGGTTGACTTTGTGATAGATGATACTCTTTGAACCGAATTGTCGAGAAGTAAGTGAGAATCCAAATGATAGCCACAAGGTAGATTTTCATCTCAAATCTCTCGCAATGAAGCTTTTGCCGTGGGGGTGTAGCAATATCAGCGTAGCTCTTACTAACGCGAATTGAGAGAAATTTCATGTAACTTAAGCATGAAACCAGTCCATCGATTCGTAAACAACAGTCATGGACAATCATTGTATTAAATCCCCTTTCAAATTGGGTGTTCTATATAACCTTCCTTGTAAAAAGTATGAACGTCTATCTCACAGAGTTACCATACTTGCATTAAGCGGATAAGTCAAATTGGATTCTCCAGGAGAAACGTCCGTTTCCACAAAGAAAGTAGATAGCTAGAAGAATGTATGCACGGATTACATCCATTGGCCGCACAAATCGACAAATGTGTCTGAAGATACTCGAAATATCGCAAGGCGGATGTGTGAAGTCTATCCAAGGGTTCGTACCACGCACTTATGGCAAAAAGCTGGAAAACTGAAGCTCCATTTGGCAGATGCTTTTAGAAATACCTCCATAAAATGCAGACAAGTACCTTTCCCACTCTTGTGCATACAGCTTGAAATGCTCAATTCCAACTCGTTTGAACAACCATGTATCCCAAAAGATAAGAAATGTCTCACACTGTGAGTCAAACGGGTATTATTATTCGGAAAGATCTTCAAAAATTTATGAATGTCGACAAATCGCAAGCAGTTAGTTTTGAATATTCCGTATAGCCGTGAACAGAGGTTTTGGAAAGCCAAACGGAAAAACTGAAAGCTCATATTTGGCAGTTTTGTTAAGACGGAAATTGTGTCGTATGCAAGGAAAAAGACGCAAGACAAGTACTGTCTTTCCTATACCTGTGAATAAGCTTGCTGTGTCAGTATTACAACACCTCGAAGGAAATGGACCGTTACCTCTTAAAGCGCAAGAAGAGCTACTTAACACCGTGTGTGCAGATTACCTCCAGTGGGAGCATAGATCTTCAAATGTATATGAAGATACTCGAAGAATCGCAAAGCGGTTGTTTGGAATGTATCCATTCACCCTCTCGAACAAAGCTTTCGGGCAAGAAAACGGACAACTTGAAAGCTCACATTTGGCAGCTTTATTGAGAAAAACAGTGGAAAGGCTTAAAAGACCAGAGATGAGCACTCAGCATGACTTTCCTATACCTTGGCATAAACTTGATGAATCAGTATTGAAATACCTTGACGTTAATGGACAGTTACCTCCTAAAGAGAAAGACGATCTACTTAAGACTGTGTGTGTAGAGTACCTCCAGTGGGAGCATAGATCTTCAAATGTATCTGAAGATACTCGACGAATCGCAAAGCAGATGTATGAAATATATCCATCGACCCTCTCAAACAAAGCTTTTGGGAAAGAAGCGGGAAAAACTGAAAGCTCACATTTGGCAGATTTATTGAGGTATACAGTGGAAAGTTTTAAAAGACACGAGAGAATGTCAACATCCTTTAAAGAGGCAGATGCTTTGGACACTTGCGAAGAAGTGGCCAATTTGTCCGATTCTCCCATTTTAAATCGTATGCTTAAAAACTTCTCAAGCTCGACTAGCGAGTGTTCATTTCCAAGCACCTGTACTTCAGATGGCTTTACCATTCCTTGGCATGAGCTGGACAAGTCATTGTTAAATAACCTCAAGAAGGGAAAAAAGCTGACTCATACTCAGATAGGAGGCCTAATTTCAATGGTGAGCAAAGAGTACCTCCTTTGGGAAAACAAGACATCCGACTTGCCTGAAGATACCAGGCGAATAGCCCAACACATGTGCGAGGTGTATCCGTTGTCCCTCTCCGATTCTTCTTTCGGGCACTCCCATTTTGGGAACTCTGGTATGAGCGGATGCTGGTATCTGGCCCACTTACTTTGGGAAAGAGTAGACCTCATTACAAAGCAACAGTCCCAATATTTTAAAGGATTGTGTTTCTTGGATGCTCCAGAAATGCAGAGCGTGGATGCACTTTCGTCCGGCAATGACGATTCAACCAAATCGGCCGGCTCGCCTGTTGGCGATTGTGCCTCAGGCGAGGTGGAGAATTCAACCAGGGGCGAGTTTGCCATTCCTTGGCACAAGCTGGACGAGACCCTTCTAGACGCCCTCAATAAAAATAAGCATTTGACATCTGCCCAGAGGTCGGACCTGGTTCTTGCCGTGAGCGAAGAATTTCTTCAGTGGAATCCTGACTCGTCCAACATAGACCAGTACACCGAGCAGATCGCCGAACAGATGTGCGAAATATACCCGTCGTCACTCTCCAACACTGCTTTAGGGTCTTGTGATGGTGACACACCTAGTTCAACTCTGGCTTGCATGTTGAGGTCGAAAGTGTGGGTTCTGAGAAACAGCGGTGAGCAGAAGTCCCAGTCCTCAAGTTCCGTTGACAATACAGAGGTGCCTCAATTGCAATTAACAGGAGCAATAAGTGAAATGGTACCTGATCCCGATCCTCCTTGCCCACACCCCGTTATAGATCTATCCTCGCCAGTGGTGTTTGACTTTGGATCTTTCACCATCCCCTGGAATAAACTTGATACTTCAGCTTTGAACACCCTCAAGAAGGGCAAAAGGTTGGACAAGTCCTCCAAAATCAACATCGTTCAAGTCATTTGTAATGAATTCTTGCAGTGGCACCCAGACATTTTCAACATAAACATCTCCGAGACCTGCAAAATAATTTCCAAAAAGTTGGTCCAAATGTACCCTAAATCTCTTTCAAGTGCGGCCTTAGGAAGACCTGACGAACAAGATTCTAGTGCCATTCTGTTTAACAGTTTCAGATCGCGATTCACTGTCTTGAAGAGATACAATTTAAAGAAGCAGACTGCTGCCACAGAAGAGGTGCCTGGTCAAAACAGCCAAGATGAGGGCGAAGCCGACTCTGGAGTGTTGGACTGGGCGATTAACTTCAGGATCCCTTGGGAGAAGATGCCCCAGGATGTGTTGAATGGCCTCAAGAATAAAGAACGGCTCTCCCCAAGCTTGATATCAGAGCTGCTCTGCATTGTTGCAGGGTTAGTGAACACTTGCATATCTATGTAATATAATGCTTTAATATGCAGTATAATATTCAAAGTTTAATATAAGGGTCTAATATTCAATTCTTTCCTAATACCTCTTAGTGTTAATGCCTTTCCGATCTGTTCAATAGTTCCCACGCTCTAATAGCCTATAGCGGTCGCATCAATACATTCTTTCCCAGAGAAATTGCAAACACATCAGAACTTGTTTTGACTCCACTATTCTCACAACACAACCATTATAGAAACAGAGTCACTTCTCCATTAGATCCCGATATGTGAGTTTGTGTGCTTTTTGGTGGTCAAGCTTCGGCTCCTGACTCCGTCCTTAAATACTTTAAAATGATTTCTTTATAAATAAATTGTGTTTTTGGACTTCCAACCTTTCTTTATTTCTAGAATAAACTAAAGAATAAGTATGGTCTTCTGTGTAAGGGAAAATTCCCTATTAAAACGTAAGCCTTTACAGCTAGTAGAGAGGGCCAAGAAAGGCCGCCAAAGCTCACATAACTTTACATCTCGAGGTCTAATTAAGAAGTGACTCTATTTTCAAAATGGTTGTGTTAATATTAAAATTTGAACATTATATTACATCTATATACTGTCGAACTCTGTTAAAACGATCTCGTTTACAACAACAACTTGTTTTTAAAATAGCCATAAATGTTCGACCCGTTCCTTGAATTGCCCATAGACCCTAATGTTATAATACCTTGCTTATAAAGGCAATTTTTAATTAATTCCTCAATTGTAATGCTAAAAATATATGTTTATATGCTAACCAAAATGCCTTCTTAAAGTTATTTTTTTTAATAGTGTTTTCGCTGTTTAAATTTTATTTTAATCGCCAAATGATGCAAAATGTCAGCAAATTTGAAATTTATTTCCTGCCTCGTAAATTATTGATCTTAAAAAGAGAAATTAAACTACAGTTGAACCTCGTTAACCCAAACTCGCCTAACTTGAAATTTTGCTTAAGGTGAACT
Organism: Oedothorax gibbosus; assembly: GCA_019343175.1. Taxonomy (NCBI): domain Eukaryota; kingdom Metazoa; phylum Arthropoda; class Arachnida; order Araneae; family Linyphiidae; genus Oedothorax; species Oedothorax gibbosus. Next base: position 1,134,875 of record CM033276.1, read on the forward strand.
AAAAGCATTTCCCCGGCCTATAAAGCTTTGAGCTACAAAAAACTCTTAATGCGAAATCTCTTTCAAAGGCAAAATCCTGCTTAACCCGAATAAAAATTCAAAATTTGACAATTTTCTTTCCAAATGATGCAAAATGTCAGCAAATTTGAAATTTATTTCCTGCTGTAACAGACGGTCGTCTCGCCAAAAAGATCGATCTCGCGCCAAGAATTGCAGCGGCGCGCGACCGAAGAAGAAGCGATTCTTTCACCCACGAACTTTCCATTCAAGAAAAGACTTGAGACATTTCCAATAATAGACGTTGAACTGTGTTGTGTTCGTTTGACTTTTAAGTGATGTTTTGTTTTGAATGATGTTACGGTTCTCGAAGGTGTATGTAAAAAATGTCAAGTAAAATCAGTTTAGAGTGATGTTGCTGAGTTTATTTTGCGTGTGAACTAATAGACCAGCTACACTGCCTAGTAAATTATTGATCTTAAAAAGAGAAATTAAACTACAGTTGAAACTTGTTAACCCAAACTCGCCTAACTTGAAATTTTGCTTAAGGTGAACTAAAAGCATTTCCCTGGCCTATAAAGCTTTGAGCTAAAAAAAACTCTTAATGCGAAATCTCTTTAGGCAAAATCCTGCTTAACCCTGTAACGTACCTGATCCGTGTCCCTCTACCGGCCACTTTAGAAGTTTTCCCCGCCGAAACAGAACGAGAACAGAACTATTTTGGAACTGAATGGTGGGACACGTATAGAGAGCTTGTCCGAAATGGATGTGAGGTTGATTAAGAAGGAACCTGTTTAAATGGTTTTTAAATCTAAATTGTTATTCTAATAAAAAATGAAACGTTAATGGCATCGTAAATCAACTCGTTAATAAACTTATCATCGTTTCTTCGTTGGTGGTTATTGTGTTTGGTTATTGGTAATCTCCTGATCACGCTACTACACTACAACCCGAACAACAATTCAAAATTTGACTTTTTTTTCTCCTTAGTAATTCAAAGTTTCGAATAGCAAATGAAACAAAACATTAAAAAAAAAAACTAACGAACATTCTAAAAAAATAATTGTTTTCTACTTCTGGTTCTGAGAAAATCACAAGATCTTCCATGATTCATCAATTTTAATCCAATGAACAAGTGTAGGATGATCTGTTACGTCATGTTGGTTTACATTTAAACTTGTTGATTTTCAATCGAAATGAATCGAAAGCAGCAGTCTATTTCTTTGGAAACAAAACAGAATTTTTTTACTGATATGGACGACAAATGTTTAAAAATTAAACGAAATTGCGTCTAAATATGGCATAGCTAAAAGCACCATTTCAACAATTTAAAAAAAAAAATTGGATAAAATTAAAGTGGCCTGTGAAGTAAACGAATTTGAACCTTCAAGAAAAAGAATTTACCTAATTTTTCTGTAGTATCTACTGCACCAAATGAATTATATTAATTGAATTACTAATTGTATGCCTGTATTATTAGTGTATTACAGTATAAAATAAGAATATTTTTATATATTGAATTTTTAAAACTACTCACTGGTCCAATCTAAAAAAAAAATCCTGACGGTTAACATAAAATTCGGTTAACTTAACACAAAATGTTTCGATGGTCCCGTTGATTTCGTGGGATTCATACCATATTTTTTAAGTATTGTGTGGCCATAATTAACCTCGACATATTCATGATCGGTGACATTTTGTGATCTTAAAATTATTATTTTTGGCAAGATCTTTTGAAAACCACCTTAAAAAAAAATTGATAGTGACATTTAAAAAAAAGCTATTCGCGATAACCGAGACAAAATTTATTTCGTAGTCGCGACGTATTTATTTCGTAGTCGTATGTTGGATGGTGGTTTGGGGGCGACCGAGCGGTGAGGTGCCAACGACCCATTGTAGGTTGGTCGGAATAATCATCCTAGACAAACTCTGCTTCGAATCCTGGCATTCTGCCAAGAAGAGGACTGCCACCGGAGATGACGTAAGTGTGGGTCGTCACCGCTCGGCTGATTACCGAAACACCTGCCAATATACGTCTCGTTTTTGTTCTGATGTGAGTGTGCGAGAAATAAACCTGAATTACGTTTGAAAGCTCAGCATCGTCTTTCGTCCTTCTTTAAAAGGTTAACTACAAGTATCTTACTCCTGCATGCCCACTAAATAGCGAAATTGTAGGATTTTGGTTGCATTTTGCAACTAGCAACATTTAATTTCAAACCCTGTTCGTTCCGCAAAATAAGAATGTTTCGGCTCGTAATATGTCAAATAAATCTTAGCTTAAAGGAAGTTGAATGAACTAGGGCGGGTCCACCACACGTTGTAACTTCGCACTAGAGCATTATTGTCACACAAGTTACAGTGTTAAAAAAATAATAAACAATTAGGATAATTAAATTTTTGTCTTTTTGAAGTAGCCCTTGTATTTAAGGTTTAATTTGTTTAAACCATATTGATTTTAACTGGTTGTAACCGAGTTAGACTGCATTTTTAAAAATTAATATTGCAGAGATATCCGCAAAATACAGCAGAATCCCACCAAAGAGTGTGTGGAGTACATTGCCAGGGAGATGTGCACCATGTACCCAAAGTCCCTGTCTGACTTGTCCTGCGGAATTCCCGCAAATCGACACGAATCTCTTGCCCGGGAAATCCTCTGGAGAATCAACTATGCCAACAAGAGTTTGGATCAGGAGGAATCAAAGGTTTGGCCTTTACTCACTTTCAAAATATATATTTTCAAAGAACTTTTTTCAAAAATATTATTATTTAGATCAGTGGTTCCCAACCTTTTCTGGACCATCGCCTCGTATTTTAGGTTGATTAACATCCATCGCCCCCTTTTAATTTTCATGTTATGTCTAATCATATTGTGAGTTAAAATGTAACTATAAAACAGTTTTATAACACTTACTACCGTTTATAAAAACAACCAAAGAGGCTTTATCCGGTCACTTTTAAATAAAATAGAAGAAACATAAAACACGTATTTTTAATATATTTTTAAAGAACAAAAGTGAAATAATTAACTAAGATATTTTTACTGGTTTCTAGAAAATTTAAGAGAGTTGAATGTAAAAATTGGCTGGTTTGGTTATGGTTGGAGAATGGTTTTACTGTACAAAGGTACAACATTATTTTAATTTCCCCCCCCCCCCTTTGAATACTCATCGCCCCCTGATCGCCCCTCAAGTATTTTTTGCCCCCTTGATAACACAAATCGCCCACTTGGGGGCGATCGCCCCCAGGTTGGGAACCGCTGATTTAGATTAACTAAAGCAGAAAGCTTGTTTCTGTGTACTGTGGCAAATTTTCTTGTCAATTATTGTTAAAAGGTTAAAGGTATGTAACTTATTAGGGCTACCAGAATTTTGAAAGCAAAATCCATGTCAGTAGAATTATTTTTCTAATGAAAAGTTTACAGAGACAATGATAAAAGTATTAAAAAAATTGAAAGAATTTCAAAATAACGAACATTCTTCTTAATAGTTAACTGTTTTAAAGTATAAGCCGATAAATTAACCTAATGTTCAGTTCTTAAACACCAACTTTTGTAAACAATCTTGATTTGTAGCCAAGAAAAAGAAATTTTTGTAACATCACCGAAGAGATTGTGTCATACTGTAGGCTTAAAACTTATTATTTTGTTTCAGGAAACAAAATTGCATTCTCCGGGAACTTCAAATCTAGAAGATGAAGAACCTATCGAAATCCTTGACACCTTTCCTTGCCCCCCTTCCATAGTAGAAGTTGAAATGGTGGTCGATTCAAATTCCAGTTCCGTTCCCACTAGTTATAACCCAATCGCTGAGGATCCAAGTTGCCATGCAGGGTACGACTACGGCACTACATTGCCAGAACCTTACTTGCCAGAAGCAAAAACAAGTTCCAGCGCCGAACAGCACACAGTAAATAGTACTCCAAGCTTCTTGGGGAAGCAGGGTATTGAAGATCTAGATTGTGGTACGGAACCAGAAATTCATCCAACTACTGCCATTCCAGACTGCAGTGCAAAATCTCCAGATAACACCGTTCCAGACAACAATGCAGAATCTGATGCATCTCCTGATGACGTTGCTATGGAAGACTGTGATGTTGCCACGGACTGTGGTTTTAACAAAGTCAGGTACATTGCTGAAGTGGTGAAAAATGGTGATGACAGATGTGCTATATTTGCCAATACGCCGATAAACGAGGGTAATAGTTTTATTTTTCTGCCCCAGTTTATTGAAGATCCCAACTCTCTCGCTGTAAAATACCCCATGAAAACGTACTCTCGCAATACAGAGGCTGGAATTACCAGTACAGGAGACCCAATAGATGTCGCTCCAGACTGCAGTTTGTCGGCCAGTCTTGTTTTACGGGACTTGTGTAAAAAAGCTGAGGCTCACACCAATGAGAATCCTGTGACATACCAGAGCAGCGTTGTTCCGGGCTGTAGTACTGACAATTTAAGTTTACCAAGCACTGTGAGTTCCAGTTATAATCCTAGCCCACCTCTATACCCAGCTAGTGAGGATCCAGTGTACAACCTCCCTTTGAACACAGTCGTGCAGCCAAATCCTGTGGCGTACCAAACTGATCCGAGTTATAACATAAGCCACAGTACTCATCAGAGCGACGTGGTCTAAAATTGCGATACAGACAGCGTGTAAAATACTTTTTTTTGTGTGTATAGCAGTTCTGCTACACCAAAGTATTTGTGTGTAGCAATTTTTAATCAATGCATAGCACTTTTGAAAAAATTTAAAGACTCTTCCAGTCTCTTTAATTGTTTTGGGGGGAAATGTTAATTTTTGATAAATATCCCCGTTTCTGTGATCCAGTTTTTAACAGTTCGTAACTGAACCGCCACATTTTACTTTCGTTAATTTTTGCAACACAAATAACGAATTGGAAATCTCGCTAAATTTATCTGTTCTGGCGCGGTTATCGGCGGTTTGTTTACACTTTTTGCTACTCACTTCCAGTCTGGTATGGAATTTAGATGTTTCCCTGCCCGAACGAAAAGCGGCCAACGGATTCGAATTGAGATTAAGCTCCATGACTTAGACAACTGAACTGAAGCGATCTGACTTCGAATCGTTTGCAAAAACACCATGGTTATGAGAAACGGAGATGCTTTGTGAGTATCGCAACTAAATGCGATACAAAGCTAAATCGCTATCGCAAGTTTTCATTTTGGTGTCGCGTTTCGCGATGCGATACCGCTTATTTTACACGCTGGATACAGATGATGTGATAGATATGGATACAGACCAAACAGCAGATCCTGTAAATGTTAACAGTCGCAGTGACAACACCTACCTACAAGAACCTGGAAGTAGTTCCCAAGGCTATAACCCCTATGATCGAGGCTATAACCAAGCAGTTGAGTATTTCCAGCAATTAAATCAAATACAAAAACCCAAAGAATACGAGTAGCATTTAAGAATGAAACGAAAAATGCTAAGTACTTTTCGGATGTAATAGATTCAAACAAAAAATTTTATGCTTTACCAACAAACAATTGAAGAGCTTAGTGGAAGAACGTGCTAAGTCACATTAAAAAAAATTGAGATTTTTGTGTCAATGAACAAGTTTTTCCCTTTTTTTAAAAATATCAAGATTCCCCCTTTTCATAAACTTTAAGTTAAGTATATACTTTACCTTTTGTAAGTGCCGTTTTTAACGTATCTATGTGCAAACGCAAAACTTGAAAGCTCATTTTCTCCTTTTTGTCACTTAGCACTTTCTTCCACTAAGCCGATCAGATTCAATTCTGCCGTGGGCGGGTAAACTGCAGTGACCACAACATTGAATTGGACCATTTTGGCTCTCAAATAATCAATCCTTTAGTGTACTTTCATACAGGGTAAAGTTATTTGAGTGCTCGTAGCAATGGACTAAGTCTTTTGTGATTACCTTCCCACGGCAGAATTGTGCTACCGAAGAAAGTTTGCCTTGTCTAAAAATATTGTAAATGGATTTTAGAATGTGTTATGTGTTGTTCCCATACTTGAAAAGTCTAAAATTTTAATATTTTTTTAGTAGTAGAATGGTATAACTATTCTTTAAAAATACATCGATTTCAATTCATGAGGTCCTTAAAAGAAAATTCTACTTGAAGTGCATTTACAATTTATTAAATAAAAATAAATAATTCCAAATGTAATTTCAGTTTAATAAAATCGGGTGTGTTCTATTTAAAGGTAATAAGTTTGTTCATTGATAAATTTTATGTATAAACAATATAATTTAACCCTTTAGAATATGGATGGTCGGTTTATCAACAAAACTTGATCCTTTAAATTTTCGGTTTACCACTGATCAGGCATAGAACATCTTGGTTACAAGATTTTGTGTTTATAATTTTTTTTTTCTCTGCAGCATTTGTAATTTTTATATGTAGATCAAAATCTCATTTTACGTTTAGTATCTTTTGTATATAGCGTGGTGCATTATTCTACAATTGATCTAGTGATTCTAGTTCACTTTAAGAGGGATTGTCAGTCCCATAGAGGCCAATTTGGGGGCATAGTTTTAATCGAACTTCACAAAGATTGTTCCATGTAACCCTTATTTTGGATAAACATAACATCGATGGATGAAAACCAATTTGATTCGGAAAGTTATTTTGAGCATTTATTAGTTATTGTTGGAAGTTTTTTAAAATAACAGACAAATTTAAAGGCAAAAGTGGCAGAACACTTTTAAAAGCATGTTATTAAACTAATATTAAATAACAAGTTTTTCTTGAATTTTTTCAAAATGGATTTATGATGATTCTATACGTGTATGAAAACATTAAATTTTTGGTTACGCAAATTTCAAAAATCAATGGTACGCGATGCAAAAGGTGGACACCCTGCTTAAATAATAAATCTCGCTGTTGAAATGCTATGTCTATTCTTGTTAACTACAATATGGGTTTTAATGCTGCATGTGCTTTTTTTTCTTCTTAAAAATGGGTTTCATATACTTCCTGGAAATCAATTAATTTGTTATGGCCAGGTAAAGCTTCTGAATAGTAGTTGAGACTTACAGAAAAATGTCAAAAATAGCAATTGTGATTCGTATAAATTTTGCTAATTTTTTTCACAATTATGTAAAAAAAAACAATCAAATTGAATTCATATCTATGTAATGTTTTACAGTGATCTCATTTGTCGATTTTGTTTGATATTTGCATAGATTATGCAAATATTTTAACTAGTTTCTTTGATTAAAAGCTTGCATAACATTCGTATTATGTAGTTTTGTAAAAAGATTTATATTTTGAACTTCTTGGTTAATGTTTAATTTCTTATGGTTATGTCCTGACTACGCCACAAAGACAACAATGCAACAAAACTTGGCGACTTGGCAGAGTCAGCCTCCATGCTATAGCATTGCTTGGCGCCCTTGGCAGTCGCCAAATTTTGTTTTTGTTGCCTTTGTGGCGTTTGATGTTTTAGTGGGGACATAGCCTATGAGAGATCCCTAAGAGAAATTTTTTTAAATGTAGGAACCCTGATAACCAATTTTTTTTAATGCATATTACTGTTTTGTTAAATTTTGGGTCTGTAATTTAATTAACTTTTTAGATAACAAAAAAATTAATGCATGGATTAATTAAAGAATTCAGTTTAATCTTGTTCTTTTTTTTCTATTGATCTGCATTTACCATTTTAGTAGAATTCTGAATTAAAAAAAATGCATTTATTGATTTTAACAAATCAATGGCAATGTTCCTAGATTGTTTTTTTGTTTACCTTGTTAATGTTTAAACTGTTTTTCAAAAGTGCCCCAGATCACATTTTAAGTACTTCAATAAAGAATAAAAAATGGGTGTTACAATCGGTTTTATGGAACAGCTATGATACAATATCCGGTCTCGATTTGGTGATTTGTGTTACTTTGTCAATCAACAAAAATGCCAAAATGTGGTAAACATTCCACTCTATATTTCATACAACTTCATTGGTATAGCAACCCTGTGCTAAATTTTCAAGCTCAACAAAAGTTGCAAATGCACATACCGGCTATTATATCATAGCTGTACCATTTTTATTTTAGTTTATGGTTCTTGATAAAAATTTTAGCTGTCAGATATAAAAAATGTTTAACTTGCAAATGTTCATGCGATCACATGAATTAAATGTGTTTTTGTATATAAAAATTGTTTTCATTTGCAAATTTAAAGTGATTATGTTAATTTTTCGAGAGTTTAAATTCTAAAAATTCTGTAACTTTGATGGAACATGTTTTTTTTCTTATGAATTACTTTTGTACATAAATTTTAAAGATTTATATCTAAGATCTTGGTTAATTCTAATTCATAAATAATACCCTGTGAATAGAGTTTGTAATCTGAAGTAAAATCATAAATGTATATTCTGCAAATAAATTTTAGCAATTGAAACACATTATCTGTAAAGTAATGATTGAATGTGAGTTCTACCTCGAATGATGGCTGACATTTTTTTTTCTTCTAAAAATGACTTCACAGTATTTTGTATGATCCTAAAATGTCCTTGTCACCTTATAGCTTAATTACAAAACTATTCTATGGGTCAAGTTGTATATATATCAAAATTATTAATTACTTTTTTAGTAGCTTTTGATTTTGTCATTTTATGTATTTGTTTTCTAAATAAAAAAATGAAGATAAATATGTCTTATATTCTGTTTTAACTTGAGAGATTAAGAGGGATTGTCAGTCCCATAGAGGTAATGCATTAGTTTTGGAATCACAACTTCTGCAGAAGTATTGTTTTGCCAAGTTAGCCCTTTTTCCCCAGGTATGGGAATCAAACATAACATTGAAATGAAACAAATTTGAAACGAAAATGTTATCTAGTAATTTAATTATATATTTTTGAAGTTTTAAAATGCCAAAAATATACAGCAGATGGCGACACTATTTTAAAACTTTATCAATTAATAATTAAATAACCGGATGTTATTTTCTTTTCAATTTTGTTTTAAATTGATGCTATGACGATTCAAATACCTGGTGAAAATGGGATAACATGGCAATGCAATTCTTTTGCCAAAGGGGTGATTACAAAACTAAAGCATTAGGTCTATGGGACTGACAGTCCCTCTTAACTTGGCTTGATTAGAGAATGTGAAACTGGGAACTCACAAAAACAGGTTAGCCCTTCACTGCAGAATTTTTTTTGCATAGGAACTAAAATTCTCTTCAGTTATTCTGATTACTTAAAAAATTATTTTTTAAAAAAATCTTGCAAGGTACATGATTATTTCAAAATCCTGTGTTATTTTTCCAAACTTGAGAAGCTTATTCGTAAAAAGAGTTCCCGGAGCTTTACCAGGGAGTTTCTAGTAAAATGTAAATCCTTTCAATGAGGTTGTTTCAGATGATGTAATTCTCCTGTTTTATTTTTGCATTTCTTGCGTTTTTATTAGTTTCGCTTTCACTCTCAAAATGTACGTTTTACGTCTGCTGAGTTCTTTACGTTCAACTTATGTTTATTCCCCAGCTATTTATTAAACTTGATTGATTTTAATTCTATTAAATTTCAAATATAAAACATTACCCATACCGGAGCCATCGTCAAGTGAAACTCCCGCCCATACGTTAAGATTGCTGGAAAATTTCGGTTTTGATGATATTTTGTCTTATGTGTGTCTTTACTGAAAGAAAAGTTTGTACACAACAATCGTTTCAGTTTCGCAAAAAAAAAAATTGTATTGTTTAAGACAAATGTAATGGGCTTGTTTCACGTGGTACGGAAAGAAAACCAAACAAACAATGGAATTGCAGTACAGAGAGCGTGACGTCACAAGAAACCAATTGGCTTGTTTTTCGTAATAAGGGAAGAAAACCAAACATCCAATGACACAGCAGTAAGAAGAGTGTGACATCACAAGAAACATTCCCATTTCAGAACTCCCCGAAATGAAAATTAAACAGCTGGAACTGTTGCAACTGACGTGAAACATGCTCATTAACTTGACTATGGTTCGAAATTACTAGTTTCGTCGTTTATGGCCGTATGCAGCATTAATTATCTAAACCAAACCTTAATAAGTGCTGCAATATTACGAAATTTACGCAGCTGTGTTAAAGCTCTTTAAAAGATAAAAAAAAGTAGGTAGCTAAAATAGCTCTAAAAATTCCAAAACCACCAACTCGCAAAATGCAAATACAACAAAGAACAAACTGAACCAACGTCAGAACATTAAAATTCAATGTTATTTTTACTCGTGTTGAACTTGTGTAAATTATTTGACGAAAATGAAATTTTTGATTGGTTTGTGTATTTTATTGAGATATTAATACATCGTGGAGTTACGGTGCTGTAGCATTGTATAATTACTGTACGAGAGTTGAGTCTTGCTTTTATTTCATAGTTAAAGATATTTTACAGAGCATCTTCATTCAGTTAATAGTATGAAAATTTATAAAACCAATGCGAGTATATAGACTTTATTACATCTGAAAATGGACTTGGTGACACAAGCAGACCAAATATATGTTTGACTGAACAGAATCAAATTGCTGCCATGACAGAGGAGAAGTTATCTACCAATGATGAATCTTTGACAGTTGATTACGGCCAATTAACAGATGAAAATGATGATCACTTAACTACGGATAAAAACCCTGCAACGAAAGGTTAGTTTATGTGTAGGGAATACCTACAGAGATTTCTTTACTTCATGAACACTAGTAACTTTCAAGGTAAAAAAACAAAAAACTTTTTAATGTAAATCCAAAAACTAAAGGACTATTATGTAGTAAAGATTTATAAACTCTCCAACTTAGGAGGGGATTTTGTGCATATTTCATGAATTTTCTAGTAACAGCTATGATATAATGGTCGGTTGCCTTGATTTGATGAGTTTATAATCTCTCCAACTTAGGAGGGGATTTTGTGCATATTTCATGAATTTTCTAGTAACAGCTATGATATAATGGTCGGTTGCCTTGATTTGATGATTTGCGTTATGTTGCCAAGCAACGAAAATGTGGAACGAATGTGGAAAATGTGTGTCCACTTATTTCCTACAACATGATAGGTAGAGCAACCCTTCATTAAATTTTCAAGCTTTCCCAATGAAAAGCCAACCAATTATATGTGTTCCGTTTCTCATTACCATATCTATTATATTTGCACGAAAAATATTTTATACACACTCGCATTAATTAAACTGCCATTGTCCCCTTTAACTCTGTCTTGTCTTAAATCTCTAAAAAAATTTTACATTTTTTTTACAAAATTTCTTTGTTTTTAGCTACCACACTACGTTTATAACGTAAAAAGAGGAAGGTATTATAATAGTTCAGTCCGTCTGTCCGCCACCCACTTTCATAGCCCAAACTACAAATGCTACGGACAAGTGTGTTACGTCAAAAAATTCATTGCATCAAAATTAGAATACATCGAAAATTTCAGAAAAGAATTCAAATTCGAAGTACTTCAATTAATTAAAAAACTGCAAAATTTAATGCTCATTATAAAAGCATAAGAAGAAATTTTTATTAGAATTAAATCACCATTGCCATTTGCAACAATCGCTCGAGAAACTTTAATTCTTTCAGACAATAAATTAAAATAAATTTATTTGTGCGACATCGATCAGTTTGAAATGACGTCAAATATATTTCCCTACGAGATTCTTTGTACGTTCATATGAAATGTTTTCATTCTATTTAAAAGCGAGGAATATTACATATTTATTCTTTGAAATATAAATTAATTTTTGCAAACGATAAGTAATAATTATTGAATTTTCTAAATAAAATAAATGAAACTAGCCGAATTTAGCATGTAAATGTTTAATATAGAATATTAATGCTGTGTTTTGTTGCCTTTTTACCTGTTAAACACAACTGTTGTGTGGAAGCGGGTTAAGTGACAGATTCTGTTACAAACCTACTTGTTTTGTCTACAAATCTTAGAAACTTTAGTAGTAAAGGAGTTTAAGTAGATTGATATCTGGCTGTTATTTTCGTTGTTTTTTTAGCTGGGTCTGTGGCATGTGCTTGCCTAATAACCCTCAGATTGAATGAGTGTTTGGCTGTGTCCTGACTACAACATCAAATGCCACAAATGCAACAAAACTTGGCGACCGCCAAGGGCGCCAAGCGATGCAATAGCATGTGGCTGACTCTGCCAAGTCGCCAAGTTTTGTTGCATTTGTGGCATTTGATGTCGTAGTCAGGACACAGCCTTTGAACATTGGGCATGTCAGCAGATTTTCAAGGACGAAAAATTGTAGGTACATTTGTCATATTATGTGACCAGACATCCTGTTTTGGCGGGAAAGTTCCTCTTTTTGTCCCACTGTCCGCGAAAATGTACGGATTTTTGTTTCAGTCCCAAAAAACAGGAGTTCTTAATTTTTGATTACTCAGGATAATAAGTATTTATTAGTTTTTTCTCAGTTATTAGTTATTTCTCAGTTAATAATTAATAAATTTTTTAAAATTTGAATTTAAATTTCTATAGTTACAATATTCTGGGTTGTATAATTTTACATATATACAAATAAACAATACTTGGTTCTAGTGGTTCTAATTGTTCTGGTTTTCGTTTAAAAAATTTCAATAGATTGATAAATAAATAAAACTTCCTTAAATAAACCATAAAACCCTGAAAAACCATCCAAAATACTGAAAAAACCCTTAAAACCCTGAAATAACCCCTATCCCCCCTGATAAAACCCAAGAAGGGTTACAGATTTCTTGAAAAAAAACCTGGGTTTTTGAAAACTCTGTATGCAGTAATAAAATTATTTTCAAGTAAAAAGTTATTTTATGCACTTTTTTTATACAGATCGCATTAAGTTGGGCAAAAAAAGAAAGAAGCTTCTGCATTTGGAAGTTTGGAAGCATTTCACCAAGTTGAACAGCAAGTTTGCACTCTGTCGCCACTGCCAGCGTGTCATATCCTACATCAGCACAACCCGTAGTCTGCTGAGGCATCTGCAATCGAAGCACCCCTCTGTGCTTGCAAAAGAGGTGGATATATTTTTCATATTGTAATTCATTGTTCGTTACTTTTATGGTGACAGAAAATAATGCGGATTCACTAAGTAATAAAACCCAAAGAAAGATTATAATTTTGTTTTTAATTATTTTTTTTAGTTAGATAATCAATTAATAAGTAAGTTACATTTAAGTTAATATTTCCAGTTTTATAATTTCAATAGTACAAGTGTGTACTTAAAATATATTTTTATATTTGATTGCGAATTTCTGCTGTGTAAGGCTACTAAAATTTTATTATATATATATATTTTTTTGTGCTGCAAAATTTTAAAATGTCTTCAAAACCATGAAGTTGACTATTTCAGTGAAAATTTTTTATCCACCACTATAAACTAGTGTTTAAAAAAAATAAACATCAGATGATTGTTAAACTTTTGTGCTTGCCCACTCTGTGGGATGAAATAGTAATGGGGTTGTTTCACGTAGGATCTGGCAATAGCTCTGCGGTTTTAGAATTATTCTAAAATTACAAAAAATTATCGTAAAAATACTAGCTGCATTTTGGAACCTTTTTAGTGACTTTAAAAAAACGTGAAACGCTTTGCTAGTATTTTTAGGGTATGTTTTTGTAATTTTAGAATTAAATGGTATTTTTTCGTAGTGTTTTTTCCTAAAACTGGTGGCAACACTGTTGAGACATAAAAACAAAACCACAGAGCTATTGCCAGATCCTCCGTGAAACAACCCCATTTGTTAAAAAAATTTATACTTTTGTTATGGATGCATAATATTTTATTTGTTCATCGTTTTAAAAATAAATTATAGAATTATCATGAATTTTACTTTTTATTCTTTAGGAGAACCGGAATGACCTGGAAAAAACAAATGAAGAGGTTGGCAACAATGAATTTATACACGAGAGATTCGGTAAATGTTTCAAATTATAGGAAATCTCTGATGGGAATTTTTTTTCTTTTGTGATTTTGTTTTGCTTTATGAACTATAAAAATACTATGGTGATGACATTAAATTCAAAGCAAAAGAATCTTTAAAAAAAAAAAAAATTATGTATAATTTTTCTCTTGTTAATCAGTGGTTCAGATCACAAATCTCCTGCTATTCTAAAATTGAAAATATCTGAGATTCTAAAATCGGAAATGGGGCCGGGGTGCCCAGTCGGTTAGGTATTCGCCTAGCATGCGGAAGGTCCCAGGTTCGCATCGCCAAAATAACTGCTGATCTATAAACGGCCTGTGCAGCCAAAAATGTCCGACGAATAATACCCTGTATGAAGGGAGTGCACGTTAAATATCCTTTAAAGTCCTAACGCTGCGTACGATGTTGCTGCATTAACGGTTGCGTTGGGTGCCTACTCAGGTGTCGGCTCGTCACTTGACTGTGGTCCTAAAATACGGCCAATAGCCCTCGTGTAGCTCTAGTGCGACGATAATTCAAACAAACTAAAATCGGAAATCCTCATGTAATTCTACTACCATGCAAAGTTACAGATTAATTTCAAGAGCTGAACTTCGTGTCACAAATTGTTTCAAAAATTTCTTCTGCAGGCGTTGTATTCCTCCATATTCTGGGGAGCCCAGTTGGTTAGGTGCCTTGATGTGAAAGGTTCCGGGTATTGCTAAATTACAGTCCCTGGAAAAATTATTAGACGCACTGTATTTTTTTTTTAGTAATTTTATGTTTCTTAAGAGTTTTTATGCAATAATGGTCTATTTAAACTACAATATTATTGATTTTTATTTAAAAGAATTGTTGAAGACTACATATTTGTATTTATTTTAAGCTAATTATGATTAAGATTAATTTATATTAATTATTTATTATAAGATTATTTATGTGTGGAATCATCATCCTCAAATGCAGGAGACAGTTCAGTCTTGCATTGATATGATAGCATGCCGCACAGAATTAAATCTTTGATAGCGGCTAAAGGTGGCTCAACTCAATATTGTTTTTTACTAACATTCATTTCACTTTTCTTTAAAACTTAATAAACTTATGCTTTTCTAAATGAATGCTGTTTAATTGATGTCAAATCGGTAATTGATTGGATAATATAAAAATAAAAAACAAATCAATTTAAAATAATAAAACGGTACAATATCATCCAGTAATTAATATTTTACATGAAATCTTGCAGTGCGTCTAATAATTTGTCCGGGGACTGTATAGCCATCTGATCTGTTATATTCTGATTGTAAATATTAATTGAACTTCATTTTTACATTAGCGAAGACAACAGGCCAGCATACAGACTTCCGAAGAAAAAGGCCCCCTCTAGTCCAAGGGAAAAAAAGGCGCTCTGTAGTCTGGAATTACTTCTTGGAATCGTCCGACAAATCTGGCATCAGCTGCAAGATTTGCAAATGCAAATTCTCCTACCAGACCTCTACCTCCCAGCTTCAAATGCATCGACTGAGAGTTCATCTCCACCCGAAAACGAATTCGGTGCCCGCTAAAAAACACAGGAAGCTGCCTGTAATTTGAGTTTTTTTCCCCTTTGAATTCCTAATTAAAAAACTTAGTGGTAGAACTGGCTAAGTGACATTTTTGAAAAAATTGAGGTTTTTGTGTCGACGAAAATATTACTAACTTTTTAACAAAAACAATTTTCCACTTAAATAAACTTTGAGTTCAGTTATATTTTTTAAGGTTTACAGGTTCCGTTTCTAACAAATCTGAGTGAAAACTAAAAACTCTAAAGTTTGTTTTCACCTTTTTGTCACTTAGCCAGGTCTTCTACTAAGTTCTTCAATTGAGGAGTTTAGTAGAAGAATGTGCTGAATGACATTAAAAGAGTACAGGGGAAAAAACGCTTATTTCGTAAAAAAACCAGTTTCTCACTTTCTTGTGCATCTTCTCTCACTGCAAACCTGAAATTCTGTTCCGCGTTTTATTCAAAAGACTGTGTTCATCATCATGTTAAGCTTTAAAAATAAAGTACGATTGATTGAAAATCACGAATTTTTCCGAAACAATTAAGAGAAATTTTAAGATTCGCAAATTAATTGAAAAGTCCTAAACCCCGACTTTTCTACCTACCGAGATTCACGCGAGGCACGAGTCCGACGCTTGGACCAAGCGAAGAAGAAAGTGAAACCGGTTTCCTGCCGCCAATGTCCGCCAAGCAGACACAATACGGCGACTCCTAATAAATCAAGCGTTCTTCCCTGTACTCTCATTTTGAAAATGGGATTTTGTGTCAATGAATATCTAATTCTTTAGCCATACAAGTTCCTTTTTTATAACGTTAGTATATTTAGTTTTTTAGGTTCTTACCCCATGTACTCGTTCATTTGTTGCAACTAAAACTTGTATTGTGACTTTTTGTGCATATGTTTCAAAGTCTCAATTCATTTATACTAATTTTCTTTATCTTCTAGATTTTAAACAATGTAGCTCACAAGTTTTTGTTATACGATGCTTATCGTATTATTAAAGTATATTTTTTAAGGTTTACAAGTTCTGTTTTTAACAGATCGGAGTGCAAACTAAAAACTTGAAAGCTATTTTTCACCTTTTGTCACTTAGCGTGTTTTTCAACTAAGCTCTTCAATTCATTTCATAACCTTAATTTTTTTTTATCTTTTAGTATTTATAAAAATGTATAAAGCCTAAAGCCTTTTATGTACTTGATAAGCTTTCTATTTTAAAGAAATGTGTTTTAGTGTTTTCATTCTTTGAAAGGAAACAAACATTTCAATTTCTCTAAACTTTAAATTTAAAATAGTACAAGAGCGTATACTTAAAATAGTTTTTTAATATTTGATTTCCAATAAGGAGGTCTAATGTGTAAGATTAATCAGAGTATATTAAAGTGCAAATTTTATAAAATATTATAATTTTTTTTGTTGTGCTGCAACATTTTTAATTGACATTAAAACTATAAAGTTGTCTCTTTCAGTGAAAAAGGTTAATAACAATTAATTGTTACTGGGTTTTTTTTAATAAGCAAGAGATGATAGTTAATTTTTTTTTTAAATTGATTTTTTCGTTTCTACTTTGGCATAGATTTATAATGTTATACAGTCAATACTCGATAACTCGAAGTCCCGGGGAACCCCCAAAAATATTCGACTTATCCGAAGTTCGAGTTATCGAAGTTACTTCCCATTCCTCTCTACTGGTACTTAGGATGGGTCGACATGGTTTGATAGGTGCCATAATACTATAGTTGTAAGCATTTCAGTTTTTTTAATAGCCTATGCAAACAACAAGAGAAGAATGGGGTCAAAAGATTTATTAAAACTCAACTTTAACAAAAGTTGGCCTCCTTACATATTAATTAGTATAAATACCATGTAAATCTCATTTGGAAAAAAACTCGTATATATCTTGTTGTATTTTTTAAGGTTGTTGGCATTCACAAAGTTACATAATTTTTTGAAGAATTTAAAGTTTTGAACTGAATTGTGCTTTTATAGGGGAAATCTGTCACAAAAACTTCGACCTAGAAGATGTTCACTTCGAGTTATCAAGACAGTTTTTTAAAGAAAAGGATATAAATGATTCAGGACTTTATCAAAAGTTCGAGTTAGCGGTTTATTCGACTTATGGGAAGTCGAGTTATCGAGGTTTGACTGTATATCATTAGCATTAAAATTTTTGTTTTTTTTGCACTGGAGTAATCTTGGTACATATTTAATTTTAAATAACGAGGTTTAAGGAATAAGGTTATTAAAAAAGTAAGCACACTAAATTGCAAATTTTGTAAAATAGGTATAACAAACTATTTTTTCCCACCCCCTAAGTTAATCTGTTTAAAAAAATAAACTAGAGACATGTGAAATTGATTTTTTTTCTACTTTTGTAATGGGCTGGGGAGTCCAGTCGGTTAGGCACTCGCCTAGTATGCGGAAGGTCCCAGGTTCGCGTCTGGGCTTCGCCAAAATAACTGCCGATCTATAAACGGCCCGTGCAGCCAAAAATGTCCGATGAATAATACCCCGTGTGGAGGGAGTGCACGTTAAATATCCTTCAAAGTCCCAACACTGCGTACGATGTCGCCCTTAACGGTTGCGTTGGGTGCCTACTCAGGTGTCGGCTCGTCACTTGACTAAACTAAATCTAAAGTGAGGAATCCTCCGGCGATACTGAAATTGGCAAACTTCTGTAAATCAAAAATCGGGAATCTGCGGTGATTTTTAAATCGGAATTATCACAGGTGATTCTCTCATAAGAGTTCTGTGCCGATTCTCAACTCAGGAAATGATCAGATTTTTGGAAATCAAAAAACTGCGGTTATTTTATGCACAAATTCAGCGATTAAAATAGCAAAGAGCGAATTCCTGGCAATCTTAAATTTTTCGGGAAACTCCAGGAATCTTCTAAAATCGGGAGCTCCATGTCTCTACTATAAAACAAAAAAAAATAAGCACTTTTCCCAGAAGTCCGCTCAGAAATTAAAAAATAATGTTTTAGCTTGTCAGGAAATCTCAGCGATAACTTAACACTAAAATTCAATGTGTACTACAGTAGACGCCGCTTAATGTGATCACGGTTAATGTTATCAATCGTTTAATGTTATCAAAATCGCTTAGTCCCGTCCGCTTATATCAAAATATAGTATGTAAGTATACTAACTAGTAATTCTTTTTCTTTAGTGTGCATTAATTTCTATTAAATACTATAGAGTTTTACAGCAACAACTCCTAATTTAAAATTAATTTTTATTTTAATACATATGTAAAAAAATCATTTTTTAGTTTAAACTTTTTTTTTCGTGTATTGTAATCAACCGGTTATTGTTATCAAATCATGTTCGTCCCGATGTGATCACATTAAGCGGCGTCTACTGTACTGCAAAACCATGACGCATTTCGGACGTTGGCAGATTTTAAGTCCGGGGGCTTTCGGCACTTCTCTGTACCATTAGTGGATTTGATGAAAATTCTCTATTTTGTCCGGAATTTTTGATTATCCGACCTACCTCTGGTCCTATTTAGATTGGATTATCGAGGTTCTACTGTATTATATTTACAGGTGCAGTGCGACTAAATGAGACTATTTGCTACTATTTCGACCCCGGCGACTATGGCGACTTTTTAGGCAAATCAGCCAAGCGACTATTTTCAGATTTTGTCAACTATTTTCAAGGATGGCGACTTTTCTAATTTTTTCTTGCGATCGGTGATATCCTTTATTTCGGTATTCCCCCCCCCCCCTCTCAAATTGCCGGAAGGCCACATTTACTAGCCCAAATCCTTCGGTCGTAAAATCGCGGAGTTTCGGATATAGATCGACGGAATATAGAATAGAATAACTATTTTCAAGACTGTAGGATCGTCGGAATTTCGGATAGTTGGATCGCGGGAGTTCGGGACAGTTGGATCGCTGGAGTTTCGGATAGTAATTTATTTGGGGCTGGGGAGCTCATTATAAGGCGTTTGCCTTGCATGCAGAAGGTCCCAGGTTCGAGTCTGGGCATCGCCAAAATAGCTGCCGACCTATAAAAAGCCGAAAAATGTCAAACAAAAAATACCCAGTGTAATGGGAGCGCACATTCAATAAGCTTCAAAGTCCTGATGCTAGGTACAATGTCGCCCTTAAAAGTTGCCTTGTTTGCCTACTCGGGTATCAACTCGTCACTCGACTGTGGTTCTCAATTACGTCGCCAATAGCCCTCGTGTAGCTCTAGTGCGACGATAATTCAAACTAACCTAACCTAATATTATATATTTTTTTGTTTATCTTTCTCTCGAATAATCTTGGTGCCAGTCAGTTCTGAGATCGAATAAAACAAAATAATTTTCTAATAACTTAATAATGATAAGAAATTTTTTAAAGAATTGTGTTGCTTTTTTTTTTTTTAGGAGAATAGCCTGGAAGAAATAAATGAAGACACTGACATTCACAGTGCATACAAGGGATTTATAGGTAAATAGTTTAAAGTTTAAATATAAAGTTTTAAAAAAATACTAGCAATATAAACTCTTGCGACCTCGGGTCCCAATTCGGGGACAATTTTTAAAACCTCCCCACAAACAATTAACATGTTAATTAATTTCGAAATTGACGTGGTCCGATAGAAGAAGATCCGAAAATCAGTTTTCAGCCTTTGATTACAGGTTTCAGTCATTTATTTCTATAAAAAAATAAAGTTGAACGAGGGTCAACACGATATTAGTTCTTAAAAAAATTATTTAATTTTTTTTCAAACTTTTCCAAAAGTTCTTTTAGTAAATTTTAAAGGCATTTTGGCATTAAAAACAATGTTAAAATAATGTGTTAACTACAAATAAGTGATACAGCCTTTTTTTGCATTTATAGCACAAAAAATTTGTATTTTTAGAGTTTAAGGCGTGTCCTAAGTAACTATTAAACATAATTTTTAAAAACATACTTTTTATCATATATTTGTAGTATTATATTTTTTATTTAGTTATTTGTAAAATTTGCATGGCAAAAGTCACTGTAACAGTAAAACGAATAAGATAGACGTACAATCTATGACAGGAAAGGGAAAAAAAACATGAACAGAGCATTGGATTCTCATGTGTAAGAAAGTGTTAACAAAATAAATATTGCAGGGCAAAATTTTGCAAATGTTACTAATCCAGTTAAATATATAGCTGGCAATTTATTTTGAGTTGATTGGCATGTTTCACATCGTGAGTGTCAAGATTTCTAGCGGTTTTGTATACCTTTTTGGTTTTTCTGGAAATATATTTGTTTTGGTGAAAATGTGGCCGTTCACCACATGCTCAACCTCAAAAAACCTAGCCTCGCTAGATGGCGCTGATTTACCACTGCGTTGCTACCAGTATTCTAGATAACAGCGAAATTAGTAGTATAACAAGTAGGTTTGTGACAGAATCTGTCACTTAACCGGCTTCCACACAAAAGTTGTGTTAAACAGGTAAAGAGGCGCAAAACACAGCATTAATTCTATATTAAACGTTTACATGCTAAATTTGGCTAGTTTATTTTATTTCGAAAATTCAATAATTATTACTTATCGTTTGCAAAAATTAATTTATATTTCAAAGAATAAATATGTAATATTCCTTGCTTTTAAATAGAATTAAAACATTTCATATCAACATACAAAGAATCTCGTAGTGAAATATATTTGAGGTCATTTCAAACTGATCGATGTCGCAAAAATAAATTTATTTTAATTTATCGTCTAAAAGAATTAAAGTTTTTTGAGTGATTGTTGGGAATGGCAATGGTGATTTAATTCTAATAAAAGTGGCTTCTTATGCTTTTTAAATGAGCATTCAATTTTGCAGTTTTTTACATAATTCAAATGCTTCAAAATGACGTATCCCACTTGTCTGTGGGACTTGTGGTTCATTCTGTGAAAGTGGGTGACAGACAGACAGACAGATGGACTGAACGATTATAAAACCTTCCACTTTTTACGTTATAAACGTAGAGTGGAAGCTAAAAGCCGAAGTAACTCATCTCAACCTTGGGGATCCTTTTGGTGGACAATGGGTTTCTGAGGACGCTACAATAACTTGATCTATTACTTCAATTTAATATAAAAAATATTGGAATTGCTAAGTAATTTTGGACAGTGTATGTTTTCATTGCGATTTCTTTTGATTTAATTTTCTCTTATTGTTTGTTTTAGCGTCTTTGTTCTTATATTGTTCTTTTTTTCACATTATGTAATGTATTTTACTTTAACCTGTAGAATATTTTCATGTAAGCACTAAAACAATACTTGATACAAAATATCCTAAATATTAAATATCGGTGGTTTTTACTGCGACTTTAGTGGAGTAAAACCTAAACGACCAATAAAATCGTAGGTGGATCGCAACAATGAAAACAGGGGAGTTGCATCATCTGAAACGACCCCATTGTGGCGTGTTGCCATATTCCAACTGTAAATATATTAACTGTAACTTTATTTTTATTTTAGGCAAGGGAAAGGAACAGTACTATGCAGGGAAAAGGAACCCAACATTTTGGAATTTTTTCCGGAGATGTGAGAATGATCAAATCTCTTGCAATGCTTGCAACTGTAAATACTCAAACAAGACTTCCACTTCCAACCTGATTACGCATCTTATTCGAGCGCATCCTGTTCCGGAAACCAATTTAGTGACATCTAAGTCACCCAAGAAACCTGTAATTCGAGTTTTTTTTTTTAAAAATTCAAGATTGTTTATGATGTGTTATCTGACTTTCTGGAAGGGAATCATTTAAAATTATATTGTTTTCAAACTTAATTGGGGATGTTTCATGTAGTCGAACGTAAAAAGTTCCGAAATTTTTTCCCATAGGAGCTGAAATTTCTCTGAGTAAAAATACTTCTAACTAAAGTATTTTTTTTAAAACTTAACTTCTGAGTAAAAATACTTTCAAATAGTTAAATTTTTTAAAGACTTATGTCTGAAGAGTTATGAAGTACAAAAAACAAAAAAAAAATTAGGAAAGATGTTTTATTTTTAATACTTATTAATTCATTTTGTTGGACGTAACTAAAAAAAAACTATATTTAATTATTGGTCACCGGGAAACTATTGTCTATGAATCAGGGTAACTTTGGCCCAAGATGAAAGGATTTCTTTTAGGATCTTTTTTTTTTAAATGCATGAAAAATGAGTATATTCTGTTTGAATATTTTTGAAAAAGTTTTTCATTATTTTGAAAAAATGTAGGATTTTGGGCCAAAGTTACCCTCATTGACTTTACTTAGAATTTGCACTTGTTGTGGAACCAACTTTAATGTAGAAGAGCACAAAAGTTGCAGCCTTTGAAAAGATACATTATTTATTTTCCAAGGTTAGGAGTCAATCCATGGTGCCCTTCCCTCCGTTTTTACGGAACGGGGTCCAATATGGAAAGAGTTGATTGTTCTTAAATGTGTTGCAAAATCAATCTTTGTGTAGCATTAGATAAATTTTGTTAAGCAGTATAGCATAGAGGCCCCATGGCGCAGGGGTACTGCTTTGCATTGCTGTGCCACAGGTCCGGGGATCGAATCCCGGATTGGACGAGGTTGACCCATCCTTTCATCCCTTAAGTGGGTCGATAAAATGGGAACCAAGCATGCTTGGGAACTAAACACTGGGGGTTCCGCTTGAGGCTGACTACCTTACCGGGACATATGCCTAGCACCCCAGAGCCCTAGGTCACGAAAGCTGAAATGGGCACGGCAGGCCTTGGCCCACTAATTTGCTGTTGCGCTGTTGAGTTTAGTTTAGTATAGCATAACAATACATTGATAATTGGTTTTATGAATAGCGATATGACACATTAAAATTATTATATAGTACTATACTACTACAAGTACTTTTAATTTCTTTATAAACACTTTAAAATAATAAAATTTACTTTATTTATGGTGTGGGGGGAGGTCATCTTCAAAAGATCTGTTTGGTTACGTGTTAAGATTTTCATTTGGTGCATTACCATCAAATTTTGGTTGTTCGGCAGTTCCAGTTGTTACTATCTTTGTGACTCTAGAAAGTTTTTAATGTGCAAAGGAGAAGGAGGAATTCTCCTAATTAAGGTTCGAAAAAAGTAAACAATCTTTACAAAAATGCATCACAGGTCTAGCGAATCAGTTGAATTTTTGTATCGTTGTCTCAGCAAACTTGCATCGCGTATTGTGATGCGATACCGCTTAAATCGATCCCTGACGAACTGTATTATCTTAACTAAAATTGCATCACAGTTCTAGCGAATCAGTTGAATTTTTGTATTGTTGTTTCAGCAAACTTGCATCGCGTATTGTGATGCGATACCGCTTAAATCGATCCCTGACCAACTGTATTATCTTAACTAAAATTGCATCACAGTTCTAGCGAATCAGTTGAATTTTTGTATCGTTGTTTCAGCAAACTTGCATCGCGTATTGTGATGCGATACCGCTTAAATCGATCCATGACCAACTGTATTATCTTAACTAAAATTGCATCACAGTTCTAGCGAATCAGTTGAATTTTTGTATGTTGTTTCAGCAAACTTGCATCGCGTATTGTGATGCGATACCGCTTAAATCGATCCCTGACCAACTGTATTATCTTAACTAAAATTGCATCACAGTTCTAGCGAATCAGTTGAATTTTTGTATCGTTGTTTCAGCAAACTTGCATCGCGTATTGTGATGCGATACCGCTTAAATCGATCCCTGACGAACTGTATTATCTTAACTAAAATTGCATCACAGTTCTAGCGAATCAGTTGAATTTTTGTATTGTTGTTTCAGCAAACTTGCATCGCGTATTGTGATGCGATACCGCTTAAATCGATCCCTGACCAACTGTATTATCTTAACTAAAATTGCATCACAGTTCTAGCGAATCAGTTGAATTTTTGTATCGTTGTTTCAGCAAACTTGCATCGCGTATTGTGATGCGATACCGCTTAAATCGATCCCTGACCAACTGTATTATCTTAACTAAAATTGCATCACAGTTCTAGCGAATCAGTTGAATTTTTGTATTGTTGTTTCAGCAAACTTGCATCGCGTATTGTGATGCGATACCGCTTAAATCGATCCCTGACCAACTGTATTATCTTAACTAAAATTGCATCACAGTTCTAGCGAATCAGTTGAATTTTTGTATGTTGTTTCAGCAAACTTGCATCGCGTATTGTGATGCGATACCGCTTAAATCGATCCCTGACCAACTGTATTATCTTAACTAAAATTGCATCACAGTTCTAGCGAATCAGTTGAATTTTTGTATCGTTGTTTCAGCAAACTTGCATCGCGTATTGTGATGCGATACCGCTTAAATCGATCCCTGACCAACTGTATTATCTTAACTAAAATTGCATCACAGTTCTAGCGAATCAGTTGAATTTTTGTATCGTTGTTTCAGCAAACTTTCATCGCGTATTGTGATGCGATACCGCTTAAATCGATCCCTGACCAACTGTATTATCTTAACTAAAATTGCATCATTTTGATTTTTTAGCAAAAACATACATTTTAATCATTCCCTCTTTAATATTTATTTTTCAGATATCTGACAGCGAATCTGACCACAGTGACGTTCCTGACAACTTTGAACCTCCAGACTACCACTTAAATGCTAACTATAAACGACAGCAGGATCAACAGCAGACTGATTCTATGGTTGAAAGTAAGGTTAATTGCAGGGTGGTAACAGAACCTGGAAATCAGGGAATTCTCAGGGAACTTTTTAATTCTGGAAATATCGGGGAATTCTCAGGGAAATTTTTAAATTTCGCTAAATATCAGGGAATGTTTCCATTTCGTATTATTTAAACAGTAGGTTTAGGTTGTTCTTGCGATCACTATACTAGCGGACGCTTCTTGATCAACAGAAAATATTCTGGTTGGTCCGATTGGCCTGAACCATAGATACGAAAGGAAACTTGACTCTCTTCCTATCATGCAGAGGCAAAAAACTGTTAATTATCAAACGCCAAATATGCTCCAAAGTCCCAACGGCTACTACTTAGCTGTCGGCTCGTTACTTGACTGTGGTTCTAAATTGCAACGCCCGTTATGACTCATGACTTTCTTGGTGGGGGGGGGGCAAGTTCGCCAAGCACTGCGACCTCAGGTCTATTGTACTCAACCCCAGAAATGACACAGGCACAAGAGACACACAAAGAAAGAGACGACTCAAACACATAGACAATTAACTACATTTATTGACAAACACAAACATCCATGCCTTACCGGGATTCGAACCCGAACCCAGAAGCTCCAAAGGCTAGCTACCTAACCTTTGCGCGCCGGGTCGGCTACGACGCCCGTTGCTAATAGCCCTCGTGTAGCTCTAGTGTGACGATAATTCAAACTAAACTAAGCTAAAAAGTAATTGTAGAATCAGGGAATTTTTTATGAAAGTATCAGGGAAATCATGGAAATATCAGGGAACTTTTTTTAAGTATTTTGTTACCACCAAATACACTTAATACATGTTAAAGGTTTGCATGGGATACAGTTGCCTGGTCATAGGTTAACAGCATTAGCTTTGTAAAAAAAAGGATCATTTTGGGTTGTTCACAAAAGAAACTAGTCTCAGAAATCTTTGTCGATGCTTGAGTTGGCAAATGTCCGCGTTTCGAAAATTAAGAATATCGTGTGATGCTGAGATCGGAGTTCTCCTGTGATTCTGAAATCAGGAAATTCTAGTGTTTATAAAATCGGGAAACAGCAGGGATTTTAAGACAGCAAACCTTTAGCAACTCAAAAATTAAAAAAAAATTCTGGCAATCCTAAATTTTCGGGAAAACTCCTGGCAAGCTTCTAAAATCCTGAGACACCAAGTGATATTTTTACTATGAAACCAAAAATAATGATTTTTCCACAACTCTGATTTTAAGTGGTATGTGAATGGAAATAAAATTTAAATATAATGTTGGCAATATAGAATTTTCTAAAATTCATTTTTATATTTAAAAAAAAAATAATGACTGTTTTTTTTTTATCTTTTAAAACTATTTTCATTTATGATCCTATAATCATTATATATTAAAATAAACTATTTCAGATCAAGTGTCCGAAACTCCAACCATAGAAGTTAAGTTGGAAAATGAGTGAGTATTTTACATATTTTACCTTTATTTATAGAAACAAAAGGTTTTCATCACTCTAGCTAGTTGTGTAAGAAACAATTACAAAGATATGAATGTCTTAATTTAAAAAAAAATCATTGAAATTCTCAAAACTGACGTTTTAATAAACAGCTGTTCTAAAGCTACCTTGTTTGAGGCTCTGCTGTAGGGCTGGGGAGCCCAGTCCGTTAGGCATTCGCCTGGCATGCGGAAGGTCCCACGTTCGGGTCCGGGCTTAGCCAAAATAACTGCTGACCTATAAACGGCCCGTGCAGCCAAAAATGTCCGATGAATAATACCCCGTGAGTAGGGAGTGCACGTTAAATATACTTCAAAGTCCTGACGCTGCGTACGATGTCGCTCTTAACGGTTGCGTTGGGTGCCTACTCGGGTGTCAGCTCGTCACTTGACTGGAGTTCTAAAATACGACGCCCGTCGGCAATAGCCCCCGTGTCGCTCTAGTGCGACGATAATTCAAACTAAACTGAGGCTCTGCTGTGATGTTAATCACAACTGCTTTCTTCAAACCCAAGTAGGGTAGGGAAAAAAACCAAACAGCGACGCTCACACCATTTCCTAAAAAAAAAACTACACAAGGGGGGGTTGAGGAAGAAAGTGATTTCGAAATCTGAAGGACTATAACAGGAGAGAATTGGGTGTATTGGATTATCGTGAATGAATATTTAACTAATGTAATAAGAATTGATGCCATAATGTCACATGTACGTGTATGATGAATACATTAGAAAAGTTATTGTAGAAGAAAAGTTAAAAAAACCATTATAATGAGAAATCTAAACTTTTATGTTCTTATTTGTAAGCAAAAGCTAATAATTGTGTAAAATTGGAGCTAAAGGCTCAGATGCATGTAAATGTAAATTTTTTAAGCTTTTTAATTTTATTACGGAAATGTATTTATTATTTTAAAGTATCATAAGTAAATACAGTAAACTCCCGATTATCTGCGGGCCACGATTTCCCCACCTTTTTCCCCCAGTAAAAATAATAACTTAACAAAATGCTGAGAAATGAAATTTATTTGTCTCAAAACTTTTTGGAAGCATACATTCCAAGAACTACAAATTCGTTTAAAGAACGACGAACACATTCAAAGAATGACGAATACATTTGAAGAACTAAGAATACATTATAAGAACAACGAATGTATTAAAATAAGAATGACTATAGGAAACATGGTGTGTGCCAAAATGTGTTCGGCCAGGTGCACATCACGTGCAGATTTTTGCTGAAAAGCATCACTTGTAAAATAAACTGCCCGCGATTTTAATTGAACTGCTTTGCGTGATTTTGATAGTAGCAAAATGAGTGAGAAACAAAAAAATTTGTATTGACAATGAGGAACTTGCATCCTGCCCAAAATGACGTACTTATACCATTTTCTGGAACATTAGAAGCTACAGATTCTGAATATCAGCTTAAAAATCATCAAAAATTATTAGTTTTACTAGAAATATGCCTATTAAATTCTATGAAACTCACGTGACCGAAAACGGCGTCTGACGTAACAACACACCATTTGGCGATTTTTTCTAAAAATGGCGCTACGGTTAGCATGTCCATAATTAAAATAAACATACAACGTTTTTCAAAACGTTCTATTTAAAAGAACAGACTGCTCACTTAAACCAGCTTTTGATAATAAATTAGAACAGCTTGTTTCCAGGGATGCAGAATATGTCCGATCCGGCGATCCTAGATCGGGGGAAATTTTAGCCATCTGGGGAAATTTTGTGGAAAATATTCAATTGTTTTCGATTTTAACAATGTATTACAAAATTCCCTAACCGTTCGTTTTCTGTTTTAAAACCTACCGTTAATTTACTTTTTTGTTCTAACAAACCAAAATAGCGACCCGCTTTTGTCTCCTAAATGCAGCATGTCATCGGGCGTTGATAGTATCCGTACGATATCCCCCCCCCCCCCCTTGTGTCAAATAGCGTAGCCATCGCCAGCTACTGTACAGATGGTCGAAACCAGGGTTCGATTTAAGTGGTATCACATCGCAATTTGCGATGCAAATTCACCGAAACAGCGATAAAAATATTAAACCGATTCGCTACAACTGCAATGCACTTTTTTTTAAAACGATTTTTACTTTTTCTTCGCACCGTACCATTTTTACGGTGCCCGTAATTAAGTGAAACTAAACTTAAATTTCAATAAACTACAGGTTAAAATAACAGATTTTAATAATGAAGATAAAATTTTCAATCAAAATGGGAAGATGAATTAAGATTATGTTACACTAAAGATGTCTTCAAATCTCGGCCAGCCAGTGCAATCTCCCATTAGAAGAGGAGTTCAATAATGCTTTCCCGATTTGTTTATTTTGCTGCCTAGTAATTTTCACAAAATCTACCGATGACGTCACATTGCATCAGAATGATTGACAGTTCTCTGGCTCTGCGTGATCGGAAGAGTATCTCGTTACTTTTGTAGCTCCGGTTCAGGCCAAGTCGGACGACCAGGATATTTTTTCTGATCATGTGTCCTACTCGCGGCGTCCTTGAGTAGTGATCACAAGAACAGCATAAATGTTAAAATACTTTTTATTTTACATTTGAACCTTTTTTTCGACTTCGGCATATACTGGGGTTTCTGATTTTAGATAATTTTTAGTTTTTTTTTTCTTTTTTAAATGGAGTGTCGGTGTATACACGCTTTATATATTTAGGTTTTATGTTGCTAGTAAATTTCTAGTCCTTGAATTTTTCTGGAAAAGTGCTTGAATTTTTTTTCTTAACAAATAAGATAAAAAGTTGAGGATTTCAATTTCAAAAAGGCAGTCAAGATTATTATTTTTTTTTGCAAAACCTGATGCCTAAATTTCCTGCCTTATGAAACTGCCAAACGGCCAAAACTTGAAAGTAATATACCAAATTAATGAACAGCAAAACATGTTCATAGATAAATCTGATGAATATGACCCCTTCCCCAAACACCATAAATAAAAGAAAATGTACTTATTTTTGAAGTATTTAAAAAGATATTAAAAGTACATTTAGTAGTATAGTATTATATAATTATTTAAAATTTATCTTGTGATAATTGTTAAAATTTAAATTTTATCGGTCACGCTTAGTTTAGCTTTTTTGGTTTTTCAAACCAAGCATTTGTTTTGGATTTCAGCTTTTTTGTTCGACAAGCACTAACATCCATGTATATCGTAAAATTTTCTTAACCTAAGGTAATACAGAATTTATGTTAAGTCTATAACATAAAGTAAAATTTTGGGGGAAAATTTCAAACGGATTTGGGGAAATGTTGGGAGTAAAAACATTTTCTGCACCCCTGCTTGTTTCTTGCTTGGTTGTTGAATTTAAAATCGTACAAGAGCGCGCTGTTGACACTTCAGACCTAGTCCATTGTTGGATCTATCGAAATCTTCGTGGAGATCTACCAAGTCTGATGAGAATAACTGGAACTTAGAAAAACCACTTATTCTAAATAATCCTATTCCTATATGGGATCACTCAAAACACATTTTGTATTTTCCAAAGCTGTATCGCACAGAAGTTGATTAGAAATTGCACGCCAATGGACAAAAAAGCCAAGCCTGACGTCATTACGCACTGCAAAAGGATTGTGAGTGTTTTTACCGGAAGTGACGTATCCCTTACTTAAAACTCAATTACTGACTAATATAATAACTTTTTTACTAGTGTAAAAAGTAGCATTCGACGTGGTTTTTAAAGGGCTATTGTCTGCCAAGGAATTTGAAATTCATGCAACTTCCTCATTCTTCAAGACAAACTACAACTGATTAAAAGATAGGAAACGGATCCACTAAAAAGCAAATGTGTTTGCGGCATAGGAGAACAATGAGAGACTTTTTGAAGCAAAAGGATAAACTCTTGCAATTTGCATCCACATCGGACAGTTTGACCTCTTTGAAAAAAAGAAAAACTATGACAGCCAGCAGAAGAACTTGATGCCGCTTTATTAAAATTTGCGATCCCTATTTTATTTCTTTACTATTATTTCCAGGGATTGGAAAGTTACTTTAAAAAAGTAACTCTGTTACCGTTACAGTTACTTAATATGAAAAGTAACACGTTACAGTTACTTAGTACGAAAAGTAACGATTCACAGTTACTTTTTGAAATTTCAAGTTATGAGAAAAATTGTAATTTAGCCATCTTACCATTTTTCAAAGAAAATCATTATTAACGAAACAATTTCACAACTCTGGCTGCCGTTAGCAGCCAAAGTGGACAATGCTAGTTTGCTTTTTCCCTCCCAAGAAAAGCTCAGATTTCAGGAATGCGAAACGTTCCCTTCTCTCTTAGGAGTGGAATTTATAAATAAGCATCAGACAGCCTTCGGAAAGTAACGGAAAAGTAACGCAATTTTTCGTTACTTCGTTACCGCTAAAAGTAACTAAGTTACAGTTACAGTTACTTTCTGAAAAATGTAACGGCGTTACCTGACGTTACCTAAAAAAAGTAACTGTTACAAGTAACGCGTTGCTCCAATCCCTGATTATTTCATTATATTTTCGTTACTTTTGCGGATTATCTGCGAATTTGCTTATCCGCGGATGGCGCGCCACCCAATTCCGTGGATAATCGGGAGTTTACTGTAATAGAAAACTTTTTTGCAATCGATCCAACAACATTTGATCCAATGTGCCTCTACACATTGGGTCAAATTGATGACTTTCAGGATATCAGCTACATATTGGAAATATACAGCATGGTACAGAGCTTATTGTATTTCTGATTGATGTATTTTTATTACACTACTGGGGAATTGAAAGCAGTCTAGTTATGGACATTGAATTTCACAAAATTAAATATTTTTTTAGTATTTCTGAAAAGGACTCGATTGCGGATGAAGAAATGGACTCAAGAGACTCTGAGAATTTAGAAGAAAACAGGGTGGAGGGCAGAATACAAATCAAAGAAGGTAACAAAAATAATTATTAATTAGCTAATTAACACAAGGTAAAAGCTAGTCAAACAACTTGTTAACTAATAAGTCAACTAATAGTTAATTATGCCCAGTTAGAACTATATCTTAGAAAAATAAACAAGCCAAAAATGAGACTTAAGTAAGTTTAAAATAGAACAATTTTTATTTAATCAGAAACAATACTGTAAATAAATATTATTTGTATATATCAGTAAATGTAACAAATTTTGTAGAAGTATGTAAACAGAAAAATAAATATAAATATTGCACAAAGTTTAAAACATTCTTTAGCTTACGAAAAATACATTTAATTTAGTTGGGCTGGATTAAGTTAATTCGATAAATATTAACCCCCTAACAAATAAACTACGACGTCAAAAAAAAATATTCCGAACAGCTTTAAATAAATCAATCCTTAACCAATTACATCTTTTAAAGAAAGAACTAAAAAACAATTTCGAAATTTCTAACCACTTGAGTTCAAAAAATAAAGTTTTACATACAGTTTATCTTCATGAAGTCATTAGCAAAAAGGAACACCGGACGACGTTGAGGACTGCCGGCACATTACACACCAGGAGAAAACGGGCTTGGAAAAGAACTTAAAATTT
This sequence comes from Oedothorax gibbosus, assembly GCA_019343175.1. Classification (NCBI taxonomy): domain Eukaryota; kingdom Metazoa; phylum Arthropoda; class Arachnida; order Araneae; family Linyphiidae; genus Oedothorax; species Oedothorax gibbosus. Next base: position 1,166,858 of record CM033276.1, read on the forward strand.
CGATAAAAGGAAACTTCACACGGATTAAAGCCGGAGACCACCGACCAGCAGCGGTGAACTATCACTTTCACGGTTTCACCGCATTTCTAATTTTTGTCAACCGCCGGTCTCTCAAAAGGTAAGATAGAACCACCAAAAGCAACAACACCAAAAAACAACACAACTGATAGAATACCTAACCCCGCTTATAAGTCCCGCTTTCACACATGGCTATCTCCTATTCGCCGATATAATGAACCGCCCAACTTCCGGTCATTGCGTCATACGTGCGTGACGTCATAGACCGAACCACGTAACAAAAAAAATTTTGCATAGAACTTCAAATCGCCGATGATCGGAGCGAGAATCTAACAAAGCCCCCCTCATCGATGATTTGACAATTAAAAACCCAATCCAGCCAAACCACAAAATAATGATAATTGTATACCAGAATTTCAATTGTTTAAAAAAATTTTTTAACAAGATAATAAATTCCCTTTATATTTTAACATTTCTTAACTAACATCAAACAAGTAACGTATATACATAAACTGTAACAAGAACTAGAATTCAAAAATTTGAACAATAAACAACAATAAAGTAGTAAAACTTCATTAGATCAAGCCGTATTCACTTTCCTCGAGGAAAAAAGTTCTAAGTCCTCAAAAATTTCAATTACGGTTCCAGAAGAAAAGTTCCTTTGAAAAACACTATGGTTTTTCTTAGAAAAGTCACTCAAGAAAAAGGGAAAAATTTCAAAAACCAGCACTGCTATACAAAAGAACTACATATGCAAGTCAACCGACAATATATTAATACAATTAAACAAAGACAACTTTCATATCAAACTTTCATACAAACAAGAGACAACATATTTAATACTATAATCAGTTAGACATGCACATACAGCATCAATAAAATAGAGATGTCAGGTTAGAAATAAATTACCAATAATTTCAATTACATAACACAATTATTATTATTATTTTTTTTTTAACCAAGTTGCACCCTAGGGCTCGCAATCCTCAAAAATAGTTTTAACAAATGTAAGCAACTCGCTTTTCGTACGAGCCTTCGTAAAAGGGTCAGCCAGGTTAAATTTACTCTGTACATACTTTAAACTGAAACAATCTTCACAGATCAAATCCCTTATGAAAAATAATTTGACATCTATGTGCTTGGAACGTGTGTTTTTACTAGTATTAACCAAGATGTCAGGGCTAATGTGTGCAAACCGGCTGTGCCAAACCTTTAAGCTATCAGCCTGTACTGAGGAAGCTTCAAAATTTACATGCCCCTCTTTACTTTCTATCTGAGGAAAAACATAATAAATCCCCCCTATTAATTTAGCCCGGAAAATGGTTTCCCCGTTTACTCCTTTAACTTTAATACGATTATTTTTACCCTCATAAGTTGCCCCTTTTACATCCATCCTCGGCCCCGAGATCAAGTTCTTCCTTAACTTTGAAGAATGTAACACGTTATTGAACGTATACACGTCTCCTTTGCCGAAACTCATTTTAACACTTCCTTTACCCTCTATAGGGAAAGACAACCCATCGACCGCAACATGCATCCTCTCATCTGAAACTGGAGTGTATGAATCAAAAAGTCTAATATCCTTACAGAAATGATGTGATGCTGCTGTGTCAAAAACCCAGCTATCATCATCACTAGAATTGTTAAAACTTGATTCAGCCACGTAAAAAGATGAAAAGTTTTCAGGGTTACTACGTCCCTTAGTCTTACGACATGAGCTTATAGAATTGTTACAGCGGTTACGTCTATGTTTATTGGTTAAGTCAGGTTTCCTTGATCTCGAAGCACGATCGGAAGAGGCAGAAGAAGCCGAGGTGGAAGGGGATGGAGACCTAGCGTGCAACTTGACCCTACAAGAATTTTTCATGTGACCTTTAAGACTACAACGAAAACACTTTACATTTTTCATATTAAACTTTTTATTAAAAGAAACCCTTGAGGTGGTGTTTTGTACCTCCACATTTTGTCCTAAAGAAGCCCGATCAGAGTCCCGTAAAATGAGCCTGGTCTCTTCAGCAACCAGCTCAAGTGAAATGTCTTTGAGTTTAAATTTTTCGTCTGGCCATCTAAGTATAGATTGCAAAATTTGATCGTATTGTACAGGTAAATATCTTAACAATTGGAAACATAAATATATTTCTTCAATAGGGTGATTAATCCCTTTAAGCTGTTCGGATATTTTTATCAGTCTAGCAGAAAATAAACTAATACTTTCGTTCGGACCAATAAAACAAGTAATTAATTCAGAAAATATACCCATGTGCCTTGCTTTATTATCAGGCTGGAAATATTCCTTTAAAGTTTTCCAGGCCTCGATCGGACACTCTGTATTTTCGATTAAGCTCCGATGTTGTTCATCAATATTTAAATAAATAGTGGTCAGAGCTATCTGTGACCTATGATTAAAATCAGCCAAAAAGGGATCAGGAACATCATCCTCTTTAACTACCGGGGGTTTTCCGTACCAGACACAATACCCCATGCGTTTTTCTCATGTAATACAAATTTTATATCTTTTGTCCACGTTCCGTAATTATCCGCACTTAACCTTTTAATAGAAGGCGTAAAGTTAACATGAGCCATGTTAAATCACTGTTTGTCCAAAAGTCACTAATAAATTTATAAAAATTTAAGAATTCAAGAACTAATCCAGCTCCAAAAAACTTGTTTACAAACTATCTCAGTTAATCATAAAGATAAACGCCCCCCAAAACTTTCGAATTTACAAAAAAATGAAAAATACTTAATGCCGAAACATCGGTCCACCGTTCGAACCAAACACTAAAAACTACTTGCCCATAACCCTGTTAACTATTAGTTGACTTATTAGTTAACACAACTAAAAGATAACAAAAAGTTATTTCTGTGCTAATATAAATGCTAGTTTAATTTAGTCCTCATAGGTTTTAGTCAGGGATTGGAGTAACGCGTTACTTGTAACAGTTACTTTTTTGGGGTAACGCCGTTACATTTTTCAAAAAGTAACTGTAACTGTAACTTAGTTACTTTTAGCGGTAACGAAGTAACGAGGAATGTCGTTACTTTTCCGTTAATTTACGAAGGCTGTCTGATGCCAATTTTGAACAGATGGACTCGTTGTCTTCTGATTTTCAGGGTAAGGGATTAAAATTAATTATAAACAATTGTATATTAATTGTAATTTCAGTGTTTTGTTTGAGCTCATGATTCGTTTATCGCGGTTCTCTTTAAAAAATGGTAAGATGGCTAAATATCAATTTTTCTTATAACTTGAAATTTCAAAAAGTAACTGTGATTCCTTACTTTTTTAAAAAGTAACTGTAACGCGTTACTTTTCATATTAAGTCACTGTAACTGTAACAGAGTTACTTTTTTAATTAAGTAACTGTAACTGTAACAGTGTTGCTTTTTAAAAGTAACTTTCCAATCCCTGGTTTTAGTCTAATGAGAAAAGTCAGTGCAGACCTGCTAACTGTGGCTCTAGTGCGGCTTCATTTCAACCAACCTGCCAAATGAACAGTACTGGGGAAAACCCCGCTTAATTTCGTAGAAAACTTTCCTCATCAGGCATCTTTGGCGATGATAGCGAGTCATCGCCTGAACTGGTGTAAGGAAACCAGTTTCTCACTTTCTTGTGCATCTTCTCTCACTGCAACCCTGAAATTCAGTTCCGCGTTTTATTCAAAAGACTGTTCATCATCATGTTTTTAAGCTTAAAAATAAAGTACGATTGATTGAAAATCACGAATTTTTCTAAAACAAATCAGAGAAATTTTAAGATTCGCAAATTAATTGCAAAGTCCTAAACCACGACGACTTTTCTACCTACCGAGATTCACGCTATGCACGATTCCGACGCTTGGACCAAGCGAAGAAGAAAGAGAGAAACCGTTTTCCTGCCGCCAATGTCCGCCAAGCAGACACAATTACGGGACGACTCCTAATAAATCAAGCGGTTCTTCCCTTGTACTGTATCTCAGGATTTAGCTCTGTAATAGCCATTTTCTGGATTCTTGGCTTCAAGAGAAAGTTGAAAGTTTTAAGTACTTCATCGTCATGAGTGCTTTTGGCAAAAATAAATATCTGCATACTTTAATATTCACAGAGAGCGCAGAGTAATTAAAGAGTTTATTAGAAGAAAGAACACACTATGGGACAAAAAAGTTTTTAAAAAAAAATAATCTTAGGTTTTTGGGCTGCATTTTGATCTGTTGAAATTGTACTTTCAAATGGTAAAAAAAATACGCTTAACTTAAAATTTGATTGGAAACTTGTTCTCTTTAAAGAAAGGAATAACATGCTTATATTGACAAAAAAAACCTCATTTTTAAAAAAAAAAGTGTCACAATGCAGGTTTTCCTACTAAGTTCTTCAATTGTAATCTGCACGTAAAAATTTCCAAGCGATCCAAGTACATAGTCCTCTCATAGACATCATAGTTAAAGTATTAGATTGGCAGATCACGTGACCTCCAATGCTAACGACGGGACGCGCATGGAGGCCAAATAAGGGGGCAAAATGGCCAGCACTGCTGCCACTTTAAGGAGAAAAATACTACGAAAAAATGCCATTTAATTCTAAAATTACAAAAAAATGTCGTAAAAATACTAGCTGCATTTTGGAATCTTTTTAGTGACTTTAAATCCTTTTATAGTATTTTTTTTGTTGTAATTTTAGAATTAAATGGTATTTTTGCGTAGTATTTTTCTCCTTAAAGTGGCAGCAACACTGGCCATTTTGCCCTCTCATTTGGCCTCCATGCGTGTCCCGTCGTTAGCATTGGAAGTCACGTGATCTGCCAATCTAATACTTTAACTATGATATCTATGGTGCCTCTAAAAAAAATGTCTCTCAGTTCTGGGGAACTTGCTGATCATTCCTAAGGCTTAATCTGCCGAAAGAAGCCTCGTTAGAAAATGAAAAGGATTAATTGCTAAATAAGCATGAGAAGAAAGGCTTCTATAAATGTTTAGTTTTTACGTAGTTGACCAGACATACTAATTTTACTGTACAGTTTAGTTTGCTATTCAACTTTCTATTTCTGAGAATAACAAAACGGATATCCGTTTAATTTGTTATAGTTTCTGCAAACAAAAACAATGTAAATAAAATCCGATTTTTTTTTCTCATGATTTGAAAATTTAATTATTGAAACAAATCTGGTCTGGCCTATTTTATTTTGGGAAAATATTTGATTTTTCCTTATATGCTCTATTGAAAACTTTTTGAATAAATCTAACCGTTTAACAATCACAAAACCTTTTTAATTTCCAATACAAACCTTTTGTTTTCATAGAAATAATGAGTGAAGAAGAAGAAATGAATGCAGCAGAAGAACAATTGAATTTAAAAGAAGAATATGCGTCTTCCCCTGATGATAATCTGATACGCCCTGATAAACAAGTAGGTTTATAACAGAAACTGTCTCTTGCAACCTCTTCTGTACCGCATTTCAGAAAAAAATAGAGCCAAACACAGCACACACTTTTTAAACGCCAAATTTATGTATATATATTCTTTTAAGTTATTTAAAATATTTTTAATTTATGTGAAAAACCAAATTTTCATTCTCTGTTACACATTTTAACTTTCGTATTACAGCTTTTTGTAACTTAGCAAATGATAATAAATGCTGATTTCATTTGTGAAAGAAATCTGTTTAAGAGTCTCACTGCCTTTAAATTTCCGTCATGTCTTACATTTTTCTTATGCACATTTATTTTCATAAATAGTTAGTGTTAAAAAAAAACGTACGTAAATACATACTATTGTTTTTTTTTTAAATTTAAGGTTAGACTAGTGGAATTTTTGGTTCCCGCTCTAAATTCTGAGAAGTATGGAAAATTGTTGTTTTGGGGCCATGAACCAAACGTTTTCTACATTAAATGGAGGCACAAGAGCAATCGTGAGTTTTCCCCAATGGAGTTGGTAGTTTTCGAGGTAAGTCGTTCCCCTTTTTTTGAAGTTTTTATTCACTCTGACTAAGGAATGTATTGTATGTCGTGTCTGCTCGTTTAATGATAAAAAATGTCTGCTCGTTTAATGATTACCATTTGGTTAGAGGCTGGGAAGGCGATTACCTTGAATGCGGAAGGTTCCAGGTTCGGGCATCGCCAAATTAACTGCCAACCTATAAATGGCCCGTGCAGCGAAATATGTCCGAGAAATAATACCCTGTGTGTAGAAGAAGTGCATGTTAAAATATGCTCCAAAGTCCCGCCGCTGCATACGACGTCGCCCTTAATGGTTGCGTTGGGTGCCAACTCGGGTGTCGGCTCGCCAGTTGACTGTGGTTCAAAATTATGATACTCGTTGCCAATAGCCCTCGTGTAGCTCTAGTACGAAGATAATTCAAACTAACCTAACCTGATTTCCATTTGGCTGAGGAGCCCAGTCGGTAAGGCACTTGCCTTGCAGGAGAATGGTCCCAGGTTCAGGCTTGGGCATAGCCTTTGTGGCTATACTGCTTCACAGTACGCATCATTGCGCCCAGGGTTCCCGCGGGTAATTGAAAGACCTTAAGAAGTCCTTGATTTTTATTTTCAAGGGCCCTTTTATACTCCTTGATTTTTACCAAAAATCTTAGAAAAGTCCTTGAATTTGATTTTCAATTTCAAGTACCCCTTAGTACTCCTTAATTTTGACAAGCAATCGTTGAAAAGTCCTGTATTTTCTTTGTTCCTGACATTCAAATTTCAGGAAGTCATTTCTCAAAACATTGCCAATTCGGCATTTAATGGGGCGTATAGCACTTTGGCATTCTACAAAACGATGCTTACTAACCAGTTATATTTTCGCCAAATCCTTCTGCGTTTTCTTCTGATATGGTTGCCAAAACACCTGGCATTGGCGATATTTCCAACACTATTTTATTTTAATGTTACAATTGCAGACGCAGATTTTTTTTCTTCGATTCTTTGTTATGGATGCATCTTTTGTCGCCTTGAAACATCTGTTTTTAAAATTATGATTTGCCGTTTCATTATGTAGTTTCTCTTAACTTCTTCCTTACAATTATATGCATAATTTCTTTAAAACAAAAAACTTTAATTCTTCAGCGTTTTTATATTTTTTACTGCTAGACCGATATGTATCGTTCTGTTTAGTCGAAAGAATTAGCTATCAGACTTGACACTAGCTGCCGATGTTAACTTGGAGAAAAAAAAACCTCTTAAACCACTTGAACTTTTATAAAAAAGGACAGTAACTGCGATTTCGCCACAAATAAGCAAACATTTCGAGGCGTTGATGTTTGGTTGACCGATCCGTCCCTGAATTATAAAAACAGTGGTCAATCGGTTTTGAAAACATCTAAATCCTGATGGAAGTTAATGTTTTTGAGTAAAAAAAACCCAGAAATTTTTATAATTTTTCTTTTTTATATAGTTTTAGTTCATTTTATAATATAGTTTTAGTTTAGGACAAATGGTTCAACCAAATTTCAACACCTCGTAATTTTTGCTTATTTGGGCAAAATCGAGTTATGCCTGTTATTAGTTAAGGACGGATCGATCAATGGAACCTTGACTCCTCGTAATTTTCGGTTCCTTGCGACAAAATTTTGATGTCCATTTTTATTTTAATTCAAGACAGAAGCGATCAACCAAACCTCGACGTCTTGTATTCTAGTTCGCCGTTTAAATGTGTAGTAAGGTCCTTTTTTTTAAAGTTCAGGACATATTGGTAAATCATATCATTAGATATTTTATTACTTTGAAGTTTGAAAGATAATGGCTGGTCCGTGACTTACGCCTGCCAAACTCCAGACCGCAAATCATAAATAAATTTTTTTATGTAAAATAACAGTAGAGGGTTGTGGTTAAATCGTATTTTTTGTATTCATATGAGATAACCAAATTTGGTATTTCAGTTTTCAAGAAAAAAATCGACAAATCGGTCAATTTTTAATCGGTAAAATAATTGTAGCATTATGATTAAGGGTCCTTGAAAAATTTTTTGGGAGTCTTTGAAAAGTCCTTAAAAACTCCTTGATATTTACTTTGATAATAAGAGTGGGAACCCTGGCGCCACATCGCAGACTAGAACTTGTGCAAGGTCGACGAACAACCAACTTCAAAATAGCTGCCTTTCCATGTCAAGCATGCAGATGTTTCCTTATGCAAATGAAGAGTACAGGGGAAAAACCGCTTAATTTCGTAGAAAACTCATCAGGCATCTTTGGCGATGATAGCGAGTAATCGCCTAAACTAGTGTAAGGAAGCCAGTTTCTCAATTTTGTTGTGCATCTTCTCTCACTGCAACCCTGAAATTCAGTTCCGTGTTTTATTCAAAAGACTGTGTTCATCATCATGTTAAGCTTTAAAAATAAAGTACGATTGATTGAAAATCACGAATTTTTCTAAAACAATTAAGAGAAATTTTAAGATTTGCAAATTAATTGAAAAGTCCTAAACCACAACTTTTCTACCTACCGAGATTAACCAAGGAGACGGCCTTGGATTAATGCGATGCACGATTCCCACGCTTGGACCAAGGGAAGGAGAAAGAGAAAAACCGGTTTCCTGCCGTCAATGTCCGCCAAGCAGACACAATTACGGAACGACTCCTAATAAATCAAGCGGTTCTTCTCCTGTACTCTTCAAATGGGACTTAAGTAATGAATAAAGTATATCTTTGCACCAGTTAAGATAGTTAAAAGAACCAAACTAACTCATATTATTATTTTTTGTTTTTGACGAAACTGGGTTTGAATATTCGATCCTTTTGTAAATTTAAATTGTTTTTCCAGGACTGGGATGCTTTGAAAGGCAGAACCAAAGCTAAAAGTGATTTTGATGTGGTATACACCAGGATGAGACTTTTCAATGCCTTGAAAACACAAGTGCGAACATTGAAAAGTGAACTGAAAGGCTACAAAAAATTCCAAATGCTTAGTAAGTTGCTAATTTTCTTCTTGAACTTGAATTAATTCGATTAATTTTTGAATGAAAATAAGTTTAAATGCGAACCAATTCTAATGTCATTTGTTCTTTATACAATCATCCTACCAAACCATTTCTTTATACAATCATCCTACCAAACCAATTAGAACCAATTCTAATTTCATTTGTTCTTTATACAATCATCCTACACTTGCTGCCTCATTAAAGTTTGCAATAAGTTTAAATGCGAACCAATTCTAATTTCATTTGTTCTTTATACAATCATCCTACCAAACCAATTCTTTATACAATCATCCTACCAAACCAATTCTTTATACAATCATCCTACCAAACCAATTAGAACCAATTCTAATTTCATTTTGTTCTTTAAACAATCATCCTACACTTGCTACCTCATTCATTGTATTAAAACTGACGAATCATGGGAGATCTCGTGGTTTTCTCAGAAGTAGAAAACAATTTGCTTTTGCAATGTTCGTTGCCATTTTTTTTGTAATGTTTTGTTTCATTTGTTCTTTGAAACTTTGAATTACAAGATTCGGAGTGTTTTTGTTCTGTTAAGGTAGGTCGGTACCTTGTATACGGCTATTGCTAAATTGACCTTTTTTATGTTCCTTTTTCTTTAAAACTAACATACAAAAAACAAAAATTCTGTGCATTATATGCATTTTGAACAATACACTGAAATGAGATTTTATCAATATATATAAAGTAGTTTTTTTAAAAATTATTTAAGTAAGGTAATGTGCTTGGTTTAAAAAAAAAAGCATTTTTACATCCCAAAATTACCCATATTTTTTTTTCTCCTTCAAATTTTGAGAAATGCTCATTTCAGTAAGCAAAACACCCTGAAACAATTATCCTGTAAAAATTTGAGGTCTATACATGAAATAGTTTTTAAGAAAAAGTTACCTAAACCTAAAAAAAACCCCACCATTCTGAGAAAAATGAGATTTAAAATTGAAAACTTACATTATGAAAATACTGCTGATCCATATCCAAATTAAAATTTAACCAGGTTAAACTTGTATGAATGACATACAAAGGGCATCGTTGGAAAGCTCTTGAATAGTTATTTAAGCAACTAGTGCCAAAAATAATACTTTATTAAGCGAGTGGCTTTATAATGACAAGAGTTTACTAAAGTATTATTTGACACGTGCTTGCTTACAATATTTTTTATAATAACGTGCAAAAAAGTATTTCTACCAATGAGTGATTTTCATGACATCATTTAGTTTCCATGGCGATATTCAAAAATGCAAAGTAGTAAAAGAAAAGTTGTAAAATAATTTTCTATTTTGAATCAAAATAGTATATAAATATGCATGTTAAATAAAAGTATTGTTTCACGTGAAATTTGTGTTCTTACTTTTGTCTTATTAAATTTCCTTTAATAATTTTTGTAGTACTTGTAGTTTCCATAGAGATTAGAAAATGCAAAAGTAATGAACCAATAGAAATAAGTGAGTTTCAGGACATCATTTAGTTTCCATGGAGATATTCATGACATCATTTTGTTTTTCTACCAATCAGATACTCTTATTTACTTTACCGCACTAAGTGCCGAAAGTACTACTTTCGGCACTGTGACGTAAGCACGTAAAGTGTCATTTTCGCAACAATTTACGAATGAATATGATATAAAAAAGTGACCTTTTTTGCACGTTGTTATAAAAACGTATTTTACATAAATCAAAAAATCGATTTTTTGAAAATGACATGGTACTGATGTGCCTTAAGCAGGATTTTGCCTAAAGCAATTACTTGTTAATTGCTTTTTTTTTAGCATGAGTTCTGTTCATCCTAAGTAAAATGTCGTGTTAAGCTAGTTCACATTCACAAGGTTTGACTGTATAACAAATTACCAGCACTTCTAAACTCTTATATTTTTAAATTGCTGTTTTTAATTATTGTAATTTGTTTCCTCAGATACTACTGATCACATCGATAAAAATGAGTTGCAAAAACAGAATTGTCTCCGAAAACAGAAAAATAGCAGAAAAGAGGAGTCCCAAGACCTTTCTTACAAGAATTGGCATGTGAGGACTGAAGCTGAATCCAAGGTTTGTATGTTAAACCCATAGATATCATAGTTAAAGTATTAGATTGGCAGATCACGTGACCTCCAATGCTAACAACGGGACGCGCATGGAGGCCTTTTAAGAGGGCAAAATGGCCAGTGTTTTTGCCACTGTAAGGAGAAAAATACTACGAAAAAATACCATTTAATTCTAATATTACAAAAAAAAAATACTAGAAAAGGATTTAAAGTCACTAAAAAGATTCCAAAATGCAGCTAGTATTTTTACGATATTTTTTTTTTTAATTTTAGAATTAAATGGTATTTTTTCGTAGTATTTTTCTCCTTACAGTGGCAAAAACACTGGCCATTTTGCCCTCTTATTTGGCCTCCATGCGTGTCCCGTCGTTAGCATTGGGGGTCACGTGATCTGTCAATCTAATACTTTAACTATGATATCTATGGTTAAACCATATATTATTCCTTAGTTTTTGTCAAGTTTTTTTACTTTCAATCTCCTAGTACGAAATACAAGGATCCGAAACGCAGATTTTGTGGTTTTTTACACATTTTGGAGGGTGCTGATTTTAAGAAAGTGTTTTTGAACATAGCTCGTCACTGTTACTGGTTCTAAATTGCAACGCCTTTCGCTAATAGCCCTAGTGTATCTCGGTCTGTTTGAAATCACTCTACAGATATTTGGTATACAAGTTCCTAGTATCTTTAGGGTGTCATAATAAGGTTTTTGAGAAAACTGTGCTTGTGTTAGGGGTAACTACCTAACAGCTTTGTAGCTGGGTAGCCCAGTCGGTTAGGCGTCCGCCTAGCATGCGAAAGGTCCCAGGTTTGGGTCCGGGCATCGCCAAAATAACTGCCGACCTATAAATGGCCCATGCAACCAAATATGTCCGACGAATAATACCCAGTGTATAGGGAGTGCACGTTAAATATCCTCTAAAGTCCCAATGCTGCGTACGATGTCGCCCTTAACGGTTGCGTTGGGTGCCTACTCAGGTGTTGGCTCGTCACTTGACTGTGGTTCTAAAATACGACGCCTGTCGCCAATAGCCCTCGTGTAGCTCTAGTGCGACGATAATTCAAACTAAACTAAATTGAACCTAACAGCTTTTTTGGTTTGGAAAGTTATTGAAATCACCTTATAAGGCATATAATTATCTTTTGTATTGATTTATTGAGCGACAAGTGAAATCACATAAATTATTGTTATAATTTATTCAAAAGGTATGATTCCAATTTTTCCCTCTTAATTTTAAGTTAGAAAATTAAGATTTCCCCAGCTGCTTTTTTCCATTTCAATTTGCAGGCATACTGAGTCTTTTTCAAAATTTATAGATTTGTAGAATAAAAATTAAAAAGTTGGGACTACTGAAAGGGTTCATCGTGAATTTCTTTTTTAGGATAGATTTTCACGAACACGTGGATCCATTTCTTACAAAGAAGCTTCAGATCACGAGGAGGAGGATGGAGAAGAGGAAAAAATTCCATTCACGCCGCATTCCAGGAATTCCAAAAACAAAAGTTCCCCAACCAAAAGTCTACTTCGTGATACAATAAATGCTAAATTCTCTTCAAAAGTGAATAAAAAGCACAATAACGAATGTGCAAAACCGATTCCAAATCCTACGTTCCATTCTTCAAAAGCACCAGAACCGCCCACTTCCAGCACAGAGAAGAGAAGTGAAGACATTAATTTAATTACCGAAAGTTGTGGGCAGAAGCTTAAATTGAAAACTGACACAAAAGATAAAGTTAAGGTTAGTGGAATTATTTTGAATGTTTATTGATTTATTTTTGTGGTTTGTAACAGTTTTTTTTAGGCAATGCTGTTATATTTTTCAGAAAGTGACTGTAACTTCGTAAGTTACTTTTTGCGGTAACAAAATTTTTTGTTTCTTTTCCCTTATTTCTAAAGGTGCTCTTCACGAATATTTTTGCACAGTTCAACTTAAATTTAATTACTTAAAATTTAACTTTTAACATGGTTGAATTTTCGTTCTTAACTTTTTCCGATTGCCCCTCTTTTTGTTGTGGTTCTCTTTGAAAAACAGAAATATGGCTAAATTTTTCTTATAACTTGGAATTTCTAAAAGTAACTGATTAGTTACTTTTTGTATTATGTAAAAGTAACTACTTACTTATTCTTACTTTATGTAATTTTTCATATTTAGTAACTGTAACAGAATTGCTTTTTGAAAGTAACTTTCCAAACTCTGGTTTGTATTATAAATTTCTAAGTGTGTTTAAGAGGGACTGTCAGTCCCATATAGCTAATGCATTAGTTTTGAAATCACAACTTTTGTAAAAGAATTGCTTTGTCATGTTATCCCATTTTCACCAGGTATGGGAATCATCATAACATCAATTTAAAACAAAATTGAAAAGAAAATAACATCCGGTTATTAAATTGTTAATCGATAAAGTTTTTAAATAGTGTCGCCATCTGCTGTATATTTTTGGCATTTTAAAACTTCAAAAGTATATAATTAAATAACTCGATAACATTTTCGTTTCAAATTTGTTTCATTTCGATGTTATGTTGATTTCCATACCTGGGGGAAAAAGGGCTAACATGGCAAAGTAATACTTCTGTGGAAGTTGCGATTCTAAAATGCATTAGCTCTATGGGACTGACAATCCCTCTTAAATGAACTGAAATCCATACAATTTTACTTCAGAAGCCTATTCCATTATTTAGTGGTTAGTTTTAATGTACAATAGTGTGGGGCCTCTGCAAAGTTGATCTGTCAAAATATATATTTAAACATCACTTTCAATGAGGTTGTTTCATGTCGTAAATGGCAACAGCCACAGCAGTCTTGTTTTCATTTTTTTTTTGTCTGGGATTACTTTTGTTTCGTTACATGAAAGTGAGTAATTATGAACGAAACTTATTAAATTTTTTAAAAATGCTAACTCTTGCTGTGATTGTGGTTGCACACATTATTTGTTAAAGAAAGCTAACATAGAAAGAAAAGTTCTTTTTCATATATTACGGTCATTTTGAGAGTAACCAAAACAACCAATAAAATCGCAGGATGCAGAAAAATGAAAACAAGAGCATTACATCATCTGAAACATTCCCATTTGTTAGTCTATTTGTTTTTCCTCCAGAAAACAAAGTTAAAGTATTGAATGTTTGATTTATCACAGGTTCCTCAATAAAATTATTTTCAAAAGTTATATTTAAATTTCAGATCTGTTGAATTGATTGATTTTTTTAAATTTTGGAATAATTACTTTGGGAAAAATCATTTTTGAAAAGTAATTTTTGATGGGATTAATATTTTTGGCTACTATTTCATTTCATTAAATCAAATCTTGTATTTTATATAAAGTTTCCGAATTAAAATTTTTAAAAATAAGTTTTTTTCTATTTTGCAAAGAAATAAAATAAAACAATTTTTATTCACACCTTTATATGTATGCAACTCTGTATGAAACCCAAATAATCTTACAATCCTATAAATAAATAATTAGCATTCTGTTTCTAAGCTTTATTAAATAAATAGTTTTTCTGTACCTAGGCTCTCCTTTACCAAGTACCTGCTTTAACATCTCCAATGATAGCAAAGAAAGAGGATAACAAACCTAAAGTATCTGACACTTTTACTAACGTCAAAACACAGGTAAGAACTTTTATGCATTTCAGTGTAAAAACAATTTTCCATATTTATTTTAAATCTTAAAATTATAGTAAAATGAAAAATTTAGTTAAAAGTAAACTGAATAACTTTTGTAATATTTTGCTGAAATGTTTTAAATGGGTGTTTCTGTTGCTTTCCACAAAATTGTGGGGTGGCAATTTTTATCATGATTTACAAACAGAAGGCTGTAGTAATGAAAGAAAAGTGTATACAACTTACTTTCGAGAATACCAAAAAACACATGTAATACTCCTTGAATAAAAAATTCATTGTTTACATTTAGAGGTTGAAGAGCAAAAATCATTTAAAAGTATGGCACTCCTAAGTATGATTTATATTAATTTTCCATAATTTAAAATTTTTATTTAAAGCTACATAGCTATCAGTTTATCCTTTATATAACAAAATATCCAATTAATTTGTGTAACACAAAATCCAATACTGACAATGACTGTATTTTATATTGAAAATTATCATAATATGTTCTGATGTATAGTTCTTTATGCATAAAGTAGTAGAATTTCAGAAATAGGCAAATCTGAAAACAGTTCATGTTTAAGCTATTCTTTTTGTATCATTTAAAACTCTTTCTAAAAAGTCTCATTAGTTTTGGGTAACATGAGATTTGATACTGACTATTTTGACTTATGCATTTTATACTGAGGATTATTAGCAATATATCTTTTATGTATTAGTTTTTTATGCAGAAAATAGCAGCTCACAGAAATCTGAAAACATTGCACGTTTATTGTGAGATCCACTAAACAAACTTATTTATTCATTGGCATTATTTTGTTTCATTTCGTGTTTTTTTTTAACGAAAATATGTTTCAAGAAAGACTTTTTAAAATTTTAAAAGTTCATTTTCTGACAAATTGTCGTCCGAGGAGCTGCACTTTTTGGATTGAGATTTTTTGAATTTATTGTTTTTTGTTTTTCCCAATGTGTTAAATGAAGTTAATAATAAAATAAGGGTTGTTTTATTTATTTCTTGGAGATTGAATCTAGTAAGAGCAAGTAAGAAAATTCTACATTTATGCTACACTTTTGTATCATTTAACACTTTTCTAGGGTGATATGGTCGTAGCGATGATAAAGACGGCTCTGCCCACACTTCAGAGCGACAAAGTGAGCGAAGTCTACAACTTCCTGGTGGAAATGGGCGTCGAAAATGTGGAGGATCTCGCCTTCATCGAAGTGAATGACCTGAACAAAATTCTGAAGCCAGTTCAGTCCAGAAAGCTGATCGCTGCATGGAAAAACAAAGGTGTGTTGCATTTAACCCTCTGAGTGATACAGGGGAATAAGAGCTTGAATTTGTAGGAATCTTTCCGTATTCTTATGCTTTGTTATTCTGTGCTTGGCGGACATTGGCGACAGAAATCTGGTTTTTCTTTTAGTTCTTTCGCGGTACAAACGTGTGACTCGTGTCCACTGATCTCTGGCGTGAATCAGGGTTGCCGTGAGAGAAAAACAAAGTGAGTAACCGGTTTCCTTACACCAGTTTAGGCGATGACTCACTATTTTTGCCAAAGAATCCTGATGCAGACAGGATTCCTATGAAATCAAGCTCTTTTTCCCCTGTACTCTTCATATGTCCCTCCCCTGAAAATCTTGTTTTCTAGCAATACACATAATTCAGATAAATGATAACGCTTGAATTATCGAAGAATAATTTATTATCATCTGCAACACAAATATAATTTTTAGAAAAATTGAAGAAATTTAATCTTTATTTTAATGCAGTGAAGATAAGTTAGCACTTCGGCCAACTTGCTTATTCCTCAGCGGGTTAAGGGGACGCGGACGCAGTACCCAAAAATTGGTCAAAATATCGATTTTTGCACTTCTTTATTATTAACAATATCGTTCTGAACATTTACTGAAAGTTTCATAATGATATCTTCTGTAGAAAAAAAGTTATAGGAATGACTCCAGGAAATATTTAATAAGTTAGAATACGTATTTCATCTGCTTTCAACCTTTTTTCTCCGTTTTTCAATTCTTGTGTTTAATAAATCCCTAAGGCTTTTTCGCTAATTAAGTTAGAATTTGAAATTTTTAACCTGTGTTCTTATATAAATGGTGCACAAAATTGTGCATGGAATAAGGTCTACTATGTATAGTTGTTTTTTTTTCAGTATAAATGCATGTTACTTTTTAACTGTAGCTCACATTTTGAAATCCATGTACAGTTCTGGAACAAATAGTACTAAAAACAAACTATAAAAGTTTGGTTCAGTTATTCTCAAAACTGAAAGGGGAGTAGCGTTTTAAAAAAAGTTCAAAATTGGACTTTTTCAAAATAAATGAAAAACTACTTGTAAATATTTGTTTTTTTGCTGGAAAATGTTTATTTTGAGGGAACATTAAATAAAACCAACATAATTGAATGTTATTATTTCTAGAAATAATGTTTTGGGTACCTGTAAGATAACTTGTGCAGTATTGTCACTTTTAACTGCTGTGAGCCGTTACATTTCAGTATGTGGACTAATGTAATGACTCGGACTCTTGTTGTAAGCACTCAATAATTCTAACCTAACAAGAAAGTGTACTAAATGACTGAATATTTCAGGGCTTAATTGATTATTGTAGTTACTGCAGTTTACCTACCCACGGCTATGAAGTCCAATGACGGTCATTCTTCTTGTTTTTATAACTTCAGTTGGGTTACACTAATAAATACTATTTTATCAGGCTCAAGGAAAGTAATAAAAACGAAAGCTAATTTTACAAAGTATTTATTTAACCTTAAAAATTATACTACTACTGAGGAAAAAATCACACCAGTGACACTTTTCTTACTTAGCACGAGTAACACAATCAAAAATTATATAAGGACAAAATTGACGTATAGCAGGCCTTAATCAGATCTCTTCCTCAATGTTTTTTATCCTTAAAATGTCAAAATTAACTAAAAATTACTTATTTAATCTCCAACAATGTGATACTGATACACATTTTTTAAAAAATTATGTGGCTAGTTTCTGATTGCCTTGTCTTCAAAAACAAGGATAAAATGGTGCCTTATTTTAATTGTGCATTTATTTGTAAAGCAAATATTATCAATGTATAAATGCACAATCTATTGTCCATCCAAACCTCAATTAGTTGCTTTTCTCCGGCTTGCCCACTGTTCCATTTAAGCTGATTAAGAGGGTTCTACTGTAAATTTGGTTTGTTAAACTTTTGAGTTAGTATAGCACATTCACTCCACTTTCTAGCAAGGTCCACATGGCATAGTTTAGTAAAACTGTTTTTGCTTACATCAAAATCGTTTATTCTGATGTGATGTTTACATACTGTATTCGGATTTGTAATTAGCTATCCTTAAAATCGTTTAAAACTTTGCCTATTGAAGAATTATTGATTTTCAATGTTATCAAGTGTAGCATTATAACTGATTTCTATTTGCCTTTTTACTGATTGCAGGTGGTTCTATTTATTCCAATGTTCCGAATCCAACTTGTGTACCTGGGCCAGTAACTTTCGTCCCTGCCATTTTCCAAATGCAAAATATGTCCTGAAGTTTTTCTCACTCCATTATCGGGCAATTTGGATCAAAGACAAATTTAGCGATCAAAAAAATTGCTAAGTAGCAACAACATTGTCCTGCCATCTGGGAATTAAGTTCGCCCATTGTGTTTCTCAGCCCAAAAACGGAAGCAAGTTCTACCGAATGCATATCTCTTCTGTCTTTATTATTGTCAGAAGAACGACCAGGCAGTTTGAAGTTCCGAGCATCTGACAGAAAGTTTGCCAAATCGTTGGAAGGTACCTTTTTTTATAAAAAAAAGAGGGAAAAAGGAGTGATTTAATTACATATAGTCTAAAAAAATCCATATTAAGGGAAAATGCGCCCGATCGACCGCGGGGCTCCGTGTTGATCCAATGGAAAAAGTTCCTTTCTAAGCCATATTTCTCTGGTCGTGTTGAATATTTTTACAAACTGCTTTTTTTATATGATAAATGTAGCTGACTTACACAGGTCTCTATAATCCCTCTTTTGAAGTGGGTTCGAATTTGTTTAAAATAATTTTACACAAAGTATTCAAACCCATTTCAAAAAGTGGGATTATAGAGACCTGTAAGTCAGCTACATTTATCATATAAAAAAAGCCGTTAGTAAGAATATTCAACACGACCAGAGAAATGTGGCTTAGAAAGGAATTTTATCCCATTCAATGAACATGGAGGCACCTGGGTTTGATGACCCATGGTCGATTGGACGAATTCGCCTTGAACTTATCCTGTTACTTCAGGAACTGACATTGGAAACCGGTGGTTTAAGGCAATTAAGCCATGGCTGTTACCCTCATAAGTTCTGTCTTCATCTAGGCATGCTATAAAAAGATTGCACAATACATCAAATGGGATCGGTGCACTTTGAAATTTAAATATATTTTGGTCCAAAGCACTGTTTCTCGTATGACGTCTTTCGAATGTTGCATTGGATACTTAGGTGTTGACCTCGTCATAAGATCACAGTTCAAAATGAAGAGGCTTATCACCAAAAGTCCTACTACTGTAACTCAATACCAGTATTAAATCCAATTTTTTTGACTGTGAATAGTTTGAAATCAAGTGTAAAAAAATCTATATAAATTTTTATGAATAAAATTTGTATAAATCATGTGTTTTAGTTTTAAGCTCTGATGGAAAGTTGAGTATACCCTCCTGTTTTCAAAACTTATGAATTGAAATTATAGGAATACAGAACACTGTTAAGGTCTTAAAGATAGTTGCAAACCGAATAAACTAATAAAAAATACTGAGGTTTTATAAATAACAAATCGTCATTTAAGTTCCCACATGTGTTCTCATTTTCTCAACTTTTCAGGAGAGCCGAAAAACATGTTTGTTCATTTAACAACAGCTGTTCGGACTTTTTCTTGTTACATAATATCGGTCTACATATTATGTAACAAGAAATAGTCCGAACAGCCGGCGTTAAATGGACAAACACGTTTTTCGGCTCTCTTTAAAAGTTGAGAAAATGAGATAGCACATGTGGGAACTTAAGTGACGAAATTCACATCTCATGGCTGAAAATGGTAGAAAAACTAAGTGAATGCTCTTAAATTTTTTTTTTGGAGTGGTTAATTTTTAATTGAATTAAACAATGTTACCTTTTAATTTTATTTCAAATATAATATATATAATATATACATAAATAACAAATCTAACTTGAGTTTGAAAGGTCTTTCAACTGTCCAGTTGACACAGCAGAGCCGTTCCCCTTTTGATCCAGTGTTCCGGTGGCAAGTCGGTTGGCAGAAGGAAATGGACGACATAGTTGGTGGAATGACCAGTTGTGGACAACTGGCCTCGTCGATCACTGGTTTTGTAAAGGGGAGATCTGGAAAAAAGTTATTGTTTACGTAATTCTTTTAACATTAAATAATATCTTCACTCCCGAAAAAAATCCTACCCATACATTCTTTATAAAAACTTTTTTTTCAAACAATTATGTGATTAGAAGTATGTTTTGTAAGTACTTTTGAAAAAAAAATTGCATTTTACATTTGCTGAGGGTCGTGTCAATTTTTGGAATTTGGAGGGTTAAAAATACATTTTTGTTGTGCTAATTGTTCTTCGGTATCTGTATTTTTAGAAATCTTGAACTTTCTAGTTTATGATAGGATAGGTAATATTAAGAAAAATTGTAAATTAAAGTTGGAAAGTGAATTCTACAAAGGTCCACGTATGTGTACTTGTGGAGCGAAGAGGTTAAGAGCATACACAATTTCTAGTCTCTAAACTAAATGTGATTTTACATATCTGCGTACAAAATTCTACATAATGAAGCAGCCATTGTTTGTTATATATCTGAATTCATCATGAATAACTGAAGTAATATAACAATCAATAATTTTGTAATTTCAATATTTATACAAATGATCATATTTAAAATTAGTTTATAGTAGTACAAAATTTAAGTAAAGGTTATTTTAGATTAGTATAATCAGGGTTATGTTTATAACATTCTGTTCAAAACAATTGTTTTAAACATGTTTAAAACATAGTAATAAAAAACATGTTTAAAATAATTATAAAAAAAAAGATTTATGCTAATTATCAATGTGGTACATTATGTTTGGTATTATTTTAATTAACTAACATTAACTATTACATTATTAGTTTATAAATTCCTCTATTAGCTCATCTGACTTAATCAAACGAAGACACCGAATCACCAGATAATATAAGGATTTCTTGTATTCTATAATTCTTCGACAAAGATGCAAGGCATATGCCTAAAATTATTGGGAATTCAAGTAAATATAGAAGACCAAAACGCAAAAAGAACCGTGTTTTTTTTTTAACTCATACAACTTGTTCAATAACCAAAATTTAACTGTTAAAAAAAAACATGTTTTAAACATGTTTAAAACCAAAAAAACTTGTTTTTTTGTTTTAAAAAAAAACACTTTTTTTCCAACCCTTAGTATAATAGATAATTTGTAAAATTGAAAAGAATACATATGGCCATTTGAAAAATCACAACTAGGTCCGTTGACCAAGGTCAGCGTTCTATCATTGGTCCAAGCTTTCCTTCACTACTCTTACTTGATGTTTATGAATTTCTTAATTTGTGGTAAAACAGAGGGACCGGTCTCACTTCTTAAGAGATACTTTTCAAAATTCGTTAAGTACCTTAGCGAAATGCCTTACTTAATTAGGTCGCATATTTATAAATTTATATAGGGTAGACTGACCAGTGAGTGAACAGTTGGTAAATACATTTAAAAAAATAAGGATTGAAAATCATTCCACTGGATGAATTGGCAACACTGACTTCCTCCCATCTAGTAGGAAGCTATCTAGTCTATGAATCTAGTTTTTAATTAAAATCCAACATGTTTATTGACTGGACATTTTTGTGTTCATTCACTTGGCTTTTGTACCACTTTTTATTTGGACCCCCCAAAAGACCCAAAGCAATGCAATATAAAGTCACCTCCTTTTTTTTTTTGTAGAATTTACATGTAATGACAGATGTGTTCACATTGCCATACACCAGAAGCTATATTTTCTTAAAAATGTATGAATTTTCATAAAACAAATTGTGCTTAAGCGTTCATTCACTGGTTAGTCTACCCTATTAGATATCAATTGACTAATATAAATCTAGCTAAATGTCTAATATAAAAAATTGTTACGACCTTTGACTTAAATCCATATAAAGATGTTTTTACTTTACCAAAATATCAATATAGCTATGCTTTCATTAAAATAGTTTTAAACAACCTTTAAATGTTTTACCTGTATCTGTTTCCAACAACAATGTTTGCTTTCAAACATGGAAGCAGCCAGATTATTGGCATTGCATCGGATAGAACTTTGAGATCCTGTTCTTCGAGTAATTGTCTGTTATTAAATTAAAATCATTGTAACAAGTATTTAAAACGATAGTAAATTAAAGTAAGATAATTTCAACCTAATAATCATAACTAACAAAGGATATTTTATTGATACCAGTTATTAAATTAAAATGCAGTTGTTAACAATTTAGGTCTTTACATCTAAAGACATAGCTTGTTACTTTTGAAAAGAGATTTTTGAAAAATATGAAACGATTTAAGAGAAACGTGACACAACGATCATTAGTTCTTGTTGGACATTTCTAAGTTTTAAAGTTATTTTCTATGGCTGTGTCCTGATTACGACATCAAATGCCACAAATGCAACAAAACTTGGCGACCGCCAAGTGATGCAATAGCATGTGGCTGACTCTGCCAAGTCGCCAAGTTTTGTTGCATTTGATGTCGTAGTCAGGACACAGCCTATAACCATGACAACATACTTTTTTATATTAATATTTCAAATGAAATTAGGCCTAATTTGAATGAAATTTGGTCTAATTTCAGTAATGTATAATCATTAATAAACGCAAACTTGGTCTAAAGTTACGGGACATAATCCCGACAGCAAAATATGCATAAATTAGTAATTAAATTGCTCTTAATTAAGCATAACGGCATTAATTTATTGATTTGTCAGAATTTCGACCATGTCGGCAGGGCCGGATTTAAAGATTTGCCGCTTGTAGGCTACAATTGATTTGCCGCTTCTGTCACAATATTCTCCCCCTTCGGGGAAAGGTAGCTGGTTAGCTGCAAAATAGGGTGGTATGTGCCGTTTAAAATAGATACACATATTAGAATCATCTATGTACCTTTACACGCTAAATCGAAATCGGCGATTTTTTTAAAAACTGTTCGACTATTTTTCTTTCAACTTCGAAATCCGGGAGAAGGGGTGCAATTGCCCTCGCAGCGACCATGTTTGCTACTAAATATTAGTATTATATATACGTTTACGGTTTACGCATCAATGTAAATTATTTGTTTTCTTTCTTAAAAATATTCGTATCTTTATAATAATATTTTTATGCCGAATGCTGCTTTAATGGGTCGTAAAATTTGCCACCCCAAAAAATTCGCCGCTCTAGGCTACAGCCTACTTAGCCTATTTAGAAATCCGGCCCTGCCTGTCGGCATTATTCCCTTGTCAGAATTTTGTCCTATCGGGATTTCGGCTGTCAGGATTATGTCCGATACCATAAAGTTACAAGCATTCAGTTTCAATGAATATAAGTTGAATTAAAATGCCTAAAAATTATATTATGCATTGAGTCTCACTTTTCTCTGTTCCACTTTGCCCCCTCCAAAAACAAACCGTGGACGTAAATACCATCTTCAGGAGCAACATCGGATTCATCTGTTTGCAAAACCTAAAAGTGGGAAAAAAAACTTTCAATCCCAACTTTTTTATTTTAAAAATCTAAAATTTGTTAAATATATTCATTATGCATCCAGAATGAAATAAAGCATGGGAAAATTTTTTAAAATTTTTTTAACTAAAATGTAAGGAAATTTTTTTTGGAATCATAACTTTCGATTAAATTTTAACAATAATTTTTTGAAACTTTATTTGTTAAAAATAGTTCAAATTAAACTTTTAAACATTTAAAAATGCAAGCATGAAGAATTTAGAGCCAATTTATTTAATAAAATTGTTTCGTAAATGTTTTCATCTTAATTGGTATAAATTCTAACATTTATTTCCAATCAAATGCAGCCTATAAAAGTAGAATAAAAAAAATAAACAAAAATATTTGAGTTACTAATAGTCTGTAAGGACCATTTAAATATGCAAAGTATGAGCACCTACTTGATATTCGAATGCAAGTTGATCTATCGGGATCTTGTATTTGCGAGCATAATTCTGCATGGCACCCGTGAGAAACGCTTGGGTGAAGTAGAACCCTGATATCCAAAACACAGAGGGCTTGCCATTCACAAACCATTCCTAGAAAATACAATAGCCATCAGTGGCGGCCCGTGCTCAAAAATGTTGGTTCAGCCAAGACAAAGCACAAGGGCATATCCGCTGAAATAGTGGGATTGGTGCTGGATATCATTTGCGTATGGAATGAGTTGCTTGCTAATAATTCAATCCTACTCTGACTACAGCCAGAGAAGGGTATCGACAGACGGGCTGCGACGCGGGCATGGTTGCCATGACGAGGTGGACAAAGCATTCTCCGTCGTCATGGCAACCATGCTCGCGTCGCAGCCCGTCTGTCGATACCCTTCTCAGGCTGTAGTCAGAGTAGGATTGAATTATAAGCCAGCAACTCATTTGAAACACATTAAAAATTGCACTTCTATGGCAAAATACAGAAATGAATAAAAAAAATTAATGATCGGATTTGGGATTTTGCTTTTTCTGAATATTTAGGTACAGCCCGGCTGTACTTGCTGTATGCCACGAGCCATGCTAAAAAACTCATTTGTCTTTGTCAATGTAGTTTAAAGTTTCATCTTCTGATAACAGATGGCAGCACTGCACTACACTACACATTTATACTTCTGTTTGACAACTGAAGATGGCAGCACGATCAGTGAAAGACAGTATGAAGGATTTATTGAAAGTTTTCCTGTGAATTTTTTTTAAATAAATAAAATCAAAATAATTAAACGGTAAAATGGAACTTAATAATATTACGTACCATCCAAGTAATAAATTATTTAATGTTTTTAAATGGTACACATGATAAACTAAATAAACACTGCCTATATGAAGAGTACAGGGGAAGAACCGCTTCATTTCGTAGTAAACTTTCCTCATCAGGCATCTTTGGCGATGATAGCGAGTAATCGCCTAAACTGGTGCAAGGAAACCAGTTTCTCACTTTCTTGTGCATTTTCTCTCACTGCAACCCTAACATTCAGTTCCGCGTTTTATTCAAAAGACCGTGTTCGTCATCATGTTAAGCTTTAAAAATAAATTACGATTGATTGAAAATCACGAATTTTTCTAAAACAATTCAGAGAAATTTTAAGATTCGCAAATTAATTGAAAAGTCCTAAACCACGACGACTTTTCTACCTACCGAGATTGACGCTATACACGATTCCGACGCTTGGACCAAGCAAAGAAGAAAGAGAAACCGGTTTCCTGCCGCCAAGCAGACACAATTACGGGACGACTCCTAACAAATCAAGCGGTTCTTCCCCTGTACTCTTCATATATCATCACCTGCAGAAATTGCATCCGACGAATGAAGTCATTGATGTAGCTCCCTAAGGGTTTCAAGGAGGGATACGAGTCCGCAGACCACAAGGCCGGCTGTCTGCCGATCAGCAGACTGCCCGAGAGCGCTTCTAGGTCTGCAGACATCACCACCAGACCTTTGATGGCCGCCTGCAGTTGGAGAAGGCTGGTGCGGATGGTGGAATGCAGTCTGAAATGAGAGGGATGCTTTTTAATAATTATATGTGTGCTATTTGTACAGAAAGTATAAATAACTTTAAAAAAAATCTTTGCGTAAATTAATAAGAGTTTAAAATGCAACATATTTAAACAGCAAATGAAAATTTAAAAGATCTTTTTTAAAAAAAAAGCATACAACCATTTCGACTCTTAAACAAAGTCCCGTCCTCGGTGCGTAAAATCGATGAATGTAAGACCAGAAGAAAATTGCTTTTTAAGCTCTTATACAGAAAGTGTTACTTATAGATTTCAGTACAATAGATACCCTCTTAAATGAGGGCAAGTCAGATAAGAGAAAATCTGGTTAACCGGAGAAGTGAAAGAAATTAAGGTTTGGATTTGATTGCAGATTTGTGCATTCATGATATTTGAAATATGTTTTGTTGTAGCTCTTGTTATTCTTTTGTTCAACCATTATAACCTGTCCCAGTCCTGTATCTAACTGTCATTGTGTTATGCCGGTTTTGGAATGTGGATTGTTTTTGGCACTTGTTCGTGTTGCAATGCCGGAATAAAGTTGTTTTTACTAACTTCGTATATTAAGACTCACAAATACAAATATAACTGGAAATACAATTCCAGTTCATGTTTATAAATTCTTTTCACTTTTAATTAACTAAACTTCAAAACAAATAAATGTTCTTTAAAGTTTACTAGTATGTAAAAACATACAATAGGAGTAATTAGGCGCCTTAGATCATTTTTTACACCAACAGAGCTGCAACGATTGTAATTTCTAAATAAATACCAAAAACAAAATATCACAAATACAAACATGAATGGCATACAAACAATGAATTGAAATGAGGAACTTGCTTATTGAACCGTTCCATTTCTTGAACCAAAACCGTGTTCATGCTTTCGTCGTAGCACACTGGGTACTTTACGCTGGCCTCTTCTAAGTCAAAACTAGGTGGAAGCTGTAGGGGACAGGATAGCAGGAAGTAGAGAAAAGAGAAGAAGAAAAAAGTATTTAAAATAAGTCAAGTTTAAATTAAAAAGATTTGGCTTATCTACACATGAAGCTAGAAAATTTTAATTAAATCATTCTGGTCAGATCAAAAATAATGCACTAAGCTTGCAACAATTTCTGAGTAGGGACAAAGTTATGCCCAAACAAGTAGGTTTGTAACAGAATCTGTCACTCAACCAGCTTCCACACAACAGTTGTGTTCAACAGGTAAAAAGGCGCCAAACACAGCATTAATTGTATATTAAACATTTACATGCTAAATTCAACTAGTTTCATTTATTTTATTTCGAAAATTCAATAATTATTACTTATCGTTTGCAAAAATTAATCCATATTTCAAAGAATAAATATGTAACATTCCTCGCTTTTAAATAGAATGAAAACATTTCATATCAACATACAAAGAATCCGTAGTGAAATATATTTGACGTCATTTCAAACAGATCGATGTCGCAAAAATAAATTTATTTTAATTTATTGTTTAAAAGAATTAGTTTCTCGAACGATTGTTACGAATGGCAATGGTGATTTAATTCTAACAAAAATGGCTTCTTATGCTTTTTAAATGAGGATTTAATTTTGCAGTTTTTTTAAAAAATTGAAGTACTTCGAATTCGAATTCTTCTCTGAAATTTTCAATGTATTCTAATTTCGATGCGCTGAATTTTTTGACGTATCACACTTGTCCGTAGCATTTGTAGTTTGGGCTATGAAAGTGGGTGACGGACAGACGGACGGACTGAACGATTATAATACCTTCCACTTTTTACGTTATAAACGTATTGTGGAAGCTAAAAAGGATGTCAATAGGAATAATTATGTTCGTTAGAGTTTTACTATAGTTTTGGAAGTATCCCCTATAAATACAACTAAAAAAGACTTATTTTTGTTTTCCCAAACTTTTGAAAAAATATATTTAAGCCAGTGAGAAGCGTTTCATTGGATGAAATTGTCATCATAAGGCTGTGTCCTGACTACGCCACAAAGGCAACAAAACTTGGCGACTTGGCAACGTCAGCCTCTAAGCTATTGCATTGCTTGGCGCCTTTGGCGGTCGCCAAGTTCTGTTGTCTTTGTTGCCTTTGTGACATTTGATGTCGTAGTGAGGACACGGCCTAATAATGACTAAAGAGCATGGGAGAGCTTATTTCACATAAGATTGAACATAAGTGAGAATCGAACATAAGTTTGGGAATATAATAGTTGAGTGATTGAATAAACATAGAACTAGAGCTACACGAATGGTTATTGGCAACGTGCGTCATTATTTAGAACCACAATCAAGTGACAGGCAGACACCTGAGTAGGCACCCAAGGCAACTTTTGAAGGGCGCCATCATCCACGGCGCCACGACTTGAGCTTCTTTAACGTGCAACTCCTCTCTACACGGAGAATTCTTCAAACTTTTTGGCTGCACAGAAAAGTTTTACTTTGCCGGAATTGTGTAACTTACCATTAAGCTATGTACACGAAAGGACTTAGTCTGCTGCAGGACTTAACTTTTTTTCTCCTATTTGATTGGTGCCTTAAGGAGAAGGGAAAAAAAGTGTGTCCTGTGGACCAAGTCCCTCTATGCCTGCACATCTTTATAGCAAAAGGACCTTTACCCAAAGAGTTCTATAGTAGGGTAGAGACTGAACCTGGCAATAGCACCATGGACCAACACTGAGACAATATAGGGTGGCATGTGGGGCCCGATGGCGAGTGTTTGGATCGCAGGCATAACGCCAGCAGTCCGCGCGCGTCAGAGCGGTTCGATTCCGCATTTGCCCTGGGTGTACTTCCTTCTCAGTATCAAAATTATCAATTAACTGCACTTTGCCACTCTATTCGGGCTCCGTAGTGGCATGTCCGTCGATGGCAGCTCAGTGCGAGTCGTTCCTCTACCCTACTATAGAACTCTTTGCCTTTACCTTGGCTAAGATGTCCGCCGCTATGTCCACAAGTTGCTGTTCCGTGGCGTCCGCATCGGAAGAGCTGTCCGTGCCCTCTATGAGCAGAATGCTGTCCAGCAGCTTTCGGCTCTCTTGCAGCTCTCTCGTGATGTCTACATTCTCGTGCATGCCGAACACGCCGGGATGTTGGGAAGAAGGAAGGCTCTAGAAGGAATGTGGTATGATAAAATAAATGAAATGTGGTATGCAGGGATTAGAAAGTTACTTTTAAAAAGTAACTGTTGCAGTTACTTAATATGAAAAGTAACTAGTTACAGTTGCTTAATACTAAAAGAAGGAAGGCTCTAGAACGATAAATGAAACGAGGCATTGGAAATGTTTTGGAAACATTGAGCTAGAAGGGAAACTGGAGTGAGCCGAAAACCCACTCACACCCTTTTGAGCGAACAGGGCAGAAAGGCTATTTTCCCTACACTTGTATGCAATGCTTGTATGAGACCCCTCTATCATATTGACTTGGGCTCCTAAATGTATTTTAACATTTTTAGTTCAAAGAAATTAACTTTCCTTCACTTTAAATTCCAACTTTTTTAAGAAATAACCATGTGGATCACTCACTAAGAACCAGCGAAGACGAACCCAATAGCGAAATAGGCAAGTTTCTATGGTTTTCTGCCCGGTTCGTTTCTGCGGCATTGCCCTGCCGCGTTTCGTTATTGGACCGGCTCGTTTGCTGCCCTGTTCAGTGAATCACTCCACGTTTCTTGTAGCTGAATGATTGGAAAAGTTTGGATGAAGGGGGAATGGGAGCGGTCTCCAAACTTTTCTGTGTTAATCCAATAGAAAAAAGAATTTTCTAAGTCAAATTAATCCAGCTGTATTGAATATTTTTACAAACGTTTTTTTTTTATATGATAAATGTAGTTGACTAAAACATCTCTACAATAGCACTTTCTGAAATGGGTTAGAATATTTTTGTTAAAATTTTCATATATAATTTTACAACAAAATATTTGAACGAATTTCTAAAATCGTTAAAAGTTATTTTTAAAGCTAAATTACTTCGGTTGAAGTGAATATTTTTACAAAAGGTTTTTTATATGACAAATGCAGTTGACTTAAATGTCCATATAACACTATTTTTTTTAAAAATGGGTTTGAATATTTTGCTGTACAATTATGTATTGAAAATTTTAAAAATATTTTAACCCATTTCAAAAATGGTGTAATAGTTAGGGTTGTGAGTAAGCTACATTTGTCATATAAAAAACTGACCGTAAAAATATTCAATACAGCTGGAGAAATGCGACTAGGAATAGTTATTTTTATAATTGAGTGAAAAAAATCCGATTTTTACACAATAATTTTAATATCAGACGCGTGCGAAAAGTTATACTTTTTAGAAACAGTGATACAAAATTACTTTTTTTCACCCAAAAGCAGTGAAAAAAAAGTACTTTTTTTCACTCTTTTCATAAGATGCCAACATTTCAAGTAAAATTTCTATTTCATAATATTCATAAAATCCAGAAATTTATTGATCTGCTTTATTTATAAATATTATGCGCGTGAATTTTATTATTTTTTTTTATTTTTGAATCAGTATCCATGTTCAAATGTTTGACTTTAAACTAAAAAATTAGTTTACCTTTTGTAGTTCCAGAGATTTATCGATGCCGATCTTCTTTACGTAAAAAAATTAGCACGTGAATTATTTTTGAACCAATGAGATTTGATTTTTTTCACGTAATTATAAAAAATAGTTTATGAAACACGTGTGAAAAGTAAACTGTTTAAAACACGTGTCATTATTTCACTCGCTCGTACCTCGCTCGTGAAATAAAATCCACTAGTTTAAAAAGTGTTACTTTTCACACTTGTTGCATAAATAACTATTATGCAACTAGTGTGAAAAGTAAGGCTTTTTTAAACGAGTTGAATAAATTATAAAATTTGAAAATAAATTCACGAGTTTAAAAAAGCTATTTTCAACGTGTTGTCATACACTATTTTTTTATAATAACAACGTGCAAAAAAGTATTTATTAAATTGGTGTTTATTGATTGGCTTATTAATTCTTTTATTATCACGTTCACATGATTTGAAGACGTGATTATTTATATTAATGATTATTTTAAAATCACGTTCAAAAAGTATTTCTTAGATTGGCATTGGAAATAAGACGCCAAATAAAGAATCACGTTCAAATAAAGAATTTTACACCCATCACAAAGCCGCCGAATAAAATATCACGCTCAAATAAAGAATTTTACACCAATCAGATGCTCTTATTTACTTTGTCGCACTAGTGCGTAAGAGTAACTTTGAAACACGATTTCGTCAAAAGCATCAATTTTGCCGCGATTATTGATTTGAAAATGTTAGTTTTTTTTTGCACGATATTATAAAAAAAAAGTATTTTTCTCCATTAGATTAAACATATAGAGAATACTTCGATTTGGGGACCCAGCTACCGTTCCCAATCCCCCTTAAAATATTAAGATATTGCTGAATGCTGACGAATGTTAGAATGATAAAAAGGAATTGTTTAGAGAACATTTAAACGTTGGTGAAAAATATGCTTTTAAACTGAAATGTTACAATGCACCAAGAACAGAACTGAAAAATTTTAATGGTGTTTTAAAAGTCAAAATTACACAATTTATATTTAAATTTTTACTGTATTTTTAAGTTTTTACTGTAAAATAAAACAGATCTATGACAACTGTTATGAATATACACCACCAAAATAGAATTTCCGATGTTTGTATAATACATTTTTTTAAAAAATATTACGTTTAGCAATTGATATATACTTTTTACTTATTCAAAAGGAAATAAATGAAAGTAAAAAAATATTACATTAAAAAAAATAAAGATATTAGAATAAAATTATTTCTTTTATTTTAAAGCTTTAAAAAATAGTGCAATCGACTCACTTCAATGAATTCTAAAACTCCCTTATAGGAGTCTATGCTTGGAACACTGTACTTTCCATCGGGAGACAATCTAAAAATATAATTGAAGGTCATACATTTTCCAATTTCTGCTATTATATTGTCTACGCACCAGTAAACCGTTATTTTTGCTTATAAATACAGGGTTCCCACTCTTATTTCAAAATAAAAATCAAGGAGTTTTTAAGGACTTTTCAAGGACCATAAATTTTTTTTCAAGGACCTTTAATCATAATGCGTCATTTCTTCCAATAAGACAAAATAACTCAGATTCACAATACTAAATTCTTTTAATTCAATGTATATTTATCATTATCAGAAGGCATTTACATTATTTAAGAATTTGAGGACTTGTTTAGGACTTAATTGAAATCACACATATAAGCGATACAATGTCAGATGATAATTAAAAAAATCATTGATGGACGCCAAGTTTTAGAAATGACTTGTTGAAATTCGAATGTCGCGGACGAACAAAGTCAATGACTTTTTAAAAATTGTTGGTCAAAATCAAGGAGTATTAGGGTGTCTTGAAATCAAAATAAAATTCAAGGACTTTTCGAAGATTTTTGGTTAAAATCAAGGAGTATTAATGGGTCCTTGAAATGAAAAATTCAAAATCAAGGAGTTCTTAAGGACTTTCAAGGACCAGTGGGAACCCTGAAATAGTAATTTATTGCTTATAAACTGTAATTGTAATAGTATGTTACGTGTTAATAGTATTTACTACAATTTTTGATTGGTTGACATTATTGAACATTTAAAAATGTTCCAAAACGTTTTCGGGAGATACGGAGGTTGATATTGTATAGTGTAAAGCACATAAGCAGTACAACTGAAAAACATTTTGTTAAGCAATCAGGAATTGGCTTTGACTTTTTATTCCTGAACTTCTTTCGATCGGTGCGTTCCATTGATTCTCCAATCGAGGCTCGAGAAAAAAACTATTTTCATTCAGTATTTCTGCTGCCACTCAAGACCTGAAACATGCCCATTAGAGTAACAATAATTTTTTTCCTTCAGAAAT
Source organism: Oedothorax gibbosus (assembly GCA_019343175.1). Classification (NCBI taxonomy): domain Eukaryota; kingdom Metazoa; phylum Arthropoda; class Arachnida; order Araneae; family Linyphiidae; genus Oedothorax; species Oedothorax gibbosus. The sequence continues at coordinate 1,199,084 of CM033276.1, forward strand.
TAATATTGAAAGGTTAGCTTAAGAAAAATTTAGACATTTTTAAACGGGATTGTCAAAGTTAAAAGTCAACCCTAAATGTTGGCTGCCGTGCATCGTCACAACACTAGTAGGAAAACAAGTTCTACAGAAACAAACTATGCCGTTATATAATGCTGTAAAAAAAACTCATCTCATTATGAAAAGATAAATTTATACACACAAGTTTTACAGTATGAAATGTTAGTTTGTACAGAAAAATATCATAATTAGGTTGTAGTCAGTACTTGAATCTTTTAAGCAAGTGTTCGTTCTTTCTTAAAACATTTATTGGAAGAGTTGAGTTAAAATAAGTATATAAAAACAAAAGCAGTTACAAGTTAATAGAATATTTTTTTTATGGGATATGCCCTTTAGCTGGCCAATTTGTTACTGTTCATCTTTGGATGTTTGTTTTACTCATCGTTTGGATATGTCATGCCTAGTAATCACTTTTCTGAAATTCGGATAATAAGCAACTCTTCGGATAATTGTAGTTCTACTCACTCTTAAAACAAACGAGCGATTTTAACTCAGTCTGAGTTAATTTCCACTCCTTTCCGGTGCCGAAAATGCACTTCTCCTATAGGAGTGAATTTCACTCTTTTGTTTTAAGAGTGTACTGTAGTATAAAATATACAAAATTAAGATACATCTGTCTAGAAATTTTTTTATGAGATGATCTTTAAATTCTGATAATTATTAAATTTCTGTCATAAGAATCCTGTGGATTCAATTTTGCATAAACTGGTTTTGTTCTCTAGCATTAAGACGTAGGCGAGGGGTTGGAAATACCCTATTATTTTTCAGTACAACAAAATATACAAGAATAGTGATCGCATCGAACGGAAAAATTTACGCTTATGTTTCGTTGCTGCCGTGTTTCAACCGCCACACTTGTATTACTCCACATAAATATCATAAAGCGTATTTAGAGTGATTTTTGAGCCGCGGTAGCTCAGTCGTGTGAAGCGTCGTGCTCGCATCGGAAGGGTTGTGGGTTCTGTCCTCGGCGGTGCTCGCAGTTCTGATGGTTGCTGGGTCGGCGCTTGTATTCGACTAAAGACCGCCGTGTTGCTAATGGTGGCTGGGGCACGTTAAATATGTCGTAATCACAAAGTCCTCCATGTTCCCATACCAAATTAATACCTCTGGGGGTACCAGATCAGGGGGTTATCGGCCTTTGATCTGGATCAAAATTCCGATATGTGAGTGAGAATGGATGTGTGAAAGGGACCTTCCTGTAAAACGGATGTGTCATGCTGCGAGCAAAAGTCGGACTTCCTCCCTTGTGGCGCTCAATAAAAACGGAAGCCGCCCCACTTCGCCTTAAAATCGGGTATTTCCCTACTCCGGGCTCGGTTACCGAGTGGCATTAGAAACAACAACAACAACAGAGTGATTTTTACAAAGCAGGGTGTTCATCGCGGCGGACTCTATGATTACAATGCTTAGGAAACCCTAGCTTTCCTACCTTAGAAAGGCCTTTTCTCACCATTGAGACATTATTTTTTGGGGACTAAATTTGTCTTAAAATAGCAAAATTGTAAGATTTGGTCGCATCTTGGGACTAGTGACCTTTAATTTAAAACCCTGTACGAAATAAAAATAAATAAAATTAAGACATATTCTGCCAAATAGATTCAAGCTTACTTATATTCCTCCTCTTCAATGATCCTTGGATTACAGAAATCCTCCAGAAGCGAAATGAGACACCGCCTGTCCCAGTCATCAGTGACACTCCCCCCCCCCCCATAGTTGCACTCCCCTGTTATGTAAGTGATGCCATCAAATGGGACGGACTCGTGAGCCACAGAGGTTGGGGAGCCCAGTCAGTAAGGCGCTTGTCTTCCATGCAAAAGGTCCTTAGTTCGGGCTTAGGCATTGCCCAAATAACTGCCGTCGAACGAAAAATTTCTAATGGTAACCTTTAACTGTGTGTACTGTGTTTTGGCTCTAGAAAATTCCGTTTGGCGAGATCTTGACTCAGATGACAGAAATCCCCTCAGAAGAGTAATCAATCACTTTCTGTCCTCAGTGACCTTTCCTCCCATACTCCCGGGTATTAAAGATTATGTTTCTTTGCTTTTCTTTTTCAACTGTCACACTTGCATTACTCCACAGAAATATCATAAAGCGTATTTAGAGCGATTTTTACAAAGCAGGGTGTTCATCGCGGCGGACTCTATGATTACAATGCTTAGGAAACCCTGGCTTTCCACCTTAGAAAGTTGATAGTGGCATTAAAAAAAAACTAGTTGCGATAAAATTAAACTATTTTGACTAAATTTATTTTGAAGTGGGAGAATTGCAGGATTTGGTCGCATTTTGAGACTATAGCAACCTTTAATTTTAAACCCTGTACGAAATGAATAAAATTAAAAGACCGTCATCTAGAAATAGAAAAAAATCACTTGTATTCCTCCTCTTCAATGATCCTCGGATTACAGAAATCCCGGAGAAGGGTAATCAGGCACCTCCTGTCCCAGTCGTCAGTGACCCTCCCTCCATAGTTATACACTCCCCGGTCATGTAAGTGATGGCATCGAACGGGGAATGTAAGCTTTTGTTTCTTTGCTGTCTTTTTTCACACTTGCATTACTCCATACAGAAATATCATAAAGCGTATTTAGAGTGATTTTTACAATGAAGATTGTTCATCGTGGCGGACTCTATGATTACAATGCTTAGGAAACCCTGGCTTTCCACCTTAGAAAGTTGATAGTGGCATTAAAAAAATACCAGTTGCGATAAAATTAAACTATTTTGACTAAATTTATTTTGAAGTGGGAAAATTGCAGAATTTGGTCGCATTTTGAGACTATAGCAACCTTTAATTTTAAACCCTGTACGAAATGAATAAAATTAAAAGACCGTCATCTAGAAATAGAAAAAAATCACTTGTATTCCTCCTCTTCAATGATCCTCGGATTACAGAAATCCCCCAGAAGAGTGATAAGGCACCTCCTGTCCCAGTCGTCAGTGACCCTCCCTCCATAGTTATACACTCCCCGGTCATGTAAGTGATGGCATCGAACGGGGAATGTAAGCTTTTGTTTCTTTGCTGTCTTTTTTCACACTTGCATTACTCCATACAGAAATATCATAAAGCGTATTTAGAGTGATTTTTACAATGAAGATTGTTCATCGTGGCGGACTCTATGATTACAATGCTTAGGAAACCCTGGCTTTCCACCTTAGAAAGTTGATAGTGGCATTAAAAAAAAACTAGTTGCGATAAAATTAAACTATTTTGACTAAATTTATTTTGAAGTGGGAAAATTGCAGAATTTGGTCGCATTTTGAGACTATAGCAACCTTTAATTTTAAACCCTGTACGAAATGAATAAAATTAAAAGACCGTCATCTGGAAATAGAAAAAAATCACTTGTATTCCTCCTCTTCAATGATCCTCGGATTACAGAAATCCCGGAGAAGGGTAATCAGGCACCTCCTGTCCCAGTCGTCAGTGACCCTCCCTCCATAGTTATACACTCCCCGGTCATGTAAGTGATGGCATCGAACGGGGAATGTAAGCTTTTGTTTCTTTGCTGTCTTTTTTCACACTTGCATTACTCCATACAGAAATATCATAAAGCGTATTTAGAGTGATTTTTACAATGAAGATTGTTCACCGTGGCGCACGCTATGATTGCAATGCTTGGGAAACCCTGGCCTTCGACCTTAGAATATTGATAGCGACATTTAAAAAAAAAACTAAATAAAAATTAAACTATTTTGACTCAATTTATTTTGAAGTAGCAAAAATGAAGGATGGGGAGCCCTGTAGGTAATAAGACACTTGCCTCGCACGCGAAAGGTCCTAGGTTTGGGTCTGGGTTAGTTTTGTTTAGTTTGGATGATCGTAGAACTGGAGCTACACAACGGCCAATAAATGGTCTGTACATCTCAAAGAGTATGATGAATGTGGAGGGAGAGGGAGTGAACGTTGACCCCGTGTAGAGGGAGTGAACGTTAAATAACTGGTCGCATTTTGGGACTAGAGTTCTTTAATTTTGAACCCAGTACGAAATGAATAAAATTAAATGACATCCACCTAGGAAATAGAGTAAACTTACTTATATTCCTCCTCTTCGATGATCTTCGGGTTACAGAAACCCTCCAGAAGAGTGATCAGGCACCTCCTGTCCCAGTCGTCAGTGACCCTCCCTTCATAGTTGTACTCCCCGGTTATATAGGTGATGGCATCGAATGGGACGGAATCTTAAAACTCTGAACCATAGAGGGTTGAGGAGCCTTGTCAGTAAGGTGCTTGCTTTGCATGCAAACGGTCCTAGGTTCAAGCCCGGGCATTGCAAAAATAACTGTTGAAAACTTATAATCGCTATCCTCTTGCTTGCCTCTAGAAAATTCAGTTTGGCGAGATTTTGACCCTCAAAATGGGAAAGTACCAAGCCAGCTTACTTGTATTCCTCTTCTTCTATGATCTTCCGATTACAGAAATGCCCCAGAAGAGTAATCAGGCACATCCTGTCCCAGTCGTCAGTGGCTCTTCCTCCCATACACCCCGGGAATTTAATCTTATGCTTTCTTGATGTCGTTTTTCAACCTTCACACTTGCATTACGCCACAGAAATATCATAAAGCGTATTTAGAGTGATTTTTACAAAGCAGCGTGTTCATCGTGGCGGACTCTATGATTACAATGCTTAGGAAACCCTGGCTTTCCACCTTAGAAAGTTGATAGTGGCATTAAAAAAACTAGTTGCGATAAAATTAAACTATTTTGACTAAACTTATTTTGAAGTGGGATAATTGCAGAATTTGGTCGCATTTTGAGACTAGTGACCTTTAATTTTAAACCCTGTACGAAATAAATAAAAGAGACATCCATCTAGAAATAGAGTAAACTCACTTATATTCCTCCTCTTCGATGATCCTCGGGTTACAGAAATCCTCCAGAAGAGTGATCAGGCACCTCCTGTCCCAGTCGTCAGTGACCCTCCCTCCGTAGTTGCACTCCCCGGTCATGTAGGTGATGGCGTCGAACGGGACGGAATCATATTCGTTCACGAACATCTGTAGTTGCTGTAGGGAGATGCGCAGATCCGATTCGTTGAAGCCGTAAGGGATGTTCCATCCGATGGGTCCGAACTTCTTGCGTTCTTGGATCAGTGCGTGGAAGAAGCACAGGGAAAAGACCAGTTTGTGGAACGGCTGGAAAGGGATTTAAAGATTTGTTTATTAGGTGTATAAGTTGAACTGGTTAAGAGGGATTGTCAGTCCCATAGAGCTAATGCATTAGTTTTGGAATCACAACTTCCGCAGAAGTATTGATTTGCCATGTTAGCCCTTTTTCCCCATGTAGGGGAATCAACATAACATCGAAATGAAACAAATTTGAAACCAAAATGTTATCTAGTTATTTAATTATATATTTTTGAAGTTGGTAAAATGCCACCAAATATACAGCAGATGGCGACACTATTTTAAAACTTTATCAGTTAATAATTAAATAACCAGATGTTATTTTCTTTTCAATTTTGTCTTAAATGGATGTTATGATGATTCCCTTACCTGGTGGAAATGGGACAACATGGCAAAACAATACTTCTGCGGAAGTTGTGATTTCAAAACAAATGCATTAGCTATTTGGGACTGACAGTCCCTCTAAAAAGTTAACTTCAGGATACCGGACATTATGGACTATGTTTCCATGCATGACGGAAAAAAGGAATGTAGCAGTACGATTTGTAACTCAAAGAAAATATTATAAAATTTAATATACTTATATACATAGTCTTTAAAACAGCCAAACCAGTAGATAATGGTCTGTAGAACATGCAAAAGTATTAGAAATAAACCGTTAGGAAAGTAAAAAGAAAAAGAAATGGTACCAAGAAATTATTTCACTTTATACACATATTTTACACGTTCACTTAGCTTAGTTAAAAAGCTTACGATTCATAAATTCGTCCTTTTTCGAACTTTGTTCCATCTTAGACACCGTACTGTATCCTAACTATTCTACAGCAGCATCATAAAAATACAACTAGGACAATTTTCACAAAAAAAACCGTTTTAATACATTTTCCTTACCATAAATTGTAAACTGAGTGTTTAAAAGAAAAATATTCGATGGCAATTGCTTTTTGATAATTTTTTTTAGTGATCTTAAAAACTATTATCTACAAATCAATTTTTTTTTTAGTGATCTTAAAAACTATTATCTACAAATCAATTTTTATTTCCCAGGTCAATTTCGAGGTGCAAGACTATAGCAATTTAAAAATAATTGAATTACAGATTTCAAAATCCGTTGATATAACATCCACACCAAAGCTAATAATGAAATATAATAAAGAAATTAAAATCAGACAAAGTTATAGTATATTTTAAAAATACGTAACAATTGAAGAGTACAGGGGAAGAACCGCTTGATTTATTAGGAGTATTACCGTAATTGTATCTGCTTGGCGGACATTGGCGACAGGAAACCGGTTTTTCTCTTTCTTCTTCGCTTGGTCCAAGCGTCGGAATCGTGCATCGCGTTAATCCAAGGCCGTCTCCTTGGTTAATCTCGGTAGGTAGAAAAGTCGTGGTTTAGGATTTAACAATTAAATTGCGAATCTTAAAATTTCTCTTAATTGTTTTAGAAAAATTCGTGATTTTCAATCAATCGTACTTTATTCTTAAAGCTTAACATGATGATTAACACAGTCTTTTGAATAAAACGCGGAACTGAATTTCAGGGTTGTAGCGAGAGAAAATGCACAACAAAATTGAGAAACTGGTTTCCTTACATCAGTTTAGGCGATTACTCGCTATCATCGCCAAAGATGCCTGATGAGGAAAGTTTTCAACGAAATTAAGCGGTTTTTCCCCTGTACTCTTCAATTATTTAATGGTTCCAACCTTGTTCTTTCCGTTGCAACCAGAAAAGAACTCCTCGTCACTGATGGGCGTGTTCAAGAAGGATTGAAGGAGGTTTTGTTTCAGACCTGTTGGGGGCTCGTTTGTCATTTTTACTCCGTTTTGTAATACAGACACAGGAAACTAAAAATAATGTCGATTTTTTAAATATTTTTATATGCAAAGTATATCTAGATTAAAAAATGTTTTTAGAATATAATATTAAACAAATCTCAGAATGTTAAACAATTTATGTGCCTATTAAGCTACAAAGAATAGTTTTTGTGTGACATTTGTATAAATTAAATTTTCAATTTATTTCTTAAGGGAGAATGGGAGTGGGTTTTTTCTGTGTTAATCCAATGGACAAAATATATGTTCCAAGTCAAATAACTCCTGCTGTATTGAATATTTTACTATTTTTTATATGACAAATACAGCTGGCTAACAGGGCTCTATAACCCCACTAGTTGAAATTAGTACAAATATATTTTTATTTTACAAAAATACATCTTTAAAACCAGAAATACTCGAGTTTTAGAGGTCTTTTAATATGCTTAATCGAATAAATATGTTGGTGGAATACGCTGTAATTGTCCATTCCCTCTAAAATGTAATATTGAGCTAAACCTAATAATATTTAAAGTAATAGGCATCTGAAATAATTTTTAGCCTACTTTTTATTTTTTTAATTCGAAAGAATTAAAAAAATGAAAAAGTAGGTATTGACATGTGGTCGATGTCCGTCTGTCTGTCCCTACCCCCTTCCAAAATCGGTTCTATCATTCGGATCTTAAAAATTCTTTTTTGTTAGAAAGCCATGACCTCAGAGACCCAACTTTCATACTTTTTGTCCGTCTGTCTGTACGTCCGCACGGACATAAATCTACTATCTGTCGTCGAATTTCCAATTGAATTAGCATTCAATTCAATTTCAATTGCAATTCAATTTTGAGTCATTTAAATCACCCTGTTGCCCCAAATCAACAATGGCATGAGAAATCGAGCAGACGATAAATAATATTAAGTTTTTTGTGAAAGAAGATTAAGGAAAATAGTTGACTTTGGTTTTTAGAAGTTTAAATTATAGCTGAATGCTGTGTTTAGCGATTTTTTTTTCTAATGTGTGTAAATCTAGTGTAGAAACGATTGTTGATGATATTTGATGTTATGAACCTAGTTGTTTCCCGATTAGAATTTCAGTAAGTATTTAAGTAACAGGAAAGTAGGCTATTTTAGTTCTTTAAGAACTTCTTGTTTTATTTATTGTTCATTTTATTTAACTGCAATTTAAGGATTTTAGCTACAAACCTTAGCAGAAGGATAGCTGGTAAGCCACAGCCGAAAATTCTCGTGCGTGTTTTCTTCGGACAGTTCGTTGCAGATCCTCTCCAACTGCGGCATCCACGACACTGCCAAGTGACAGTTCTGCAGAGCGACCCAAGACCCGGTCTCCTGCGCCGATTTGATCATGGTCTCAGCAACCGGGCCCTCAAAGAAGAATTTTGACTCAATAAATTTGATGTTGTCACAAAATTAACAATGGCTGAATGAAAAAATAGGCTACATTTAAAAGGTAGTAGCGATTAAATCTGTCAATAAAATACTTCGCTAGTTAAAAGGTTGCTTTGAGTAGTTCTTTTCCTTTCCAGTGATTGTCATTATACAGTCCCTGGACAAATTATTAGATGCACTGTATTTTTTTAGTAATTTTATGTTTCTTAAGAGTTTTTATGCAATAATGGTATATTTAAACTACAATAGTATTGATTTTTATTGAAAAGAATTGTTGTAGACTACATAGTTGTATTTATTTTAAGATAATTATAATAAATAATTAATATAAATTAATCATAAGATTATTTATGTGTGGAATCATCATCCTCAAATGCAGGAGACAGTACAGTCTTGCACTGATAGCATGCCGCGCAGAAGTATAGCTTTGATAGCGGCTAAAGGTGGCTCCACTCAATATTGACTTTTACTGACATTCATTTCACTTTTCTTTCAAACTTAATAAACTTATGCTTTTTCTAAATGAATGCTGTTTTATGTATGTCCAATAAATCGGTAATTGATTGGATAATATAAAAATAAAAACCAAATCAATTTAAAATAATAAAACGGTAGACTATCACCCGGTAATTCATATTTTACATGAAATCTTGCAGTGCGTCTAAAAATTTGTCCAGGGACTGTAATATCTTTTGGCTCCGATATATATTCTGAGCTGGACGATAGCCGAGTGTTTTTGGTGTTGTCTCCTAACACAAGTAAGATATATAAATTATTAAGATATATAAATTAACTATTTCCCTCCCCTTTAGGGACATGTCTAAATTGCGGAGGTGGCGATAGATGGCAGCATCTGTCAGCACGATGCCAAGTCGGATTCCTGCCGTGTAGTCTCTACATGGGCATCTCTCCTCAGGAACCGCACCCATTTGCCTTAATCCTTGCCCGCTCCGCGGGAAGAGCTTGGGTTTCCCAAGTGGCATTAGTAACAACAACACAACAACACTTTTAAATTGAAACTTGTAAGCAACAAGCCTTACCTGCCCTTGTCCCAGGGATATGGCCCCAAACTTGTCCCCTCCGAAACCCTTATCCTCGGCAAACTTGAGCAGGGCCGCCATGGGGTCAGCGCCAGGGGAGAGGACGAAAAGGAGGGGGACAGTTGACCCCGAATCGCTGTAGCTCTGGGGGAGGTCGAAAGGGGGAGGGCGCACAAATTCCTCCCCTAGGTGGGCAGAGACGAACTTCGTGATCATTGGGACGATCTGCGAGCAAAAGAGGGAATGCAGTTATCGAGTTTTTGGAAACTTTTAAAAAGCAACTCTGTTACAGTTACTTTATGCATTGAGCTAGAAGGGAAACTGGAGTGAGGTGTCAGCGAGCCGAAAACCCAATCACACCCTTTTGAGCGAACAGGGCAGAAAAGGACTATTTTCCCTACACTTTATGCTGCTTGTATGAGACCCCTCTATCATATTGACTTGGGCTCCTAAATGTATTTTAACATTTTTAGTTCGAAAGAAATTAACTTTCTTTAACTTTAAATTCCAACTTTTTTTAAAGAAATAACCATGTGGGTCACTAACTAAGAACCAGCGAAGACGAACCCAATAGCGAAATAGGCAAGTTTCTAGGTTTTCTGCCCGGTTCGTTTCTGCTGCAGTGCCGTGTATTCCTCTGCGTTTCGTTATTGAACCTGCTCGTTTGCTGCCCTGTTCAGTGAATCACACAACTCACTCCACGTTTCTTCTAGCTCAATGACTTTATATGAAAAGTAACTCATCACAGTTACTTTTAGAAATTTAAAGGTATAAGAAATTTTTTAATTTAGCCACGCTTACTGTTCTTTAAATATAACCAAGAATAAAGAAATAGGCACAATCAGAGAAAGTTAAGAAAAAAAAATTCTGCGTTGTTAAATTTGTAATGTTTAAATTTAAAACGAACGCCTAACTGTGCCGAAAATATCCATAAAGAGGGGCATGAGAAGTACAGTAGAACTCCAATTATCCGAAGTAATTTGGACCTAACCACCTTCGGATAATCAGAAATTCGGATAATTGGAGTTAATAGGAAAGTTGAATCACGATTAAATCAATTACTTAAATAAATTTTGAACAACAGGCGAAGAAAAAATATAACTCTTTCTAAAAGAAACACAGGCCATCTCTCAAAATATAAAAATGAAAAACAAGGTGGTTTGTACTAGTAACTCTTTACTATTACTGCTTCAACACCAAGTATCTATAAAATAGGGTTCAATTATAGTTAATTCATTAACGCTGACTTTGTGCACCGTTTCAAAATAAAAACGCTAACTTTCGTTCTTCGTGGTTTGTCCTACACAAATTGATCAGGATCTTTATTAGCTTATTTAGATAAAACCTTAGCAAATAGCTTATTTTCGTGAGGCTAATTTTCTTGCCAATCGTCGTTAAGGGGGAATGGACGCGCTGGACCGCGGGTCTCCAAACTCAAGTGCCTCAGTGTTAATCCAATGGCGAAAAAACTATTTTCTCTGCCACATTTCTCCGGCTGTATTGAATATTTTTACAAGCGTTTTTTTTTTAAATAATAAATGTAGATAACTTACAGGCCTCTATCTTGCCACTTTTTGAAATCGCATCGAATATTTTGTGTAAAATTATTTATTGAAATTTAAAAAAAAATATTCGAACCCATTTCAAAAAGTGGGAAGGTCGGGACCTGTCCGCTACATTTATCACATAAAAAAACCCGCTTGTAAAAATATTCAATACAGCCGGAGAAATGTGGCAGAGAAAATATTGGTTTCTGCATAGGATTAACACTGATGCACTTTGCTTTGGAGATCCCCGGTCCAGCGCGCCCATTCCCACTTAATGAGGTAATACAAGATAAATTATATAATACTTTAAAAGCTTATTTTTGTCTGTTTTAAACTTAATAAAGGTTGTATAACTACACATCTCTATAAACTGCATACCTTATCTGGTCTTAGGCATCTTAACACCAACAGTTTTTGGAAGTGACTCGTTTTTTCCTCCCATTCTAAAGAAAATTTTAAACAATGTGGCTCTTTGGAAGTATGAAACTCCTTCCAAGCATCCGGAGAGGAAATGAAATCTTTTCTGGAAGTATAAAAAAAAACCACCCAGAAATTTAAAAAAGGGAAAATACTTTAACAATGTGTGTATTTATTTATAAATTAATCATTTATTGAAAGTTTTGGATACAAGTTTTATCATCTATTTATATTACTAACAATATTAAAAAAAAGTCTTACGTATTACACTTTTACATATCATAACTTATTATAACAGCTAACAGGTGTTTTTAATCAAAGAATAGAGCTAACATAGTTTGTAATGAAATACAGCAGATTCTACAATATTTCATAAACTTAAATAAAAAAACTTTTTTAATTCATTAACGGCATTCATTAATGGCAAGTAAATTTGCCATGCAATTATAAGTTGTCTGCTTAAATTTATACTTATTTCCAAATTTTTGTCCATGATTGTTTTAAAGTTTCTTAAAAACTATTTTGAAATACCAAAGTTGCTTACGACGACTTGAAACACAGACAACACAACAGAATTTGCTGCATAAATACTGTTTTTATTGCAATTCGGCGATTAGAATGAGACGACGAAAGTTTCAGACCTCCCTGATTTTAAAAATCGATAAATTTATAAAAAGATTACTTTTTATAATATCGTGCAAAAAACTAACTTTTTCAAATCAATAATCGTGGCAAAAGTGATGCTTTTAACTAAATCGTGTTTCAAAGTTACTTTTACGCACTAGTGCGACAAAGTAAATAAGAGCATCTGATTGGTGTAAAATTCTTTATTTGAACGTGATTCTTTATTTGGCGTCTTATTTCCAATTGCCAATCTAAGAAATACTTTTTTACGTGATTTTAAAATAATCATTAATTTTAAGAATCACCTTCAAATCATTTGAACGTGATAATAAATAACTAATAAGCCAATCAATAAATGCCAATTTAATAAATACTTTTTTTGCACGTTATAAAAATAGTGTATGACAACACGTTGAAAATAGCCTTTTTTAAACTCGTGAATTTATTTCACGAGCGCGTTACGAGCGAGAGAAATAATTTATTCAACTTGTTTAAAAAAGCCTTACTTTTCACACTAGTTGCACAAATAACTATATGAGTACTAGTGTGAACCAGTGTACCAGTAAACAGTATTATTTGAAACAAAACCATGTAAAACAAGTTTAGAAATGTCTAACACATGCACAGAAAAAAAATATCCCACAAAATTATTTACTTAAGATCCTGGAACACTTCGAAATCTGACAGCCTGCAGATTTCGTCCCAGCTTTTGTCCAGCATCCAAGATGGCGCCGGGTTTGGGGTTGTATTCTCAAGACCTACTCCGCCAGTCAGGAAGAATTTGAACTCAGTTCGATCCAGTTTTTGCTCTGACCTGTGGAAAATGTACATTCATAACTACACTGTTCAAAACAATTAGGGGAGCACTTTGCGTACTTTTGTTAACCCTTTCAGTTCCAACTTCTTATTTTAAAAATCTAAAATTAGTGAAATAGATTCATTATGCATCCAGAATGAAATGGTAAAAACAGGGAAAAAAATCTTAATTTTTTAACTAAAATTTAGGGGGGGGGGGGGGGGGGAATTGGAATCAGAACTTTTTAATAAATTATAACAATAATATTTTTCAAAACTTTATTGTTAAAAAAAGTTACAATCAATTTTTAAACATCTAAGAATGCAAGCGTGAAGAATTTAGGGTCAATTTATTTCATAAACATTTTGGGAATGAATTTTATTTTACCAGGTTTTTCATATTTTCATTTAATTAAAACAAACATTATTTCATTCTTCAAAAGACATTATTTTCCATCTAACTATAAATAAGTGCGAGCTCAACTTAGTGAGTTAAAAATCGCAAGCTGATGATTATAAATGGAATCATTGGGGGTGAAAGGGTTTAATACCCATGCGTTCCCCTAATTGTTTTGAGCAGTGTACTTTACTTATATAAATACATTTTTAATGCAGTTTTCATTTTTTTTAATGAATTTTATCTTTCAAACCTTCATTTTTCTCCCATAAATTAATTTAATTTATTATTGAAGTATAATAACTCATTTTAATAAATAATTTATCTCTTTATTTGAGTGCAATAAACACTAATAAACACGCACAATTAATATCCAATTGGTGTGCAAAATTTTATAATAAATTTTGTTTTTCTAATTAACCTTCATTTTTGCTGCCCATAGATTAGTTTTATTTCTTACTAGCAAATTTATACCCGTTCTTCGCACAGATTAAAAAAATGTCAAATGGATCTAAATATGTGTACCATAATATAACCAGGATCACAAACTTATGTTATTGTTCCCGCTCGTTATAACGTAAAAAAAATCCCGTTTTATTGCCTTAAAATTCCAAAATGAAAAATACGCTATAAAATGCACTCATAAATGCCATCACAATTCCCTCGTAAATACATAAAACCTTTTAGCTCATTTGGCGCGTTTTTCTCTAAAAATAGAACATTTTGAAACCTGAAAGTTCAAAAATCAGAATCTAAGTATGAACTACGCATTTGTGCCAAGTTACGAGTCAAACAAATGTCTAGTTTATGAATCTATAAGACACATACACACATACAAAACTTAATTTTTATTATTATAGATTCAAAATATGATTGATTTTAATAAATAATTTATTTTTTAGTTGAGTACCAATAATGCATAATTTAATTTGTGTGCGAATTTTTTTCTAATTTGAGAAAAAAACCACATCAGGATTTTGAACTGTTACTTTTATGAGAGAAATAAGATACAAGATAATTAGAGAATTCTAAATTTGCTTTTGCGAGTTACAGCCAAAATAAGATATTGAGTTGGTAAGTAATCTTGATTCATCAATGGGGTTGTTTCATGGAGGATCTAGCAATAGCTCTGCGGTTTTGTTTTCATGTCTCTCGAATTACTTGTGTTGATATTCGAAATTGAGTTTTCTAAGAATAAGTTATTTTAGGTGTTATTTTTTAAAATTACAACTTCTTGCTGTGCTGTTGGTTGTTTTAATCATTTATCAAGGAAAACTTGCATTGAAAGAAGTTGGAATTTTAAAAAAATTAACAACTAATATATTCTCTTCGAAAACTCACTCCCGAATACCAAAACAACAGTAATTCGAGAGACATGAAAACAAAACCGCAGAGCTATTGCCAGATCCTCCGTGAAACAACCCCATTGATGAATGTTCATCTTAATGAAATTTTCTAATCCAAATTACTCCGGCTCTATTGAATAAATTTACAAAAGATGTTTTTTTATATGTAAATGAGAAGACAAACTCCCTATATATTTTTAAAATTAAATTTTAACAAACATTTTAAATAAACTTAATACTTAGTACATTACACAAGCAAATTGCAGCAGAGAAGGAAGGCAAATAAGAGCTTATCCTTTTCGAACAGAGATCGGCAAATATTGCAGTACAGACTGTAAGTGAAGTACTGGCTCAGATTCTGGAGTCTCTGCTCCAAGTCCTTTGATTTTTCGCTGAAAAGAAAACATTTTAATAGTAATTAAATAAGTATAATGTACAGGGTGAGGCAAATAAAAGTGGCCCCGGTCTAGAGATAGGAATACGTTGAAATGCTTGGCGAGAAAAACTCTTGAAGCCGCCTGAAAGCTTTCAAGTGGAAATAAAAGATTATTCAAGCGTGCAATGGTTTCACTTGACAAACCTGTTTTTCCATTGGTTGGATTGGATTAGCATCACATTAGAACTACACATCACATGGCCAGTTCAGATCGTAGTGCGTCAGTGTGAGTTGCGACTGTGTGAGTGTAAGTTGATCAATTCACAAGTGAAGATGAAACTCACAGTACAGCAGAGAGTGTTCATTGTAGAAAATTTTATTAAAACGAATTCGTGGAAAAAATGTGACCAGTTGTTTGTTGAAGAATTTAAATGTGTAAAAGGGCCTAAAAAGAGTGATATGCAACAAATAGTTACGTTGACACAGTTACGTTGAAATGTTGACAGCAGATCCTGGCTGACGCCAAGTTCAAAAACATTCCGAAATGGGCTGAACACCGGATTCTGGGTCTTGCAATCAATTTAGAATGTTTTGTATTAACAAACCCAAAAAAATCCGATTCTCTAGGATAAATAACGACCGAAATAATCACTAGGGGGAACTTTTTTTGATCAGCTCTACAAACCTTGTTTATATTTCATTTCAACTAGCTTTTCAAACCATAGCGTAGTTGCCGGCAAATAAGTCGCCAAGCGTTTGTTTGGGCTTAATATTGAAGCGATCAATGGCTTCATGTTAGCAAACCTGCTTTTGTATTGTTTTTTTTTTGACTTGGCAACATTTTTTCCGTATTCTTATATCCACGTTGGTGCCACTTTTATTTGCTTCACTCTGTATGTTTAAAATTTTCTTGTTAATTTCCCTTTAATGACAGCTTTGTGAATACCATTACTACCTTCATTTCCAAATAGAAAACCGTTGATTTGAAGTTTTTTAAATTTGTTTTTCGGGTAACTTAATTTTTCCAACATAAATTGTTCAGGACTATGGTCTTCATTTGTTTTATTTTTGTTTATTTATGTAAACTCCAGCAGAAAACTTATTTTCGCAAGGCAAATTTTCCTGCCAAAGTCGTTAATAGGTTAAGGAAGGTTGGAAAAACTATTCTTTTGATGAAATTATAGTGTTTTACAGAAAGTTTTTTTTTCTTAAGCAATGACTAAAAATATATTTTTATTTTTTACTTATAATATTATTTTTTTTAATTATTGAAATACGATGTTTAAAATTAATTTCGAATAAATCGTAAATACAAATATATTTTTAATTTATTATTTTTTGTTAATTAAAAGCTGCAATTTAAGATTGTGACAATTTGCATATATTTTTTAAAAATTAACTTCAAAGTTATGATTTTGTTCCCTTTCCATTTTAGCTTCCACACTACGTTTATAACGTAAAAAGTGGAAGGTATTATAATCGTTCAGTCTGTCTGTCACCCACTTTCATAGCCCAAACTACAAATGCTACGGACAAGTGTGATACGCCAAAAAATTCAGTGCATCGAAATTAGAATACATTGAAAATTTCAGAGAAGAATTCGAAGAACTTCAATTATGAAAAAAAAACTGCGAAATTAAATGCTCATTTAAAAAGCATAGGAAGCCATTTTTATTAGAATTAAATCACCATTGCCATTCGCAACAATCGCTCGAGAAACTTTAATTCTTTTAGACAATAAATTAAAATAAATTAATTTTTACGACATCGATCTGTTTGAAATGACGTCAAATATATTTCACTACGAGAATCTTTGTATGTTGATATGAAATGTTTTCATTCTATTTAAAAGCGAGGGAATATTACATATTTATTCTTTGAAATATAAATTATTTTTTGCAAACGATAAGTAATAATTATTGATTTTTCGAAATAAAATAAATGAAACTAGCCAATTTTTTTATTTTATTTTTACAGCATCATTTTACTAATTATTTATTTTTCGAACTGTACATTAATTTAACAAACAATAAATAATAACTGAATTTTCGGAAAAAAGTTAATGTAAATGGGAAATTGTGGAGACTCAGATATTTATTAAATAAAATTACATCATTATTCTTCGAACTTCAAACCAATTTAATTTAGCAAACGATAAAGACTAATTGTTAAATCTGAGAAAGGAGATTAATGAAAATCGTTAAATTTGGCATTTAAAAATGTGAATTAAACTAGCTAAAAGCCCTGTTTGGCGAATTTCTTTCTGAGGTGTATAAATAGTTTGTTTGCTGTTGAGCACAATTGTTGTGTGGAAGCGGTTTAAGTGACAGATTCTGTAACAAACCGACTTGTTTAATATTCAAACTTCAGCAGTTACTAATTGAAACAAAATACTTATGTAATTCATTGCCTACCTTCAGGGCCGCCGACAGGGGGGGGGGGGGCCCCCAAAACTATGCATTGCATAGGGGCCCGTAAAAAGTTAAAGGGCCCGCTCCAGCGGGCCCTTATTTTTTTAATTATTTTTTTTTAAGAAAAATATTTTTTATTTGGAAATTAGTAAAATATTTATTAGTTTAAAATTAACATTGGGCGCGTAATGTCCAGGATTAGGGCCCCTAGTCGAAAGAGACTGAAAATTGCATTCCATTATTAAAAATGTTTACACATTTTTAATTAATTTTGTAAAATTCGTTAGAATTATTGCAATGTTCATGACTTTCAATCATTTATTTTTTAAGACAACTTGATACGCAAAATTCATTAAAATATTTAACAAGCGGGAGGAAACGCTGTCACTTTAGGGTATATTTACTAACGGGTAAATTTAATGACGGGGCCTAAGGTCCCCATTCTTTTAAAACCTCAAAATTTATTAAATTAGGAAAAAAATGCGGAAATGGGAAATGTTAGTGTTTATTGTAATTTTTATTACAATATTTCAAAACTTTTTAGAATTATTTTTAAACAGAAAATTACGACTTATTTTCACTTGATAATTTAAACTGCGAAATTATTCCTTCTTTAGTAATAAATTTCACAAGAGCCTTCAGGGATTGATTAATCCCCCGCACCATTTGATTTTTTAAAAGCAATTAACATTTATTATTAGGGAAAGCCTCTTCGCATTTACTAAATGTGTAAAACAAATATTTCTAATAACAAATGACAGGGCACTTGCAGTTTTAATGCAAAGTCCAGTTAATATCAAAATTTTAGTTCTGATATTTTTGCGGATTCGAAACAAATTAGAATAAAACTGAAATATTATAAATTAGTTTTTCCGAATCATACTATTTTTGATAGGATTATGAAATAGGGTATACACCAATTTTAGTGTACCAAAAATAGTTACAATTAAAATTATTTTTAATGCACTATATTTAAAAAAATGTCCAGTTTGTCCCTTTCAGATGACTCGAAATAATAACTGGACTTGCCGTTTTTTGTCCTGTGGGCAGACAAGATATTTTTTCGAGCAAGGGAGACCGAGAAGGGAGTTTTTATTTTATTCATTTCCTGTTTGTCTGGGGGGGGGGGGGGGGTAAACCCCCTAACTCCAAGTTCCTTATCTATATCTTGATCTCCCGCTTCTCCCTTGTAGCAAAAGTCTAGCAGGACCAATAAAGAGTATTCCTTACTTCCAATGGCCCTGACGGCAGACACTGTCCCCCAAACCCCAGAAGTTTGAATTGGATTCCTCGCTCTCTCTCTCTTTTTGTCAAATAAAGATATTTTTTAGAAATGAAAAAAAACTAATTATTAAAAATAAATAATAAATTAATGATATTGAATATCTAAAATAAATTCTGGTTATTTAAATTAAATAACGAAATTTACTAATTTTGCCACACTGAATTCAGTACCTTGATTTCGAAAGTTCTCACGACAAAAGATGTAAGTGATGATTTGTTATCTTTTATCTAATCAATTATTCTCT
Source organism: Oedothorax gibbosus (assembly GCA_019343175.1). Classification (NCBI taxonomy): domain Eukaryota; kingdom Metazoa; phylum Arthropoda; class Arachnida; order Araneae; family Linyphiidae; genus Oedothorax; species Oedothorax gibbosus. The sequence continues at coordinate 1,217,969 of CM033276.1, forward strand.
CTTTTTGTTTACAGTTATAATTTTGTATGTAGTAACTAATATGATGTTAAGCTTATTTGATAGTTAATATTAACAGGGTCTTTTAAAAAGGATAAGTTTAAAATCTGTGCATTATGTGTAACTATTTGCTTTTTACATCAGAATTTGCCTTTTATTATAAATATTTTGAAAATTTCATTGTGTATGTCAAAGTGTTTTCAGTATTTTTCCCAAAAAGGTCAATAGAAATCTATTTAAACGAAAATTAATTCAAAATTTTAACAGAAACGGGCTTGTCTCAACACTTTGTCAAAGAAAACCAAACAACCAATGAAATCGCAGCATGGAGAGTGTGACATCATAAGAAATATTCCCATTGAAGCAATTATATTCAGTAATTTTAAAATTTCTTCACTAACAATTAGTTCTAAATATTATGTAAAATGGTTAATTTTCAAAAATTGAATAATAATTTAAAAATCAATACTATAAATAGAATCAATACTACAAATAATCAAAACTATAAATAGAAAATTCAAACTCAAAATTTTAATTAATATTTAAAAATAATAATAAAATTAACAGAGTGGACATTGTATAATTTTGAACTTTTTTATTAGAATGGCCCATTAACTGAAACCTTTTTGGGAGTCGAAAAGTTGAAAGTAACCCCACTAGGAATGCGATACTTTCAGGCTGGGGCTGGGAATGGAATGCAATAAGGCCAGGCGTGGGTGGGGGGCCGAGGGTAAAAAAAAAAGCACAAGGTCATTTGGGATAGTTGACCTTTGGCCGTTTCCGGTGGGGTGGTGATCGGGTAAGTTTGCTTCTGTATTTTTATTGCACCGAGTGCATGCTCATTGTAAATCTCTTGTCTGTAAGATAATGCCCATATATTTGGTAATATATAAAGGGGGATTTGATTATTATTGTATATATATTTTTTTTTTGGGGGGGGGGGGAGATTCCATCTAAAATTAATTAAGGTTCTATGCTAGACCAAAACATCTATTGTTAAATCCGAGTTTATTTAAACTATTTTTATAAAATTTGCACATAAAAAACAGTGTCTTTTAACTAAAAGGGCTACTGTCTTGAAATTACCCAAACCAACAACACTAAAACTCGTTTTAGAAACCGAAAAAAAATGCGTTTCTGCCACGAAAAATAAGACCCTGTAGTCTATTTTTCCTTTGAAGTTTACCGACTGGATACCCCGGTCCTGGACCGTCATATCCACCAAAAAGACCTCCATACCAAGTCTTCCAGGTTCAGGGGTGTCAGACGTATTCGTGTATACGCGGTCTATGATGGTGAACCCACGTCTGACAAGGGGCTTTAGATTTCCCCCCCAAGACACGTGAAATTTTTGTTAACTAATAATAAATTAGTAAGTTTAATTAGAAATAAGGGTTTTAAGTGTTCATTAATAGTTGCCATAAGTTTAAGATCATTATAATGAAATAATTTGATTTTAATGAATCTATATTTTTATACTTAATATAATTGTTAATTAATAATAATTAATGTTATTAATTAACTTGTTAATTAATAATAAATATAATGAATTAACTTATTAATTAGTTAATATTATTAATTAGAAAAGTTACTAATGTAATGAGTTAGGGGCCCGAACTAAATTGCATAGGGGCCCATAAATCCTGTCGGCGGCCCTGCCTACCTTTGTTGGATGGCTTTCAGAAATAAGTTGATGAACCAGTTCAGCGAGTACTGGTACATTGGATCCACATTGGGCAAGTCAGTGATGGAGAAGAACAGGACTGACGATCTCTGGGCGACACATTCGTAGGACTCACGGGATTTGTTGATGTTGGCAGTGGTCTCGTCAGCAATCTGAAAAAAATAGATAATAAATAATAATAGTGATAAATAATATTTATTATAATACTATGGGGTAATTCTATGTAGCTGTAGTGTAAGTAACAATTTAAGAAGCAATTAAAACTTTTAAAATTTAGAAAATTCGAATCAAAATTCGAAAATCGAAAATTCAATAGTTATTACTTATCGTTTGCAAAATTAATTTATATTTCTAAGAATAAATGGGTCATATTCCTCGCTTTTAAATAGAATGAAAATATTTCATATCAACATACGAAGAATCTCGTAGTGAAATATATTTGACGTCATTTCAAATTAGCATCAAATTTTGCAGTTTTATAAATAATTGAAGTACTTCGAATTCTTTTCTGAAATTTTCAATGTATTCTAATTTCGATGCGCTGAATTTTTTGAAGTATCACACTTGCCCGAAGCATTTGTAGTTTGGGCTATGAAAGTGGGTGACGGACAGACAGACGGACTGAACCATTACAATACCTTCCACTTTTTACGTTATAAACGTGGTGTGGAAGCTAAAATTGTGTTATTTATGCTGTGTTTGGTGCTTTTTTTTAAACGCAAGAATTTTGTGCGGAAGTAGTTCTTAGTGACAGTTTCTGCTACAAACCACAGTTTGCTTACTTTTATTATTCCTAATTAGTTATTATATAATATTTATTATATTCAATAATATACCAGATGAAGTTTATTCTAGATAAGTATAACTTTTTTCCAAAAAGTTTTAGTTTCATGTAAGGATGGCCGCTTGAAAAAAATGACCTATTTTAAACATTTTTTCGATGAAAATCAAATTTATCATATAATTGTGCAACGACTTAATATTGTAACGTTTTACTATTTAGGTGGTTAAAATATTTAAAATTCGGAAGGAAAAAAATGACAATTTTTCATTTTGAAAATGGTTTGCAAACTCTGGTTCAAACTATGAAGGCTAAGACAGAAATTTGAAACACTTCAGCGTAAAATTTGAATAACAAAAGTATGGAGGAGTCATATATAATAATCCGCTCCAGAAATATAACTTAAAGAAATTACTTTTTTATTTAAAAAATTAAATTTTAAACTCATGCAGTAAGAAAAAGTTTACACTTTAAATTATTATAAAAAGTAGTACAGTTATATAAATACCGGGTGGTTATAAAATAACGCTCGCTATTCGGAGAGGTATGTAGCTTGAATGAATAATCCGAATGCTACAAACATCGAGAAACTTAATAATCAAGAAGGGGGGAAAAAGAATGCAATCATAAAAAAGACACTAGTCTTTTGACCAGGGTTCTAAATTATGAGGCGTAATTGGCTGTGTTGGCCGTAATTGGCCATAATTGGCTACGCCTCGTAATTTAGAACCCTGGTCAAGAGACAAGTTCCCGGAGCCCCACCCGGGGCCTTCTTTTTTATGATTCCATTCTTTTTTCCCCTTCTTGATTAGTAAGTGTCTCAATGCTTGTTGCATTCGGATTATTCATTCAAGCTACAGACCACTCCGAATAGCGAGCGTTATTTTATAACCACCCTGTAGATTGCTGTTTTAAATCAACAACACACAAACACAATATTGTAAGCATTGGCAAAACCAAGAAGCGGTCATTTCTTGCATTAATGAAATGTAATCGATTCCGGCTGCCTATTTCTAGTCTCCTTTAGGAGCTCTAACACAGCCAATTACGCGTCGTAATTTTGAACCCTGGTCAAGATACGAGTTTCTTTTTTATGATTCCATTTCCCCCCCCTTCTTGATTAGTAAGTGTCTCAATGCTTGTTGCATTCGGATTATTCATTCAAGCTACAGACCACTCCGAATAGCGAGCGTTATTTTATAACCACCCTGTACTAATAATCACAGTAAGAATTACAAGAAATACCAATATTTTTCTCCAAATATTAGAAAGTATTACTTTTTGTTTCGACTTAATATCATCGACGAGAAATTTCGACGAATCTAGAACATTGGTAGCCTCTTCATTTTCAAGGATGTTGCTACCTTCGGACTGTGCCAGAGTGTAGAGAATTTTATCCTCCAATTCTTTCAGGGATTTCACATTGGCCGCCGTTTGCATGATTAGTTGCTGTCGAGATTCCTCCAAGTCAGGCCTGTAATTGAATAATAATTACACAGTGCATTTACTATCTATTTAGGATACTAAAAAAAAACGGTTTAATGAAAAACTTGTATAAACTTAGTGATATCTATATTTAAAAATTAAATAAAACCGTTTAAGAGAAATTTTATTTGTTAATGGGTTAACAGTTAATTGGTCAAGTGTATTTTTATAAAAATATGTTTGAATAAGTAACTAACCCTTTCTCACTAATTTTCTTTATTTTAAAGTGACATGGTCCTTCACCCACTCTAACTGATTCCTTAAGGAGGAATGAGCGCGCTGAACCGGGGGCCTCCAAAACAAAGTGCATCAGTGTTAATCCTATGGAGAAAAAAATATTTTCTCTGCCATATTTCTCTGGCTGTATTGAGTATTTTTACAAGCGGATTTTTTTATGTGATAAATGTAACTGACTTACAGGTCCCGACCTTCCCACTTTTTGAAATGGGTTCGAATATTTTTTTTTTAATTTTCAATAAATAATTTTACACAAACTATTCGAAGCAATTTCAAAAAGTGGGAAGATAGAGACCTGAAAGTTATCTACATTTATTATTTAAAAAAAACCATTTGTAAAAATATTCAATACAGCCGGAGAAATGTGGCCGAGAAAATAGTTTTTTCGCCATTGGATTCACACTGAGGCACTTGAGTTTGGAGACCCGCGGTCCAGCGCGCCCATTCCCCCTTAAGGTCCGCCGAACACACAACCCCAAATAACATGCAATACTAGATGCTGCTGATTTGATACAGAGCTACCAGCGTTCGCCATCTCAATAAAATTGAGTTTTTTCGTGTCTTTTTAAGAATTGGTGCAAGTTGATATTCATCGACTCTAGCTAAGACAATGGAAGGCTGAATGGAAAATTAGAACGGCCACGCCTAAGGTGACGTCACACCTACATCAAACGTTGTCTTAAACCCCACAAATAAACTACCCGCGGCAACTAATTCGTATAAACAAGAACGTACATGCCTATGGTGACGTTACAACTACGTAAAACACCGTCTTCTATCAAACAAACAATCCGCACCGTTTAAATGATACATTTTACTACATTCTGAGCAGAACATGAAGAAGAATCTGCTTTGGCTTTTGCAATTACACTGCTCAAAACAATTAGGGGAGCACTTTGCCTTCTTTTGTTTACCCATTCAGTTCTAACTATTTTTTTATTCTAAAAATCTAAAATTTGTGAAACAGATTAATTATGCATCCAGAATGACATTGTAAAATACAGGGGAGAAAAAAACTAAAATTAACTTTTTTAAACTAAAATTTAAGAAGAAAAAATTGGAATCATAATTTTTGAATAAATTATAAAAAAAATTTCAAAACTTTATTTATAAAAAGGTAAAATCAATTTTTAAACATTTAAGAATGCAAGCGTGAAGATTTTAGGGTCAATTTATTTCATAAAATTATTTGGGAGAGAATTTTATTTTACTTTGTTTTTCATACTTTTATTTAATTTAAACAAACAATATTTTATTCTTCAAAAGACATGATTCTTCCATCTAATGATAAATAAGTGCGAGCGAGAAAAAAAAATCGGAAGCTGATGATACCAAATGGGATCATTAGGGGTGAAAGGGTTTAAACCATGAGTTCCCCTAATTGTTTTGAGCAGTGTAGTTTTTCCTTTACAATACAGATCCTGTCAATGTTGCTTCACCTTGCATACACATTTAATTCAGTGTAAACAACTTTACATAGCGAAAGGGCATTTGTAGGCAAGATGTTGGTTAGTTGGATGTAAGGTTAGACAAAGCAATTTTTCAAATTGATAAATAAACTGATGTTTATAGATTTTGAGCAGAATTTGACGTTTAGTTTAGTTTGAATTATCGTTGCACTAGAGCTACAAAAGGGCTATTGTCGACGGGCGTCGTATTTTAGAACCACAGTCAAGTGACGAGCCGACACCCGAGTAGGCACCCAACGCAACCGTTAAGGGCGACATCGTACGCAGCGTTGGGACTTTGAAGGATATTTAACGTGCACTCGCTCTACACGGGGTATTATTCGTCGGACATTTGTGGCTGCACGGGGCCGTTTAATTTGACATTCAGATTTTCTTCTCTAGTACCTTTCCTGGGCAACCACGATTCCCAGCAGTTGGTCCTCCAGTCCCTCCGGCGTGATCATGAAGTTGAGGAGGGAAATCTTTGTGGAGATTTCCGGCAGGTAGTGCGGGTTCCGCAGTTTGGTGGTGATGTACAGCCGGAAATCTTTGTTGAACTCCACGGAGGTGTCTCCGAGTTGAACCATCTCGATCGTGCCTACGAAGAAGTCCACAAAGAAATTTTTTTAAAAAAATCACAAATAAAACTTATATATTTTATCCTAGATTGCACTAGAGCTACATGAGGGTTACTAACGACAGGCCTCATAGTTTAGAATTACCGTCAAGTGAGGAGCCGATACCTGAGTGGGTGCCGCACCCAACACAACTTTTTTAAGGGAGACATCGTATGCTGCATCCGGATTTTTTTTAGCATACTTAACGTGCACTCCCTCTATACGGAGTATTAGTTATCGATCTTTTTGGCAGCATAGGCTATTTATTAGTTGGCAGTTAATTCGGCAATTCCCGAGCCTTTCGGATGCAATGTGACACCGACTGAGCTTTATTAAGGCTAATTTGTAGTTTCCCTAGAGTTAGAAAATGCAGAGAGAGAGAGAATGCTTCTCTGGGCAGGCCATTCAAGTTCCAAAACTGAATCTTCACGGGATCGCCAAGGGTCTCGCCAAGTGAGAAGTTTTGGGTACATGGTATATGGTATGGGAAACTTTTTTTTATTTTTTTATTTCTAGCAGTAGCACTTGATATATATACATCATTCGCCAGAGTGTAAACACTCAGCGCAAGAAAAACATGGAGCAAAACAAACCATTAACAGAGGAACAATAAATACAAAAATCTGTAAAACATTAAAGTGAAATATAACAACAATAAACATGAACGCTATTAACAATAAACATGAACAATAACAATTGTTAAACAGTCTGGATGGCCTGTAACAGTTCTCTAGCTTTCCAATATCTATCATAAATGCATCCAGAGACCTCCGGGCAAACCCCAAGATGCTCCGCATTCATCACACAGTCACTCTTGCACAAGACACAGTTTGGGGAAGAGAGAATTCCAAATCTGTGCAAGTAACCGGCAAGACAGCCAGTTTCCAGCCTGAAAGCCGCAACGTCGTCTTGGAAACTGGGGGATCTTTTCAAGAGTCTCTCTCCATGATTTATCACTGATTCGTGAGGGAAACTAAACTCGATGTAGGAGTTGGATACAACTATAAACTCAAACCAACCTTGTTTGGTTGGGTTAAGCACTAGAGCTACAGGATTCACCAACCTTGTTTGAAGGTCTTCTTGAGGAGTAGCGGCTCCAAGGATGGATCGAGTTCCTCTCCGACATTTTCCAGCAGAACAGGCTTCCCGAACTGCAGGCAGTTTTCCAACGTCCGGAGCAGGTTAGGATCGCCCAGTTCCACAATGGCCAGGTTGTCCCTTTCCATGTTCTTCACCCACTTGTGCGCCTGTCCTTGGGGGTCGATCATCAAAGGCCTGGAACACTCAAGAGCCGTTTTCATACCATGGAAAATATCATCCATCCATTTTTATTTTTAATAACATTATATGAAGTAATGAAAATATTGCGATGTGGTCGAAAATCTGAAATGGAGATTTTTTTTGTTTTCTACAAACTCTTAAAACCAAAGAGTGAAATCCACTCTTATAGGGGAAGTGCATTTTCGGCCCCGGAAAGGAGTGGAAATTAACTCAGACTGAGTTAAAACCGCTCGTTTGTTTTAAGAGTGCACGTTTTGGAGGAAGCTGATTCCCCCGCTTCCACACAAAATTTGTGTTTAACCGTAAAAAAAAAAGCGTCAAACACAGTATTAATTCTATATTAAACATTGACACGCTAAATTGGTTAATCATTTATTTTCCTTCGAAAATCCAATAACTATTTGCTATCATTTGCTAAATTTATTTATGTTGTGAAGAATAAATATGTAATTTCCCTCGCTCTTAAATTGAAGCAAAATATATCAGATCTACATAAACAATATATCATCTTAAAAATACTAGTGGCTACGGAAAACATCAACCATACACAGGTCAATATTAGGAAAATGGTTAATTTGAGTCCGCAGACTGATATTTTAACCCTTTCAGTCCCAATGACAATTTGGTATCATCATTTTAGAATTTTTTTTTTGATCGTCTATAGTTATTTATGATATCAAAAAGCACATCATTCGATTCTTCAAACTTTTTTCGATTAGAAAATATTTTTTATTAATCCCAATGGATGTAACCCCTTATTTTTTTAAAATTATGATCAGAAACATGATGATGCCAAATGGCATCACTGGGACTGAAAGGGTTAATATTATTTCTTAAAAAATAGCCTCTTAAACTATTTTCTTACTTAGTAACGACTTTTTGGTTTTAAATCCTCAAAAAATCATCACATATTGTATTTATTTGTTACTGGGAAATTTGAAGTTTTCAAGAGTCAGATAGGTAGCATGTCACAACAAGCTATGCATATTTTACAAAGATATCTTTTTCATTTTATATTGCCATAACAAATGTACTTTAGAAAGAAAACTGTTGTTGTTGTTGTTACTAATACCACTTGGGAAACCCAAGCTCTTCCCAAGGAGCGGGCAAGGGGGAAGGCAAATGGTTGCGGTTCCTGAGGACAGATGCCCGTGTAGAGACTAGACGGCAGGAATCCGACTTGGCATCGTGCTGACAGATGCTGCCATCTATCGCCACCTCCACAATTTAGACATGTCCCTGAAGGGGAGGGAAATAGTCTCCAGGGACCTGTACCCGTGGGAAACTGCGCCATGACCGCCCACAGGACTTTCGGACCCACAGATTTAACGAGCACGTACTCCGCATATACTCGGTGGGTCTTCAGTGGTATCGGGACTCGATCGCGAGACCTTCCGATTCCGAGAACGATGCCTTAACCACTAGGCTATCCACGGCCCAAATAAAACTACTTTCATTAATGTATTTTATCAGTACTTTGCAGTATTTTTATAAAAATTTACTCAAATGTCACCCATCTGAATGCCCCCTGATGTTGCCGATCTGACGTGATAATTAAACACAATTTTAATGTCAATAAAAATAAATATTAAATATATTATCAAGTAGATTGATGGAAAACAGATGTTCTATCTAATATTTTTATTTGTAATAAAAATCAATTCCTCACCATCTTTTTCCGTATTCAACAATGACTCCGTTATCAGTAGAGAAGGCATCTCTGGGCAGTCCATTCAAGTTCCAAAATTGAATCTTTACCGGATCGCCAAGAGTCTCGCCAAGTGAAAAGTTTTGAGTACATGGTATATTTTCTTTCTGTGAATTTAGTTAGAAAGGAGTCAAGGATTTCGTATTCCTTAAATATCTGCTTTACAGATTACTGAGCTGATAGTAAAAGTAACCAACAAGTTACTTACACTCTTAAAACAAAACAGTGAAATCCACTCCCATAGGGGAAGTGCGTTTTCGGCACCGGAAAGGAGTGGAAATTAACTCAGACTGAGTTAAAACCGCTCGTTTGTTTTAAGAGTGTACAGAAGTTAACTAAATAGACACCTAAAATGTCAGTAAATATTAATTCAATGTATCTGATACTTGTTTTTTTTTAAATATTAACATTTCAACACAATTTTAAATTGTCTATGCGTATACAGTTAATGAAAATTAAAAATCAATTTAAATGTACACTTTTTAATATAAATTTTAAACAATTTAATGGTCTAACATGACACTTTTATCGTGTTAAAAATATCGCTTTAACAAGGCAAAAATAGTAA